>VZRV01010981.1:2626175-2696380 GCA_013398115.1 Falcunculus frontatus | reverse complement strand
TGGAGGCGGGCGGGGCAGCCCCGGGGCTCGCGCGCCGCCGCCTCTCCCCTTCCTACGGTGCCTCCTGGTGCCCGCCCGCCCCGGAGCGCCGTGCGCGGAGCCGCCTCCCGGTCGCCGCGTGGAGTGTTGGGTTGGTTGGTTGGTTTGTTTGAGAAGGACGCTCTCGCGTGTGATTGTCGTCCTGCATTTGGCGGGTCTCAGTGCGACTTGTGAGTGGTTTTTGGCCGCTGCTTCTCAAATACAAGGTCTACGTGTAGAGAAGAGAAATCTCTGAAGCTGTTTAGAACTTTAGCTTCCACAAATACACGTGTTTTTCCTGAAATACTGGATTAGAGTCTACGTCCTATAATGAAACAGGCTACTGTGTGTCACCAGATGTAATAAAATGTATGAAATTGCTTTCTGGTAACAGACCGTACTAGTGCTGAAATAATGTAGATTTTGATTACTCTAATTGCACATAATCATATTTTAACCACACACGTCTCAGACTGACTTGATACTGTGCGTGGTGCCTGTGGGAGAAATAGCTACAGCAGTACAACATAAGAACTTTAGGTGTTGGAGAACAGGAACTTTCACTCTGTACGTCTTTATATGCGTAGAAGTTTTGCTGAATCCATGGTTGTTGATCTTTTTTTGTAATTTTTTTCTAGTATGTCTTAAGTAAGAAAATTTAATCAAGTAAATTAAAAGTAATCAAGTCAATCTAAAGCTACAGGCATTCTCCATATCTTAAACCAGATCTGAAACCACTTTGATAATGTGTTTCCTTTATGAGCCAATACAATTTTGGTGCATACGGCACAGCATTAATGTGAACTCACTTTCTGATTGTATGTTTACTATACATATAAATGTGTTATATGTGTATATATGGAGTAAGTTGGTGGAAAATCCCATGGAACTCAGACTGTGGCTCCTTTTTCACCACTCCGTTTATCTGAGATTTATATTTCTATTCTGTTTTTATAGGTGAACATGAAAACACTTATTTTTTGGGGATAGCTTTTTCTGTTTCTGGGACTTGAGGTGTAATCTACTGAAAAGCAGAGCAATATAGTTAAATTTATTTTATATCCTAGACTTTGTTAAGGAGTCCTCAGTGGGTAGGTGGTTGTGGGTATGTTTGTGGGGAAGAATTTCCTCTGCAAAGTTAAACTGAAACCCAGATCTTGTAACTTCACAGGTATCAAAATCTGTGCAGAACAGTTTTGGTTTATTTCCTCCAATTTAACTTTTACATTAAGTTTTAAAATATGAAGTGTAAAGGGTATAAGTAGATCTCTTGTATTTCCTAGCTGTCAAGAACATTTATCATGAGGTATAAATTGTCTCCTGAGCTTTGAGGTCATTTGCCACATGTATATGACAGCTTTTTGCTGTCACAGCAAACAGAGGAGTTTTTCCTCCTACGGTACCCCAGTCCTATCAAAATAAACATGTCTTATTAAATATCCAGTTCACTTAAAACTTGTGAATTAAGAGTTAATTCTCTGGAAAGAAATACAGTTTTTTTCCAACTCGTAGAATCATAGAATAGTTTTGGTTGGAAGGGACCTTAAGGGTCACCTAGATTCAACCTTGCTGTGGACAGGGACACCTTCCACTAGACCGGGTTGCTAAGAGCCCCATCTCCAGCCTGGCATCAAACACTTCCATTGTTGGGGCATCCACAGTTTCTCTGGGTAACCTGTTCCAGTGGCTAACCACTGTCATAGTAAAGAATTTCTTCCTAATACCCAATCTAAACATCTGTTTTTCATTTTGAAGTCATTCCCCCTTGTTCTATCACTGCACGCCTTTGTAAAGGTTACTCTCCAGATTTCTTGTAGGTCACCTTTAGGTACTGAAGGGCTGCAATTATGTCCCCCCAGAACCTCTTTCAGGCTGAACAACTCCAGCTCTTTCCACCTGTCTTCACAGGAGAGGTGTTCCATCCTTCGCAACATCTTTGTTTGTGGCTCTTCTCTGGACTTGCTTCAAGAGGTCTATGTCTTTCCTGTGCTGAGAGCCCCAGAGCTGGATGCGATGTTCCAGGTGGGGTCTCACCAGAGCAGAGCAGAGGGGCAGAATCCCCTCCCTTGCCCAGCTGGCCACACTGCTTTGGATGCAGCCCAGGATACAATTGGTTTTCTGGACTGCAAGTGCACATGGCTGGGTCGTGTCCTGCTTCTGACCCACCAGCAGCCTCAAGTCCTTCTCGACAGGGCCACTCAGTCTCTTCGTCCCCCATCCTGTGATTGATACTGGGGGTTGCCCCAACTCAGGTGCAGCATCTTGCACTTGGACTTGTCAAACCTCTTATCAAGATTGTCCAGGTCCTTTTGGATGGCATCACACGCTTCAGGCATGTTAGCTTCACTTACCTAGCCAATATGGACCTCTGAGGGACACCACTTGTCACTAATGTCCCTTGGGACTCTGAGCCATTGATCACTACCCTCTGGATGGGACCATTGTACCAGTTTTTCATTCACCAAACAGTCCACCCATCAAATCCATTTCTCTCCAATTTGGAGAGGACTTTGTGGGGGACTGTTTTAAAGGCTTTATGGAAGTCCACATAGAGAACATCTGTAATTCCTCTGTTGTCCACCAATGCAGTCACTCTGTTTTAGAAGGCCACTGGGTTGGTCAGGCAGGACTTGTCCTTGGTGAAGCTGTGCTGGCTTTCCCATATCACCTCTGTCCTCCGTGCACCTTAGCATAGCTTCTAGGAGGATCTGTTCTGTGATCTTCCCAGGCAGGTTAGTAGTTCCCAGAATACTTCTTTCTATCCCCTTTTAAAAAATGGGTCCAGTGTTTCCCCTTTTCCAGTCACCTGGGAATTCACCTGGCTACCATGACTTCTTGAAGATTATGGAGAGTGGCTTGGCACATTAGCCAGTTCTCTCAGGACTCTGGGATGCATCTCAGCTTTTAGCAGTGATGATTAACTCTGGTCTCTGGTTCCCACCAGCTGGATACTTGATATAAGAACCAGTCGTTTTTTGTCAGTGTTGTATTCCACATACAATGAGGAGAAAAATATAAACGTCTGGATGTGGAAATGGGATTCTAGTGAGTTACCAGAAGTGCATATTTTAAATTTTCACATAGAGAAGTATACAGGCTATTTGAAAAATGAAGTAGTTTATGATCTTTTGTTAGAATGTTGACATAATCCTTGACCCGGGAGGTAGACACACGGAAGTGGAATTGTGTATATGCAGATAAAAGTAACTTCTTTAGTTCCCTAAACAGTGATTATGCTAATCATAATGGTACAAATGTTTTCTTGTTTGATGTAAATTATTTCCATAATTGAGAAGATAAAGGAAGCTAAGGCAGCCCAATGCTTCACATTCATCCATTTAATCTTAGCTGCATGGCCTTTTGGGGGTTAGTTTGTGTCTTTTTCCAAAGCTTATCCATTTGAAGTATTTTGTCCCTTCTTTTTCTGTCTGCCCTTGACAGACAATTAGAAGTTCTTGGGGTTGGCGGGGGGTGTAAGCAAAGAAATTCCAAACACACAAACTTAGATGATTTCAATAAAGAAATTCAGAGAAAATGTTTTTAACTTTTTTTTTTCTTTCCCCCTTTAAATTTTTGACAAGTTGTAGACCTCAGGGAACTCTTTTCTTTCTGGCAAGACTTTTGCCTTTGTGTCAGAAATGTGCCATTTGCTCTCCTGAAAACTTCTGCATGTTTTGCTTATTGTTGTTAAGCGAATGGTCTGCAGAGTAGAGGCACTGTCAGAACAAATTGCTTAGAAATACCAAGCAAAGCAAAGAGTTCTGTTGTGGCAAAGCCTATATGAAAAAGCAATTTAAAGGTGTCATAACCCCCATGTCTATAAGGTCAAAATTGTATACATGCATGCAACCTTGATTTGTTACACCCTGATTGTGCTTTGTTTTACAGTACTGCTTATCTTTGTAAGTTTTTTATGTGGAGAGCTATTGCAAAAAGGATGTCTTGCATGACTTAATTACTCTTAGACTGTATTAGCGTAATTTTAACTATGTTTTCCTTTTCTTCCAGAATGGTGAATACACATAGAAGATTATCAGAACTCTGTAGAATTTGCATTTGGTTTGAGAGCTTGTGAGAGTGCTCATCATGGAGAAACAGCAGGTTGTCTTGGCTAGCCGGGATGGCGGGACTGTGTCTGGTGCAGCGCCTGCTTTCTTTGTCATCTTGAAACAACAGCAGGGAAATGGAAAAGCTGACCAAGGAATCCTAGTAGCAAACAGTGATGCTTGTGCTCTCGCCAGCAGTGTATCAACTCTATTCAAACCCAGAGTGAAGACCTGCCTCCCAGCTGGCTGTGTCTCAGGGGGCATCACTGTCACCCTGGATAACAACAGTATGTGGAATGAATTCTACCGTCGCGACACAGAGATGATCCTGACGAAGCAGGGGAGGCGCATGTTTCCGTATTGCCGATACTGGATTACAGGGCTGAATTCCACTCAGAAGTACATCCTAGTCATGGACATATCCCCTGTGGACAATTACCGATACAAATGGAATGGCCATTGGTGGGAGCCCAGTGGGAAGGCAGAGCCACATGTTCTAGGGCGAGTGTTTATTCATCCAGAATCCCCTTCCACTGGCCAGTTCTGGATGCACAAGCCAGTATCCTTCTACAAACTAAAACTTACCAACAATACCCTGGACCAAGAAGGTCACATAATCCTGCATTCTATGCACCGTTACCTGCCACGACTTCACCTGGTGCCTGCAAACAAAGCCACAGAAGTCATTCAGCTTAACGGCCCTGATGTCCATACATTTACCTTTCCACAGACAGAATTCTTCGCAGTTACAGCCTACCAGAACATCCAGATTACCCAGCTGAAAATAGATTACAATCCTTTTGCTAAAGGGTTCAGAGATGATGGGCTGAATAGTCGACCTCAGCGTGATGTGAAACAGAACAGCAACTTAAGATTGGTAGGAGGTGATGTTTTTAGCACTCCTGACATTTGTGGTCACTCTGCTGAAGTTGATGCATTAGATGTGCATCAGAGAAGTTTAGATTCTTCATTCATTGGTCAAAACCCATCAGACATTGAGCTGGATAAAAAGTCCTTTAATGAAGAAGGAGACTTCCTGGGTCTCCTGGACAGTGACCTGCCTTCAGGTGTTATGCCAAAGCTAAAACAAGAAGTGTCTGAAAGGTGGGTTAACACTGCATTTTTGGTACAACCACTGGTTAAGTGGGACGTTTTGTAAATAAATAACAGGATGCTCAGTGTACAGGTTTACAGCTAAAGGTTGCATGACCTGAAACGGCAGAACAGTTAATATTACTAAAAGGTTTTCTTTGCTCAATCGTGTATCAGTCTTGACTATCTAAGGTGTCTGAGGAATGCAAGAGATCAGTATTATTTTCTGTGTTGCTTTAGCTCCCATTGTTGAGAAGCATTGGGGGATTTCTCTTAACCCTCTTAGCATTTTAGAAGGCTAAATTAATTTTTTCAGAGTGTTAGAGCACATTACAGTCATCAAAACACCGCCTTTGCTTTTAGGGTTGCTCACCACAGTGATGCGCTGTCTCTATCTATAGCTTCAGTTGCCATTAGTGAAAGTGAACGGTGTGTGGTGTGTGGGTATTTAGGTTGGGCATATGTAGGGATTGCTGCAAGGCAGTTGTAATTGGCAGCAAGCCACTGTTTTGTCAATAACTGCTTGGTGTGAATTCTTTTATTCCACGAAGAAGTATGAGGTAGCCTGCCTGTTGGTAGTTGCCTCATATTTGCTGTGAGGTAAGGGAAGTGCTACAGAATAACTTGGTTTTTCTAAAGCAAGCCTGGCAAAACCGATTATTTTACTGCACTTTCATTTAGTTTTGAAAATCCAATCAATAGAATAGAGCAGACTTAGTGAATAGTTAATGTGCATGTAGAGATACTTTGAATGCAAAGAAATTATTAAAAAAAATAGAAGTTTCTTTTCTGCTGTGTTGCTTCATGTCACTTTGTTAATATCAGGCTCAATCTGCCAAAGATGTAGTGACAAAAGCAACCTTTGTAGACCAGTGCACAAGAGAATTTTTTAGCTGCAGGATATCAGGATGATATTAATGGTTAATGGTGAAATTAGAGGTCAGTTCTTATAGGAGAAAAGTTATATTTATGATGTAATTATACAGGCTATATTACTGTACAACTGTATTATACAAAGGTTGTATTATTATACAACTGCCGTGTGTTTTAGAGAGGACAGAGGTTTCCTCAGTTGTTTTTTGTCTCGAAAAAAGGATCTCCTTGCCTTTTGAGTAACTTTTGAGTAACTTGAGAAAAACTTCAGGTTACAAAGTTATCCATACTTTGACACTTTATTGAGTTTATTTGTAATAATTCTAAGAGTACTAGAATAGTACTAGAATAGTTTTGAGTTCTAGAGTACCCAAACATTTCTTTTGCGGTATTTTCAGTCTATTTCAGTCTATTTTTTGCGGTGTCAGTCTATTAAAAAAAAGGTCTTCTAGACTTATTTCATTCTCAAAAAATGCTGTTCTAACCCATCTTAAATACTGAAAATACTCTGATTACAGAGAAGATGGGCTTTTTTTAATTCCTAAGAGCATGGAGAAGTGTTTAGGTTACTTTGCATATTGGAAGTAAAACTCAGAAAATAATTATTGTCAGCTTTATTTTGCTTTCATAGTGATATTTCATTTTCCTGGAGAGGGTCATTGAAGCAAATTATTTTGAGAACTACTTATTCCCAAGGAATAAAAAGCATTGTTTTAAGGATTCAATGACCTTCCTTAAAACTAGCTGATGCAAGTTGGCAGATTCAATTTCTTTTGGTCCAGAGCATGTTAGATTCCTTCTCTGGTTTTGCCTTCAAGGCAGGTGATCGCTGAAAAGTGCTAAAAGCTGCGCAGACAGGAAAAGACTGCAAAGGATCTTTCTGTTGTCTGGCTTGGAAGCACCTGTCACTTGATGAATAAATGTTACCACTGTCCTAGCACTATTTTCAAGCACTGGCCAGCTTTTTGTTACATGTTTTTATAATCTGTGTGAAAAAGTCAAATTCTTTATTTGGAAAGAGAAAATTGATCTTATCCAAGAAATGGCAAAACTATCTTTGTAAGTGCTGGAGTTTTTCAGAACATTAGTTCTCCTTCTTTCTTCTGATCTGTTCAGTGTTTTTATGCCATACGACTGAGTTTAGAAGTATGTCAGCCTTTCAAGGACAGCACTGAGAGTGTGGTTTTCTTTCTCAAACCAAACACATTAATACTTACATATTAATGAAGACTGGGCAGTATTTTTTTCTTTTGTGTTGGGCAAGCTCTTAGTACTTGATAGGCACTATCTTGCTTTTAGGCAGGGTAGTGATTTCTGCTGAGCTTAGTTTTGAGTGAGAAGCAAGTTTGGAACTGCTGCCTCTCAGATAATCCTCTCTAAAAGAAGTGGAGTTCCTAGTGCTGTTGAGGGTGATACTCCCCACCAATACTCAATTCTTCTGACGTTTTTGAGAATAGAACCATGTTAAGGATTGCATATACCTAAGAGTAATTTTAATCCTGAGTTGTTAGAGGACTTCAGAAATAAAGGACTGTTTTCTTTATCTGAGGTACTATGTGGGTTCTTTTCCTTCTGCTTCTGTGGTCTGATAGTATGTTTTGTTTAATTAGATGTGTTGTGAAGAAAATAAATGTTTGAGTTGTGGATACTTCTATAGAAATGCTTATGCCTGGACACACTCAGATGTTTAGGTCATGGAAAGTACGACAAACAAACTTTACTGGTTCTTAAGTCTTAGAGGCTAATGTACTCTTTCTCCTTCCAAGGTCTTTTGAATTTCCTCCTTCAGAAATAAAAAATCTGTGGGGTTTTTAATGCTCCATTAGTCTTGTTATTTTAATTTAGTTGTCTTTTGTTTAGTCTTGACAGTTTGGTTTTTTTCCTTTCTTGCCTTTCTTTTGGGAGAGGAAGGCAAGCGATTATCCTTCAAACCTGTGCCATAGATTGCTAGATTAATTCCTAAGAAATCAGATTCTCCCTCCAACTCCTTCCCGGTGTATTTTAAAATGATGTACCTAAAAAGGAAACCGTATCTTGGTACTGTCAAAAAGTGATCAGCTTAATGGTTTGTAATCCAGAAAAAGCCAAAAAGGCAATTTCTCTGTTTTTGTTGTTATATTGCAAGGGTGCCAAATACATTACTTGGGCTATAGGAAAGTTGGTTTAAATACGAGCATTGTTCCATATCAGGTAAGAAAGAGCTAGTTAAGACACTGTTTCACCATTTTTACCTGATCTTGGATTAAGTTCAGGACTTTGAGAGGACAAACTTCCTTGATTCATCTTCCCATAGATTAGAGGAAGAGAAGTTTCTGTGACTACTTATATTGCATGTAACTTCACAAACTAAGGGCCAGATGAAATTGCTTAAGTGCTAAAAAGCAACTTTTTTATTCTTTGAGAAGTTGGTTATTGCATCAGAATTTAAAACCAGCATTTTTGTGCAAATCCTTTATCTTCTCATGCTTATACATATGGCTCGTACCTCACTCTTGTTACCACCTGTCTTACGGTTGCACTATGCAGAATAAAACAATATTTGTATCTAGAAGTTCCAGTGTTACAGCAGGGTTTTTTGGTTTGGATACTGTCCAGGTCCCTAACAGAAAGGTAATCCTTAGCTTACATGTACACACCTTGTAATAGATAAAGGAAAATGACTAGAGAAGTCCAGGCTTTACTGGGCTTCCAACTGGAAACAGTAAAACTCAGATGAGAAATTTATTTGTGGCCTGCAAGTTTGCTAGGGTTTTTTGCCTCTTTATTTTCAAGAATTTTAAGGTAGCAGAGCAGATGAGTCTAAATTACATTTACTTTAATTGTGGATCGGCTGAGAATCAACCTCTTAGCTTAGTATTGTGGCAGGGTTTTCAGCTGCCAATAACCTATAAGTAGTCCGTCTGCATTTCTTTCACAGTAAACTCACTGACCGAGAAAAGCTTTTTAATCTTACATTTCAGATTATTAATTAAATGAAAGCTAGAAAATTTCTAATAGAAAACTCACAGTCCAGAGAAAACAGTAGATAAAACAGGACTGGTATGCCACTCTCCTGCTGCCTGCTCTATTCCCTCACAAGTCATTTTTTGTGCTTTAAGCTTAATGCTGGTTACTTAGTGTCCTTATGAGTTGCAGCAAGTTTTCTAGATAGCTTCTCTTATTCTTCAGAATTTTATGTGTAAATATATGAATCTGTATCTTGACTGTCAGCACCCTGTGTTAATACTGCTGTCTTTCTTCGATAAGCCAGTTCTCCCAGCTCCATGTTACTCCCAGCTCCCTGTGTCCCAGCTATTCTCCCTTAAGTATGTCCTCAGTCTACACAAAAAGGAAGCAGCTTCTTCCTCCATTTCTTTTCTCATTTCTCAATCCCAGATGTGGGTTCAACTGAGCATAGCACTTCTTTAAAGGGGGAGGGATGGATAATATTAATGATAAAGTAGACACACATATACATCCAATATATGTGAAGCAATATTCACTCTTTCTATATTAGTACTACAGTTACGTTAAATTTTATTTGAAATTGTCATCATTAACAAATTATTTTACTTGTAATAACATTGTAATAGCATGAAGTTGACATTCATTTTGACCCCATGTAACTTTAATTACATAATAATGTAATTAAAATTATATGTAATGTGTCACATAATAAATATAAAATATAAAGGTAAAAATCAAATATAAAGGTAAAAATATAAATATAAAGGTATTATTGGAATACTATGTGATACATTCAGTAAATAGGTTCTGACTTTTTTTTCTGAGCTCTGTTCTGGATATGATTTTCTGCCTTTGTACCTTAGCAGTTTTCTCTTACGACAAGGAGCCAGGTTCTGATACACTAAACAAAACTGGTGGCTGTAGTTCTTTGACTGATGTGTCTGGCCATCATCAGTGTGTAGCTGCCTGTACTGTTAGTCTTCAGTATGTAATGCATGCTATTTTGAATTCTGGTTAGGTTAGTACTCAGACCTAGTGGAAAATGCAGCAAGATTCAGTAGGATATTAGTATTATGTAAGTGTTCAGGTAACAGTTGAATTTAGGAATTGTCTGTATGTGGCTTCAGGGTGCATTAATGAAAATTTTGGTGCATTAAGGGCTCCCTTGGCCTCTTACTTGCAAGCACAATGGCTTTTGTGTCTTAACGAGATACACAGCAAACTAAGGCCATTTCTTGAGCATTTCAAATATGACAGCTTATCATGAGTTCATGCTGAGTAAAAGACGAAAAAGTGCAAATGTCACCCTGATATTAGCAGGGAAGGAAGTTGTGCTGCTGCTTTCAGATAAGAAGTTGCATTGTTCTTAATAATGGCAATTTCTTGGGGCTTCTTGAGTGCTTACTTCTAACAATATAAGCTTGTAAATGACAGCTTATTTAGCAGACTTATGTCTGGGAGCATTTTGGAAGCTTTTTACAATATGTAATGAAGGATTATGGGAGATGATGGAATTGTGGTAAAGGAGATTTCATAAAGATCTTACGTTGTGTTTTGATTTTGTCCCCTCCCTGCCACCCCAGTCCCATTGCTAGCAGTTATGAAAGCAATTCCCATGTGGCATCTCCATTGGACCCAAATGGACACTTCAATGTAGTCATTAAAGAGGAGCCAGTAGATGATTATGACTACGAGTCAAATATTTGCACACAAGGAATAACTGTGAAACAGGAAGACACAGATGAAGAAACTGATGAATATTCCAACACTGATGATGATGATCCCGTTGTACAAAAACACCTAATGAGACGCCGTGAAACAGATGGAATTGATGGAGAATTCAGGTCTAGGAAGCGTATGCTAACCAGTCCTTCAGGTGTTGCCAAAGCAAAAATGTTAAAACTGGGTGGTGGTAAGATGCCTGTGGTCTATTTGGAACCTTGTGCAGTCACAAAGAGCACAGTGAAGATATCTGAGCTGCCTCAGACCATGCTTTCCTCTTGCAAAAAGGATAAATCCCCTTTGGGTGCAATCCTGGATTCCTTGCCCATGTGTTTTGAAAATCACAAAGACTCTTGCTCAGGCACAGTCCCTGTGCCTGAGGAGTTAGTTATGAAAAAAGAATCTCCTGGGAGTAAAATGTCGCAGAAATACTGTTCAGTCGGAGAGGCCCAGTGGGCTCTATCCAAATCACCTAATTTTAATCTCAGGGGCTCAGTAAGTTGTGACTTTCCGGATAAGGAGATCTGTGGCAGAAAAAGGCCTGGGATGCTGAAGAACCCTATGTCCCTCAAAGGCTCTGGTAACAATCAAACCACCCTATCATCAGTTACAAGTAAAAGAGGAAGGCCACGGAAACTGAAAATTTCCAAGGCTGGTCGACCACCTAAAGGTATAGGGAAAACTGTAGTAACGAGCAAGAACACTTCTCTGGGGCCTGGCAGTATCCTTCCAGATGTTAAACCGGACCTTGAAGATGTTGACGGTGTTCTTTTTGTGTCCTTTGCATCAAAGGTAAAACCTGACTCTTGTGAGTAAAATCTGAAAACCTTTTAAAGCCCTTTGTGCTTACAAGCTGAAGTTATGTTCTTTTAACCTGAGTTTGGAGTTTTGTGGCCTCTTTCCAAATCTGTTCTTATTTTGACCCTGTGTAACTTAAAACATTGTCTTACTTCTTGCAGCTTAGGAAAAAGTAGTGGAATCTAGAGTTCTGTATAAAAGAATGCATGCTTTTTTATGAAACAGTCACATGTTTTGAATAATTTGGTGATATTTGATGTGGCCTAGTTTGCATCTAAGTGTTTTAAGGTATCTTAACTTACTCAAGGCTCTTCATGTATGTAGGAAGCTCTTGACATTAACACTGTTGATAGAGCTGGTGGAGAAGAGTCACAGAATCTTCAGGCTCCCCTGTTGTCCTCAAGTGATCCAGGTACATTTTTTTCTTTTTTTTTTTTCTTTTTTCTTTTTTGAGTGGCTCTTCCCTGCAATAATGGAATTTGTAAAGACACACTGAAAAAATGAATAATTAAGTCATTTTTTTTGCATGACAAATGTTTTTTATATGTTGTCGTATTTTTTGAGTAGATTGTCAAGCAAGAATACAGGTACTGGAAAAGGAGTTGATGGAAGAGCTGAAGACCTTGAGGCATAAACAAGTAATACATCCTAGCCTTCAGGAAGGTGAGTGGTGGTGTACGTACTGTTGCACCTGGTTGATCATTACACTTAGTCATACTGAGCTGATAATTTCCTACTGGTGCCAATACTGTATATGCGTAATAGAGCTGGGACGGTTCTTTTCATTGGCACGTGTTTTTTTGCAAACTAAAAAATGTGGAGGCAGCAAAAGGCGAATCCTGAATCTCCAAGAGGAGAGCAAGAGTCTGCATGTTACGTGCCTCTCGCAGAAGTTGCTGAGCCTTCCCGCAGTGCCTCTTTTGTAATGACGTAAACCTGGTTGAAAGCAGATGGAGTTTGTTTTACTCCTTCATAAAAGTAGGCATTTCCTGGTAGTAGAAGAGCTAGAGATCCAGCAACACTTAACTAAGACTACATTTACTGTGTTTTGAGTCCTTATTTCTTTGAGTCCCTATTCATCCAGTTCACTAGCCATGTAAAAGGGCCAAGCCAAGGTACTTGTAGCTTGTGGTCTTCATATACAGTGTTATCCTGAGGTAGATGGAGGAAAGTCAAGGATCTACAGAGTGGAACTTAATGTTCTTTCTACTGATGACGTGGAAAGACATCAGCAATAGTAGTCCTGAGGCCAATGACATTAACGTAGGCATCAGAGCAGGTGATGAATTTATTGATACACATGGAATTGTTGTACTTCATACTCCTGAGGTTCTGGCGCTGAATGTTTCAAACACATAAGTGTAATACTGTATAGGGACTGAGACTCCAGGTCCTGATCTTAACTCTGATATGAGCTGTTCTAGGCCCTCACAGAGTTTCTGTGGTGAAGAACATTGGATTATCTTGAATGGTTTATGCATGGGATATGATGAGAACTAGCAAAGTTAAACCTTTTTAGGATTTTATTGTGGATCTCCTACATGTTACCTTTACCCAAGAAAGTATCATAAAATTGCAGTGTGTTGGCAACCATGAATACATTGGCAGCTACAGCACTAGCAAGGGCTGTTTTACTTATGATTCTGCAACTGGGAACATGTACAACCCACATGCTTTTCCTCCAGCTGAAGTGTGAGTTGCCTTCTGAAGGGTTTTGAGCAGTTCAGAGATACTACAAAATGGACAAGAAATGTCAAGCATTAGGCTAAGAAAGAGACATCTGAAGAATTTTGATTTTCTTGAGTGGTTATGACCATCATTTCCAGTGTTGGATGGTAATGCTGAGTCTGTTAAAAGTGAAATTGCAGTTCAGCAATGGTGGAAATGAACCACAGCTTCTAATTTTTAGAGGCAAAAGAAGATATGGGAAAACTAATTGCAGCAAGAGGTTACCACGATAGATGTGGTGTGATCAGGCTGTGAAGTGAATTACAATATGAATACTTTTGTTGTTAGACTTCAGCTGCTGCATGTGAACAAGGAACCAGACTTTCTCCAGATCACCTTCATCTTCCAATTAGTTACAGATCTCTTGAGATTGTGGAAGAAACAGACATAGCAATTTTGATGTTAACTCTGGTTTTGATTCTGAACAGTGTAGTTGAGAAGTTTAAGATTCTTTTTGAAATTCACTTACGAAATCTTGGAGCTGTACCTGAACCCCTCAAATTGCTCTTGATCTGTGAAGTTAATAACAGGGTCACAGAGGCTGTCTAAATCTTAGAGGTACCAGAATTGCATGAAGATGCTTAAGAAAGAAGGAAATCCAGCTTAAGTGTGTTAAAAAGAAGGCTCTTGCCAGAGCGCTGCAAATGCTGTGGGATGCTTCTTTTATCTGAGCTAATTTGAATCCCTGATTATATGCTTGAAAATTGAAGGCACTGTTGCCATGTTTCATATTTCAGATTAATCAGCTGCAGCTGATGGAGAGGAGAAAGTTCTTAAAGTTCTTAATTTGCTACTGTTTGCTTACAGCAACTGAAATTTAACAATGCTCTGGAGATGATAGAAATGAAAAAAGTGGTAGTTCACCTGTTGTGTATGGGGATGTCTTTATTGACATAATACTTAACTGGTACCATTTGTTCTCTTCTGTCTGTCTGCAGTCATTCCATGTTGCAGTTCTTGGACTCATCCTCTTGGTTTTTGTCTTGGTGTTTTTTATTTCATGATTCTGAACTGAAATAATAGATATTGTGCATGTGTAATATTCTTATTTTTGTTTGAGTGTAAAACAAAAATAGGCTTGTTCTTGCAGGTGACAGAAAGGAGTGTGAAGAAAAATAGACTCTGTACTCTTTCCATTCTACTTGAATAGAGAAAATAAATGGTTGGCATCTTGACATTTGTCTATTGACATGTTTTTATACTAAATGCCAGATTGACTTGCTTCTCATTTTCCCTATGTAGATATGAAAATTACATCTCACTAGACTGTCATTGATAACAGTGTCTGTTTAAACAGCTATGCCTGAGATTTGTTTCATGTCAATTGTTTTCAGGCTGCTAGTAATCTGGTCACTGTGTTTCCACTTGTGAACATAAATGTGTACTGCCAGCACAAGGTTTCTACTGTATATGTAAACACTACTTTGTTTCTTGAGCCTTGTCAGGCAGGTCATACGTTTTCAGTTTCAAGATACATACATTTATTGTATTCTTTTCAAACTTGTGGGCAACAGAAGCAACAATTGTAAGTTTCTATAACTAAAGATCAGAACAGATGTTCTCAGCTCCCAGCTGTGAGCGAATTTGATTGACAGTGCTTTAATTCGGTGTAACAGTATTTTCTGAGAAGATGCAATATCAATTTTCCTAGCTTTTGCTTTTCTCAGCATTTCTGTATCTATATTTGTTTTGCCATTGACAAAGATAGCTTTTGTTACCAAGTAAATCTTTCTATTTGAGTATTGGGGGTTGTTAATGAAGGAGCATGTTGATGCCACCACGAATACTTCAGTGCCTATAACAACACAGATGGTTTAGTTTCTTTTTAGCCATTTTCCCCCTGTTTCAGGGGAAAAAAAAAAGGTGTTTTATTGCGAAGCGCCAAGACTGGGGAAAAAAATAACCTGCTGAGCTTTGGAGAATTTGATAACCCAAGTCCTGAAATTGCTGTCTAAACTCATTTTTATATCGTAACAGTCAGTCAAACAAACACACATTCTTCAGAGCTGAAATGTGGTTTGTTGTCTCTTAGTGCTGGTTGAAACTGATGTATGTGTGGTTTATGTTCTTGCATGAGTTTAGCTCAGTACAAAGGGGGGATGTGTAAGTACTGCTGGCAGGCTTGGTAACTTAGGGATATGAAATGTCAGTCAGCTGAGTTGGGTTCAGAGAGTAACTCTAGCTTTCAAAGATGTAAATGGTGCTGACTTCTTTAGAAAAACAGACGAAGTTTTATTATGAGATTTATTACAACATTGACACTGTGGTTAGTAAATTTCTGTGAAAACTTCAGTAGCAATCAAAAAACCCTATGAAAAGTAATACAGTTTTTTTTCTCAGATTCCCATTGCGTAAAATGCTCTTTAATTTATACCTGCTATAAATCCAGTGTAAGTAACTGTTATGGCACTAATGCTTTTTTTCAAGTCGCTTAAAATGGTGAGTGAATGCCAGAAAATCCTATGGTAACTGAATGCTTTATCTTTTAGTACATGTCTTGACTTTCTTTTTCCTAACATCTTGCTGCATTGAGACATTTACTGATATTTGCGTCTTGTAGTGGGACTGAAGTTGAATTCTGTGGACCCAACAATGAGCATTGACTTGAAATATTTGGGTGTGCAGCTTCCTCTTTCCTACTCAAATTACTCTCTGTGGACCTATCCAGGTACCAACCCCAATTCTCCAGGTGGGTAGAATATGAATTTGCTGTAATTTTAAGTGTCACCTTTTTATTATCAGTGATGAGAAGGAGAGAATGGCTATTTAGTTCAGCTTGGTATAAAAGAGATTGAAATGATACTAAAATGACAAAATAGGAGAACTTCCTTAGATCATTTTGTGGTTGCTGGGCAAGGAGTCCTGAGTAATTGTGGCTGGATTGTTTTCAGGGTTCCCATTTTGTGATGGTTGTGGTCCAGTAATAGTATCTGTCTATTTTATGCTGACCTCTCAAATTGCTCAGAAAAGACTTGGGCAATCTGAATTTGTCTGATGTTGCTCACATACCAAACAAAAAAAAGTTGTCTATAACAGAGCTGAGTATCAGAATTTTCCAGAAGACCTTGAGATGCCATGTGGAGGCTACCCTATAATTTCATGGTAGTTATTTTTTACAAAAGGTGTGACTGATTGTTCTTTCTTAAACTTGCTTGGTTTCCAAACAAGTGCATTTCTCATTATACTGTGACTATGATTCTCATACTGTTGTTAGGTACTGTTTTTAATAGTGAACTGGATGGACAAAGTCTTATCTTATATGCATATCTGTTTTCTACTTAACCGTTTCTCCCACTGTAATGTTCTGATTACTTGTGTCTTTCTCAATCTACTGCTTTTAGGAGCTGGTAGAGGCAGACCATTGAATTTCAGATTGTTTACACTTCAGGAGAGGAAGATTCAGTTCATAAGACTTCAGTCAGCTTAGTGTCCAATGCAATAATTTCTAGCCTAACAATATGTTAAATGGCCACAGAGATCCCTGTTAGTATTTTACATTCCATATTAGTTCCCACAGTTGATGCATAACTTGACAGAGATGTAACTGTTTGCCTTTTGTGGTTATTCCCTGTCCATGCCCCTAATTGATACTCATCTGAATTTGACAGAACACCGTAACTCAAGTTTCTGCAGGTGTCATAAAAGTCATTGGCTCAACTGAGGGGAGAGAATCAAATTACTGTTCTTGCTGAGTGAGGCTGTAGTATCAGCTCAAAGCCTGCCTGTTCCGTTTTAGCCTACTAATTAGTTGATTGGCCCATTAGACTTTTGGAGCCAACTGCTTTTGCACATCACTAAGGAGACTAAAACTGAAAATAGAGGAAACACCTTTTGTATGGGATAGCAGATGCTAGACCATAGAGCAGAACTCTACAGGAAGCTTGGCCTTGTTAAGTATTCTGTTAATTAAAAAAAAAAAAAAGTAAAAATCAAGTTGCTTCAAACCTTTTGATTTTGCTACTGTTCACCTATCCCTGAAAAGGAATAAGCAGAGTTTGCTAAGACACTGATACAATCAAACTTGGTTCATAAACTGAGGCTAGCTTTCTTCTTTTCCAGATACTGGATTTCCTTTTGTTTCCAGGACAGGAAAGACAAATGATTTCACAAAAATCAAAGGCTGGAGAGGGAAGCTTCATGGTGCTTCTAGAAATGAAGGTAAAAAAAAGTAAAAAGAGAGAGATCAGTGTACAATTTCCAACGTGTGGCCATTTTCTTGACCTTCCGTAGACTTTGCAATCTGGTATTTATGTGTGTCTTAATGAGAGATTTATTTTTGTATATTGAAACTGTTATAATTGAAGAATTTTTTAGTACTGGTTCCATAGTCATAATGGAGATTAATGAGGGAAGAGAGAAAGTTTGAGTAAGATAAAAATACGTGTTCCGTTGTACACAGAAGGCTCAAGTGAAGAGCAAAGGCATAATAGTTTTGGTTTTGTTTGTGAGTTTTGAGTTTATATGGAAGTATGGTAATTCCAGAATTCTGTTGCCTCAGGGACCCTAATGAACCTGAGTAATTTTCATTTATATTGGTGTATTTTTAACTCCAGTTAGAGCACGTATTCCTCACATATTTGATTACTTTTCCATACCTCAAATGGATTGTTGAAAATTTGCCAATATTTTACTTTAGATCAAATATTTGTATTGTACCTTCTGTACTTCTATACAGTGTTGTGTTGGAATATTCCAGATCTGTTGTGCTATACCAGGTAGGCCAGGTGTTTAGGACAAACAAAGTAGGAATAGAAGCACAGCAGAAGCCCTGTAGTGTTTTTGTGAATGAATGGTGTGTGGTGTCTGGCTGAGCTGGAGTTCATTTTCTCCACAGCAGCTCTCACAGTGCTGTGCTCTGGGAAGGTGTTGGTAACACACCAGTGTTTTGGCTGCTGCTGAGCAGCGCCCGCACGCACCAAGGCTGCCTCTCAACATTCCCCCCTCAGCAGTAGCCAGTGGGTGGGCATGGTCTTGGGAAGGGGCATAGAACAGCTGACCCCAACTGATCAAAGGAATATTCCATAATGTATGTCTGCTCAGCAATAAAAGCTTAAGAGAATGGAGAAGGAGGGAGGGCATTTGTTTCTTAAAATGTTTGTCTTTTGGAGTAACTGCTACTTGTTCTGAAGCCCTGCTTCCAGGGGAGTGTCTGAACATCACCTGC
Organism: Falcunculus frontatus; assembly: GCA_013398115.1. Lineage (NCBI taxonomy): Eukaryota > Metazoa > Chordata > Aves > Passeriformes > Falcunculus > Falcunculus frontatus. The sequence goes on along the minus strand of VZRV01010981.1, from coordinate 2,677,993 downwards.
TGATGGGAAGCAGAGAATAAATCTTTTATTTTGCTTTGCTTCCACACATGCCCTTTGCTTTTACTTTATTAAACTGCTTTTATATTGACCCATGAGGTTTTTTGCAGCTTACTGTCAACCCCCCATTCTGCTGAGAAGAGGAGTAATAGAGTGGCTTGGCAGGCACCTGGAGTCCAGCCAAGGCCAACCCACCACAAATACACGTGTAAGATCTCCACAAAAACAGTTGTGCAGGCTGCTGGTTGTGTTCCAGAATGGATTATATTTGGTGTACCTATGTTATGTACAATTCTTGTAGAAGAGTGCATTTTTTAGAGATGTATTTACTCCTCCTACAGTGTTTAATTATTATAAGATTTAACTCCAGGAGTTAAAGTACTGTTTACTTATTTAGGTGGCAGTTCAGAAGGTTCATTGAAGAATCGCTCAGCGTTCTGTAGTGACAAGCTGGATGAGTACCTGGAAAATGAAGGGAAATTGATGGAAACAAGTATGGGATTCTCTTCTAACACTCCCACTTCTCCTGTGGTGTATCAGCTTCCCACTAAGAGCACGAGCTATGTTCGAACACTCGACAGTGTTTTAAAGAAGCAGTCCACTGTAATTCCATCAACATCTTACACATTCAAGCCTGTTCCTCCATCATCTACCTCTAGGAAGACAAAGACCAGACAGACATCTACAAACAGTAGAGTAAAATCATCTTACAAGCCTATTCTGCCTTCACCTTTTCCTGCAAAGCAGAAACAGAACTCATCAGGGGAAAAGGCTGCTAAGTCTGCTAGCAGTTTGAGCAACCAAGCAGATGGTTTTGTGCTGCCAGCTGTGGATGAAAATACGTTTCCAAAGCAGATCAGTTTGCGTCAAGCACCACAGCATCACCCAGCACCTCGTCCACCAGGTTTGTCTAAATCTCAAGTGAAGTTAATGGACTTGGAAGACTGTGCTCTCTGGGATGGGAAACCACGGACCTATATTACAGAAGAGCGAGCAGACATCTCTTTGGCAACCCTCCTTACAGCTCAGGTAAATCTGTAATGGTTTCTTTCTTTTCTGTACTGTTGCTTTTTTTAATCTGCCCACTTATGGATGTTGCATAGAGATGCAGAAAATAAGACTGAAGCTGCTAAGGATCATGATAAAGCATGAGATTCCTTTGTGGTGTAGTCTTTGCAGTGAAAATTGAAGAGTGCTGACTTAGCAATATGTGAAAAAACTAACTGTGATAATAGCTTGTTGATACAAATCATTAATAATTTGAATTGTTTAAAATTTTCACCATTAAAAATTTGGGTTAACACAATTGTTGTTTAGTAACTGCATTTCATTGCTATTTTCCTTTTTATGTTTTCAGTTGAGCTATTGGCAAGAAAATCCTGGTCATGTAATCTGATTGTCACATGATAACTTCTTTTGCTTTTTTCACATCCTACTTACTGCCAGGATAGTTTTGCTGTCTCCAGTTGCCTCTCAAAAGACTTCAAATGCAAACTCTGTTCTGTTGAGGTTTTTTTTGGTATAGAGGACAAGTTTTCATATGTAAGCAATGTAACTGGAGGGGTTTTCTAAATGAACTTTGAATAGCAATTTTGCATATGCTTGATTTAATTTTACTAAAATATTTCTCTTACTAAAATTTGAAGTTTATGCTTCTTTAAAACTTCTTTTAGGCATCTCTTAAAAACAAACCTATCCACAAAATAATAAGACGACGAGCACCTCCTTGCAACAATGATTTCTGCCGACTGGGTTGCATATGTGCCAGTCTGGCACTGGAGAAACGTCAGCCTACCCACTGCCGCAGGCCAGACTGCATGTTTGGGTGTACCTGCCTCAAGAGAAGGGTCTTGCTGGTGAAGGGAGGATCAAAACATAAGAAAATGATGAAGAAGGCTGTGCGTGGAAATCTCGTGCTGTTCGGAACACAAGGACAACAGCAAGAGGATGAAGATGTGGAAGAGGAGGGTGATGGGGAAGAAGAGGAGATGCAGCAGAAAGACAGGAAGAAGAGGAAAAGGGTGGAATACAGTGAGTATTGGTGAAGATTACTTACAGCAATCCACCAATCTTGGCAGGCATTTTTTATTAGGATGTAGTAGTGATGCCATTTCTAAATCCAGCTAATTTTCAGGAAATAACACCTTTCCTTTTTTTTTTTAATTCTTGCTTATGTGATCAGCATTTTGGGCACCGTGTAGTTATTTATTGAATCAAATAGTTGGAGTTTCTTTTTGGTAGTTTAAACTCCTGTTCAACTCTCCAAATGTCTTTAAAGACTATGGATATAAGATAATTACTGCTATCATTGTTGGTAATGTTCACTGTTACAGTGCTGTTATCTTTCCCTGTTAACAAGTGAGTATCTAGAGTTGTGTTTTCAGTTGCTGTATATGGCTGTGTAGTTCATGGATTTCATTGAAAATACAGTTATTTATGGTAATTTCAGATCTGGCTTAAGGTACACTCAGAAAACCAAATGGTAGAAATTGCATATGAATTTACATTTTCAGTTTCTTCCTAACAACACTTTAGGAATAGCGAAAACAAAGTATTCTCTGGTGTTCTACTGGAATAAATGAATTCTTCCATATAGCTGCAGTATACAGGTCTGGGGTTTTTTGGGTGTTATGCGATTTTTCAGTATGCAGCATCAGTGAAGGTCACTAATTTTCAGTGGTTTTGTGTATCTTCGATCACAGTAAAAATGAGAAACAAGGACTAGTGTAGAAACATTTTTATTTCTTCTTTCTTGTAGACAAATCCCAGTCACTCTTGACTAAAATTTGAGGCAAGAAAAGCAACCAGTAGAATTTTCTGGCAGTTTGATCTAGTTGCATGGCTAGACCTCAAACTCAAACGAAAAATTCTGTTACTGCTGTGTTAGATGGTGTTATATATGTAAGTAATTTTTGGTTTTTCTCTTTTTTTCAGCTATCTGTGACTCAGAGCCAGAACAACCTGTTAGGAATTGTCCATTGTGGGTGAAAGTAGAAGATGAAGTAGATCCAGAGCCAATTTATGTCCCAACACCATCTGTTATTGAACCAGTTAAATCTATGGTGCTGCCCAGCCCAGAGGTCGTGCTTTCTAGTAAGAACAGATCTTCCAGTGGAACAAAACCAGTCAGAGTGTACACTCCTAGACCCAATCCAGTGGTAAGAGAAAAAAAGAGTTGCATGTTTTCCTTTGTACTGAGAATTAAATACTGCCAAAAGCTTCTGTGCTAGGCAATTTTATAGAAGTTTGAGGTGAAAGCCTAGGACTGACTGCCCATAGGTGTGTTGATAAGCTAGGATGAACTGATTGTGTACAAATCTTTAACTATGTCCATCTTCTGTTGAGAATTTACTGTAGCAATATGGAGATGGTGGAAGGTGATTATGATCCACTAATAGCCTCATTTAAAAATACAGTAATATATGCTGGTTTTGTCAAAATTGTTATTAGTCCTGTAATGTTTGTGAAAGTTATTAGCTACATAATATAGCCTATCTAAGTATGAATTAATTGCAAAAAATGTTTGGATACAGACACAGGGTGTTCAGTGTAGTTCTGGAGTATTTTTTTTTGTTCTTTCTTGAGGTTTCACTGCCAGTGTTCTAAGAGTCTGGCTTTGTATCTCCCCTCACCTTAATAACATCAGAAAAAAAGTATCAGGAAAAAAGCAACAACAGCAGTAGAGGAAAAACAGCCGTAGAGTGGAGTCTAGTTATATCCGAAGAACAAACATACCAGAGTAGTTATTTAATGTACACCAGATAATGTTAAACAATGCATGACACTTAGGATTTGTTTCTTCACTTAGAAGAATATCTGAATGGGTTTGAATTTTTGGGGGCTGGTGGTGGCAGACTGGGGTATGTGATGATACTGAGAGGGCAGATCTAGCTTTAAATGCTGGACTTTTCTTTGACCCTTACTACTGAAGCATTTATGTTGAAGTGTTGTTACAAAGCAAAGCTGTTTTGTGAATCTAACGTGCATCTGGAACAGAGAGAAGTTTTTGTCTCTTTTTTTTTGTTCTTCTAGATTCGGGAGGAGGATAAGGATCCTGTCTACATGTACTTTGAAAGTTTGATGACTTGTGCAAGGGTGCGAGCCTATGAACACAGGAGAGAGGAGAAAAAGCAGCAAAAAGACAAAAGTGATTCACAGAGTTGTAGTGTAAAGGTAAGAAGTCACACTGTAACTAGTGTGTATTATAGAGCAGGCAGAAATATTGAAAATGTTGAAGTAATTTTTTCTCCAGAAACTCCTACATGACATGAAGGCTTGCCTTGTGTTTGGTGATGGTAGGGCTGTGGAAGCTGGAGCCTAAATCACTTTGCAGTGTTGCTAAACTTACCCTGTTACTGTGATACGCATTGTCTTGTCTGGGGAAATTCCTGGCTGCCACAAGTGCATTATTATGTAAGGCTTAAATGTTTATTTTTAATAGAGCCTTTTTAAGATGAAACCGGTAACATTGTCAAACACAGCAGATTTTTATAATTTGGGGTGAACTTGTTCATTTTGTGCTGTAATTTTTAGTGTGGAAGTGAGATGGGTGAATATTTTCTTGCATTTCTTTCCTCCAGCAGGAGCATGAACCAGAGCTTCAGCCTCCTGAGAAGGCAGCCTGTGAGGTAGACAAAGACGCTAATAAATCAAAAGGTAAGAGCTGAGTCGTGAGTATAATTCAGCCTCTTGGTAGTTACATGTTTTTGTGGTATTTCTTTAAAAAAGTAGCTGCTGGTGAAACAGAAGTCTGTTTGCTGGGGGAGTTATTACAGTTGTTAATAAAAATCTTATTATATGCATACAGTTTCCTGTTTTCTTAGCAGCTTGGGGGGGAGGGGTGGCACATGGAGATACAGCAGGCTAAAAATCCAGTGCTTGCTGCTGCTCTAAGTGTAAAATCACCAGAGCTGCAGTAGCTTGTTTAGCAATAAAAGATAAAACTGCACAGCAGACTTGTCTTCAAGAGAGATGGTTAGGTACTTGGGAAGGAATGGAGATGAATGATTTTGCTTTGTCTGGGTATTTTTTTCTCCCTCTTCTTTTCTTTACTATTACTTTGTAGTTACTGAAGATTTAAATGTCCAACTAGTACTGGAAGGATGGGATCATCATATTCTTCACATAGAATTGTATGGGACAAGGAAGCGCCTATGCTTTATTTGGAATTGTTTGATGTTGAATTTGTTTAGTTCAAGTTGAAAGATTGAAATTCTGCTACGTTACAGATACTGGGTTTGAGTTTCTAGTTCATGAAGAAGCAGGCTAGACATCCGTGTTCTCTTTCAGTCTGAAGCGGCCCAAATCATGTTACAAGCCTTAAAAGGAGACATTTACTAGAGGCATTGTGTCATCCACTAATGAGCTATATCTGCCTTTTTGAGCTTATTTTTTTACTGTTTAATGTATACAACAGCGCACTCTACATTTAAGGATGGGAATGGAAAAATAATACAATTAATTGAAAATGCTGATGCATTGGTAGGTGAAATTAAAATGGCCAGGACACAGGGCTCAACATCCTTACAGTTTTGCAAAAAGGGACTTTGTATCTCTAATGACAACAAAAGGTCATGCTTCTATTTACACATCTTCTGCAAAAGGCACTTCTGCTAGCGGTGTGTCCCCTCATGCCATTATAGGACATGGGTGCTTTTCTGACTCCAAGAGAAAAGTGCCATCTCTTGAATAACCAGTGATGCTTTCTACTGTGTTGATGTGTTTGGAGAACTTTCACCCATGTATTGAAACAGCCCAGCTTTGTTTAGCTTGTGATGCAGTGGGATACAACCTGACGTGGTATGGCTGCAGGGATTGAACCATGAGAAATAATTACATTAATTTTGGAGTTTTGCAGTGAGTTTTTGCTTGCTTGTGAAGATCTACGAGGGGAGGTGATGCTTTGAACAGTTCTTTTACTTGCTGTTGGCCTGCAGCTGAGCTGAGACAAGGGTGGAGGTGTGGGCAGAATGAAATTGTTTGACTATCCAGGTGATTAAAATGCCATAGTATTGCAGAAACCTATTTCAATTCTTTCTCAGAGAAAAGCTGGTGTTCTTCCCGTAGTGAGGGGGACTCTTTCTCCACCTCCTATGTTCATCACACCACTCAAGGTGAACCAACCAAACTTATCGAGATTATCTCTGACTGCAACTTGGAGGAAGATCACAATAAGATCTTGACCATCTTGTCACAGCATGTCAACAGTAACGTGCCACAATGCCTCAAAGTGGGTAGCTTCACTATTGAATTGGCTTCGGAATACAAGGCCCAGGATGACTGCTCCTCCAAAGTGAAAATTTCAGTGCCGTCCTACCAGGACAAGGACGAGAAGCCGGAGGTCCCTCTCTTGGAGACTCCTGATAGCACAGTGGCATCGTGTGATAACTCAGAAAATGTAAAGGTCATGCGGGCAGAGCCAGTGGACAAACTGCGGGAGCAGCTACATGGGGGCAAAGGCTTGCCTTTCTATGCAGGGGTTTCTCCTGCGGGAAAGCTGGTTGTCTACAAATGCAAAGCTAATACGAGCCCCTCGGGCTTGATTCAGGTGGGTTCCTCTGCCTTTACTGTGGAGATTAGATGCATCTTCATCCAGTACTATTCCAGAACTCCTTGAAGGGGAGAACACTCTTTAATTTGTCTATGTAGTCTTTTACCTGTCCAGCCAAGAGTTCTTAGAATCTGGTGGCATTCCTCTCCATAAGCTTGTTTCTTTCAAGATTTACTCAAATAACAGGAAATCTGATTGGAATCCTGAAATCTGATGGTTTAACTTGTCTTTTTGGCAATTTGGGTCTTGTTGACCCAAGTGCAGAATCTCTCTCAGGATCTTTTTAATTCTTTGTAAAACCCCCTGAAGGTGCATTTGACACACAATGCTTCTAAATGAATGACTGTATGAGTCCACAAAAAGAATATTTCCCGAGGAATTATACACTGGGACAAAACTTTAAAATGAAAATGTAAGCATTAAATTGCTTTTTGCTACAGCTTACTGTTAATCTTCACTAACAGCCTTAATCCTCTTTGTAGAATAAATGTTTTTCATCAAGAGACTTCATAATCCTAAATTCAAAGGGTCTTTTCCCTGCAGTTTTATGTTGCTGGCTTGGTGTTAAGAATTAGTAGTAAGAACTGCAGGGTTAGGATGAAGATCTTTTTCCATCATAGCTATTTGTGATTATAGTAAAACCACTTTCAGGAAAACCATATGACTTAGAAAATGAGTGTAAAATATATTTTTATGGCGCTTTGCAGATACGACACCCTCAGAAAGAGAAGCTAGTGGAGAGAGAAGAATTAGGAGATTTCTTACCTTCAATAAAAGTTGATCAATTAAAGCTACTGTTTATTTAGTAGTGTGTTAAATGCATTTGTCTTTTAGAAGGTATTACCAAACAACTTGGAAGCAAAATGCAACACTACCGAAACTTTCCATTGTCCACTAGGCATAAAGCCTGACACTCAGAAGGGTGTTCTGGTTTTTCTCCTGTGCAGTCCGTTACCACTACAACTTGGAATTTGAAGTTAGTGAGCTCATCATACCTTAATTACAGTGTCAACAGTGTGGATAAGGAAAAAGTTGATACAGCTTTTACAAGCTCTTTAGAGTTTTGTCTCAATGTATATGTCATCAGTATTTTTTCTTCTGTGATGCTAGGTCTTAATTAGGTTTGAGAATTTTATCCAAAGTTGTCCTTCAATTAGGGAACCTATTTTTATTCAGAACTACAGCATAAGTAAGGGATAGGAAAAACAGGTGGTAGCCTCACTCTTAGCTAATTTCAGTGATTTCACATGTTCCTTGGACTCTCTGGTTTAATGTGAGAGTCTGAGCAGCATTTAAAATCTGTATTACAAAGATGAAACAAGAATTGTTTGAAGTTCTCCTGGGCAATAAGGAAATTAGGAATTCCCCTTCCGAATTGCAATGGTTTTTTGAAAAGGACATTTAGAAGTCCCATGGACTGAAACACCTCTCCAGAAGTGGTGAATTAGCATTCTTTTCACAAAGTTTCCCTTTTCCCCTTTTTTCAGGTTAATGATAAAAGGTATCCTCAGGCCAAACTGCTTTTGGGACAGATGGGGGCATTACATCCTGCCAATCGGCTAGCAGCTTATATCACAGGCAGGCTACAGCCCACAGTACTTGATATCGCAGCCCTCAGTACTGTGATCTCCAAGGTAGCACCCAGTGCTAAAACACCTGCTTCTGGGACACCATCAGTCCAGGGGCCCACAACATCAGCTCCTAAAACTACATCTTCCACCAGCACTACTTCAACCCCCACTGTGACGACTCTGAAAACCCATGTCCCAGCAGAGAGACAGATAGGTAGGTTGGAACTTATTACTGTGTTTTAAATTGCGTGAAGCTGAAGTACAGAGTGAGTGTACAGCATTAATGTTGATTTCTGTGCAACAGTGCATGCTGCCTTTGGCTGCATCGCCTACCTAAGATGCCTCTGCTATAAATAACCTCTTTAAAGCAGAAAGTTTTATTTTGACTTCAGAGTAAGATTACAGATGTTGACTATTAGTTGTTTTATTAATGCTACTAGAGCATATTTTCAAGAGACGAGAGTGGATGGAGACTCGCCAAGTATTAACCAGGATGTTTGTTTAGGGTTTCGTTACTATCGTTTTTAATTGCTTTTCATCAAATACAGATTAACTTCAGATAAGTAAAGTATCACTAATACGTGGTTCTTCGCTGTTAGATTTTCTGCTGATGTTGCACTCATAATTCTTGTGACCACCAAAGATGTGTGAAGCAGCAGTGAAAGACAAGACGGTCCAAATCTGGATTAGCGAAACAACAGGTGTGCAGCCGATAACCACGCCAGCCTCTAATCTCATTGGATTTCACAAGCTAAACAGGGTTGGACTTAGACAGCACTTTGAGTATAAAAAAAAAAGAAAAAAATGATTGGAAGATGCCTGAGTTACTTGTGTATCTGAGTTGGTACTGAAATGGTTACCCCAGCATGGCAGGAGAGGAAGTTGCCTTTAACTATTACATTTTACATGAGTTTAAAAAAAGAAATCTAGTACCCATCCACATAATCGCACACATTATTTAAAGATCTGAAGAAGCTTTGCAAGGGAAAAGGATGTTACCTGTGTCCTGGAAAAAACTTTAATTTCTGATTGATTATTTTGTTTCTTTCTGCCTAAATTTTCATTGCCACATAAATGGGTGTGTTGTTTTTCTTGTCCTGTAATAAAACTTGTTGTTTTGTGTGTTTATGCAATTCGAAAGAGCTGGCTGTGTTTCATTGATGGGTGAAGTCATTGCTGCATAGTGATTTAAGTAAAAAATACCAGTTCTGGCACAGTCTGGGGTAAAAATACTGTATGCATAAATAACTGCAATGTTTAAGTTGGGCTTGCTCCATAATCTCAGTGCTGTTGTACTCATCTGTAGGCAACTGGAGTGATGTAAATGCAGTATTTTGGTCCCTTGGAGAGCAAGGGATGAGGTAAAGGATCTTCCTAACGGTGATTAATTTCCATCAGTTAAATTTGTTCCATCCAGTCTTTAGTCTGAATGTTGCTACAATTAGAAGGGGAAACTCCATATCCCTCCCATCCCTTTCCCCTGTGCTTGTGTAAGACAAATACTGTATAGAAGGGGATGAAAATCAAGAAGCAATAAAAAGGGGAAGATGGCACAAGCTGTTACACAAAGAATTTGACGTTTAGAGAATAGTTGGAGCTCATTATTTCATTTAGGTGTTTGTTTTCCTGCACTGTTAGTTAGGATTGTCCGTAGTTTCACCATGAAAAACAAGCCTTCGAGATCTGATTCTTTTGTGTGTCTGGGAAGAAATGCAATAAAAAGCTATAGTAGTGGAACAAGGCAGACATATTTCTAACATATAAGGCATATCCAGGGCTGCTGCAAAAGTTTTGATTTAATTATAAGGTACATAGAAAAAGGAGGCTCAAATTCATGCTGAAATTACAACTCTAGCACCTCATGAAAGGCAAAGAGGAAATCTATTAAAATTTTGACCTACAAGTTTTTATTTGCAGCTGCCCGACCCTCACCTGGTGGTGTGTTTGCCAAGTTTGTGATAAACAAAGCAGGAGCTCTACAGCAGAAGATTCCTGGAGCGAGCACACGCCAGCCTGCCTCAGGGCGACAATTGCTCAGTATGAAGCCCACACCCATCACGGTCATTGCTCCTGTGGTTCCTTCAGTGCTATCTCCAGCTCAGTGCACAGTCTTTCCTGGGGTCACTACACCCACCACCATTTCTCCAGTTGCTGTGGAAAGTACCAGTGTAGCAGCATCTACTGTGACCACTCCTAGCCAGACCAAAGCTGGTGAACCTCCCTGCTCTCCTCCTGCAGTTACAGTCACAGCTGCTCCTGCAACACCTGGAATCAGCACCTGTACTACTCCATCCACCACGCCTACTGCTACTGTGAACACAACAAAAACAACAGAGGTTGTTGCAGCAGTAGCAGCTACGTCATTCCCAAAAACTGTAGTAACACCACCAACTGTTACTTGTCCTGTTGTCACAACATCCACTTCGACAGTTGTACTAACAACAGCTGCAGCAGCTACACCTGTGGTAACCACACTAACTTCCTCTGCTGTCTCTGTTCCAGTGATACTGTCAGGAGTTAATTCAAGTCCTCCACAGAATCCGAAAAGAGGTAATGCTTAGGTGCTTTGGGTTATTACTCTAAATGCTTTTTTTAAAAAATTCTGTCTCTTTTCATAGCTGTAATACAGTCTGCAACTGGTTTCAATTTAAATATGAATTCACTTGCCTCACCTCCCTTTCCAAAGTAGGATAAGAAATGTCATCTCTTAAGTTGCTTTTTGTATTCCAGCCTGCAGTGGTAGAGAAGGGAAAAATGTAACTATCTGGTCAGTGACTGCTATGGGAGTGAGCTGGAAGCTTTGCATCATTCCTTGACCTATAGAAATGTATAGCACAGTTATGACAGCTAGAATTTCATGGTTGCCATAGAGTCCAGGAATTAGGTATGGAATTACTCTCCTGCATCATGGTTGAGAAATGTCAGTGGAACTACATAGAAAAAACCCAAAACTGTTCTGCCCTGGTTGGTTCTATGCATTCTATGAATAAAAAGAGAAAAACTTGCCTGTTCTGACCTGGTTGGTTCTATTCATTCTGTGAATACAAAGAGAAAAACTTGCCTTTAAATAAACTTAAAAGAGATGCAGTTGTTTGCAAAATATTTGTACTTATATTTAGTAAGAATAATGCCTGATCTGTAGGTGGTCTCTTAAACTGATTTTTATGTAACCTGTGAAAATATTTCAGACGATGCTGTTCCACAAGCTGCAAGTAAGACTCCCCCAAAGATAGCTCCTGGAACGGACAAACGTGTTGGACCTCGATTGCTGCTGATTCCAGTGCACCAGACACCTTCTGCACTGCGACCGCTGAACAACACACAGCTGGCACAGAGGCAGAGGATGGTCCTTCAGCCTCTCAGGAGCCCTGGGGCTGTAAACCTGTTCAGACATCCCAATGGGCAGATTATTCAGCTTGTTCCCCTGCAGCAGGTTCGAGCTGCGGGTGCCCAGCCCAGCGTGCAGCCAGTGATGCTCCGCAATCCAGGTACAAAGTCCAGTGCTTCCTTCATGACTGACCAGTGTTTTACTCAGAAATGGACAATGAGAGAGATGTCTTTGTGATGCTGCTTTCACCTGCTGAAAGTAATTGAACAGGGTCTAATTTGGTTCTGTCTGAGTAGTTGAAGAACATAGTGTAGTTATTCAGATGCAATGCAACTTAAATACTATGTTTATAATAGTCAGAAAGTGCAATTTTGGTGCACTTAGCTTCGATAGCTAAGTCGCCAAAATTTGGGAGTTCTTTGTAGCAAGTAAAAGGGCCTATGTGTATGTGTGTGGTAATGGAGCCATGTCCGTTGTACTGTCCCAACTTGAAAGAGACTCGACCTGGTGATTCAAAAATAATTCTTGTTGGAGATTCTCTTAAAAAGAATGAGGTGTTACTCATGTTTCATTGGATGTGCTGCTCTGATTTTGTTAGGTTTTCGAGTTGGTTAGTGTGTTTACAGAAGATATTCAGACGAAATGTTACGCTACAGTACAAAATTGCCAGGTTTTTTCCTCCTTAAGAGTGCGAGAAGAAAAATAAGTGTGATTTTCGGCTGTTTGTCTAGTTCACAGTTGAAGACAGGGTTGGAAGAGTTAGAAATTGCAAGTTGGGTGTGCTATTGCATGTATTTGTAAATTCTAACCCAAATGTACTTTAAATGCATGTTTACTCTGTAGTAGGACCTTTTTTTCTGTTCTCCCTGTATCGAAACACATCTCAAAAAGAGGGAGATAGAATGGGGTGGAAGGGAGAGCGAGAGCAAGAACAGTAGATAAAACTGTGGGGAGGAGAGAAGAGAATGCTGAGCTTTAGTTGAGGTTTTTGAGCATGAGGTGTAGTAAAAAGTTGGTCAACAAGTTTATTTAATTTCTTTCTGGTTTGAGGCTCTTGCTGAACAAGAGAAACTAGTTGCCGTTAGTAATATTTTTCCTCCTTGTTTACGGAGTGTTGAAACGCTGCAGAAGAGTTCATAAAGGTGAAAAAGATGGGGGTATAATTGTGTAATTTTGACACAGTTTTTTTCTTTGCAAGTCTTTTTCTGAGAAAAAAAAAATTTAAATACTATTTTTTTACTTTCTTTTTTATTCTGCAAAACCCCAATTTCCCTGTTTTCCAATAAATGGGAAAGTAAGATGCAGGACTTTCAATACTGTGTCTTTTTTGATTAAAAAGCTTAATGCTAGAACTTAACATTGAATCTGTTAGTTTTAGAGTGGCCAATTCATGTGTTTTATTGGGATGTTACTTAAAAACATTCACGTTTATATTTCTTTATGCAGGACCAACTTTTCCACTGAGGACTTGTGGTCAAACACCTGATTCCATTATGATCCTTGAGAGTGGTGTCTGGTTCTAGTACAGCATCAAATACTAAAACTGAAAGAAAAAAGTTCCTTTGAGAAAGTCTCAGTTGATGTTTTGTTTTCCTCACAGGATCTGTTGTAGGAATCCGGTTGCCTGCACCTTCTAAGCCTCCCGAGTCACCTGTTTCTCCCAATTCCTCTGTGTCTTCCACTTCTCCTGCCACAAATTCAGCTGTACAAACTGCAGTACCCAAGTTATCCCCCCCATCCAACCCAGCCACTCAAGCATCTTCTCTTCTTCCTTCAGTAACAAGTTTTGTGTCACAGGCAGGCACTCTGACTCTGAGGATCTCTTCATCTGCTGCCAGCAGTGTCACAAACCAAACAGCCTCCGAGTCTAAAATAACCTGCAGCTCAGGTGGCCTGCCAGCCACCACCGCTAACCTCATACCTTTGCAGTCTGGAAGTTTTGCTTTACTTCAGCTCCCAGGACAGAAGACTGTGCCAAACTCTATTCTTCACCATTTTGCGTCTCTTCAGTTGAAGAAGGATTACAGGAAGATATGCAAGAAAGAGGACTCAGGTGCTGCTCAGCAGAAGGAAAACGAGAAGACTCCATGCTCAGGTGACACTGAAGTTACAGAGTCTGAGGTCACAGTGCCAGATGGGAAACAAGAAGAAAATGAGTTGTCGATTAACCAGTCAAATGCTGTTGAAGAGTCAGAATCTGGCACAGTCACACCTAATGGTGGTAGAAATTCCACTACATTAGAGATGGTGGAGAAGAACTCAAAGTTGCTAGAGAGTTCTTGTGATGATAGCTTTTCTTCTCAGCATGATGTTTCTGCAGATGTCGTATCATCTGACCATTCATACATCAGTGAGAAGCCAAATGATGAGGAAGAAAAAGGGGCTTCTGAAGAGAAAGAGGATTCTGTCGGTTCTGAAACTGTTGTGGAGGCAGTTCCAGCTAACTCTGAAACTGTTTGTGGGTCATCACATCAGTCTTCAGTTGCTCCTCTGGATAATGCACATTCACAGAGTCTTGAGAATCGGGAGACTGCCCAGTTGAAGAACCATGGGAAGGAACAAACACGTGCTGAACAGGACAAGAAACCAGTAAAAGAGGAGGAAGGCGATGCACAGATACAGATGGAGGAGGACAACAGAGCAAGTTCTGGGCAATTGCATAGTGAACAAGAGCAAGATACACAGCTGAAGATCAAGGAGGAACAAAGAGAGACTGAACTGTTTCAGAACGAACAGGAATGCCAGGGTGATGCTGCACAGCCAGCTATGGAAAGGGGGGAGTACAAGGGCTCTATAGAAGTGGAAAACATAGGGGGGAGAACAAGAAGTAGGCCTGAAATTGGTTCTGGAAAAGAGCAGGATAATGCTTCGGGAGAGGAGCATACAGTCGATACTGAGGAAGGCAAAGGAAACATAGCTGGGCAGGAAGGCAGTAACAGCAAAGAACGAGCTTCTCTTGATTCTCTGGAAGAAATGAAAACAGGCCATGATATTCTAACACATATCAACAGTTCTTGGAGCAAAATATCTAGCATTGTACCCCCTTTAGAAAATAGAAGCGAAGTGGGTAACAAAGCCGATACATCAGAGAAAAGTGACTTCCTGACAGCACCAGAGCAGTGGGCACACAAAAAGGGTTACATGCCCACTATTGATATAACTGCTGATGATATGGAAGAAGAGGAAGATGAGGAGGAGGAAGAAGAGGATGAAAAAACGGATGATTCTGCTGATGAGATGCTGGATGGTGCTTCTGACTTCCCAAGTGAAGAGGAAGTAGATGTTGAAAAAGTGGTAAGCATTTAACTATTTATGGAAGGATATTTTTTTTTTTTTTTTTTTTTTTAATTGCCCAACTAACATGTCATAACCCATGGATTTGAAAGACATTTTGTGTTTTGGACTTCAGTTTCTTTAGGAAGTGTAAATTGGGGTTCCAAGTGGAAATGTCTTTTATTTCTCAGTTGCGTGCTTTTTTTTTTAGGTAGCAGTGTAGTGGCCTAGTAGAAATTGCCTGTTTTTCAGATAACAGGAGTTACATTGAGCAATCTGTAATAAAACCATTGCAGGTTGTCTTTCTCCAATATTTACTCATATAACTTGGTTACTTGTAATGTGACTTAATGATGCAAAAATGTAGTGGCCAATCTATTATTTTTGTTATTTTAAGGTGTTTTCTTCTATTTAGTTTTTGTAGCCTTAATTAACATTTATTTCTGGAAGGAATGTTTGAATCTATCCTTAAATTCCTTTTTTAAGTTAATAATACATTTAAATAGTATGTGAAAGTTGTCATTCCTTATTTGATGGAAAACAAATTGCTCCAAAAGTCACAGCATAAGGGTAAAACTTTGTAGTTAGTGTAGTTAAGATATGTTTAGATTTTAATGCTCATAAAATTCCCATCAAATTTAACCCAAAAATTAAAATAAAGCACTCCAAGGTGTAATTCCTTTACTTCTTACATATCACTATGTGACTTAAGAAACATTGCATTGTTATTTAAAATTATGAAGCTGTAGTTTCATGAATCAGTCAAATGGACATATGAACTAAGATGGCCTTTTATTGGGATGAGATACAAGTGAAAAGAGAGGTTAAGCTGGAGAAGAGTTGAAGAACAGACAAACTAAAAATAGGAGAGATAATGTTTGTGTCTTCAGGATTTTGAAAGTATAGAATTCTTTTAGTCCTTTTGTGTTAACGTAGTCCTCTTGCAGTTGAAAATCAGATTAGAGTTCTTCGGTACAAACAGGTTCAGAAGATTCCTAAAACACCTGGGCAATAACTTCCTGGTACGGGTACTACAGGAGCCAGCTGGGAAAGGTGCCCTCCTTGAACTGCTGCTCGGTAGCAGAGAGGGGCCTGTGAGGGAAATGGCAATTTTCTGCTGTCTTGGCCACAGCAGCCATGAAACAATTGAGTTCAAATCTCTGGTGACAGGAGGAAAAGTGCCAGCAAAACTGCAGCCCTGGACATGAGGAGAGTAAACTTCAGGCTGCTCAAGGAACAAGTTAGGAAGGTCCCTGAGGTTATCCACCTAGCTGACCAGTGGAAGCCAGTTGATTTAATCTTTTTGGATTTCAGTACAGCTTTTGATACTTTCTCTCACAGGATCCTTCTGGACAAAATGTCCAGCACTCAGCTGGATAAACACATCATGGGATGGGTGAGCATCTGGCTCACAGGTTGGGCGTGAAGGGTGATAGTGAGTGGGGTGACAGCAGACTGGGTACTGGTCACTAGTGGGGTTCCACAGGGCTCCATCCTTGTCCCTCTGCTCTTCAACATCTTCATAAATAACTTGGAGGCAGGACTGGAAGGGATACTAAGTAAGTTTGCCAAAGACACTGAACTGGGAAGAGCTGTTGACTCTCAAAGGTAGAGAGGCCCTGCAGAGAGACCAACCATATGAAGTTTAATGAGGGCAAGTGCTGGATTTTGCACCTGGGGCAGGGCAATCCTGGGTGTACAGCCTGGGGAACGAGAGGCTGGAGAGCAGTGCCATGGAAAGGGACTTAGGGGTCCTCATCTTTGGCAAGTTGGATATAAGCCAGCAGTGCCCTGGCAGCCAGGAGAGCCAAGCGTGTCCTGGGGGGCATCAGGCACAGCATCACCAGCCGGGCAAGGGAGGGGNCCCCCAGAGGGTGGTTGGGCACTGGAACAGGCTCCCCAGGGAAGTGGTCACACTATCGGCCTGACACAGTTCATGCAATGTTGGGACAATGCTCTCAGACACATGGTGTGATTCTTGGCGATGGTGTTGTGCAGGCCCAAGAGGTGGACTGTGATGATCCTTGTGGGTCTCTTTTAACTCAGGATATTCTGTTATTCCATGATAGCCAAGTGAGCAACTCTGGCTTTGACTCTCTTCAACTTCCAGAAAAACAGACTAATCAGTTCATATTCCAGCTTGCTGTTCTCAGACAAGATGATAGCATCTCAGCTGCATGAAGTGAAAAAACTGAATATAGATGTTATTTTTGGAAGTTCTTTTAAATTGAAAACTGGATTGTTGCTGTCTTGTCTTCAGTTGGGTCGTGGCAGTTTCATATGTCCTGTGTCCTTCAATAACTTGAGCAGAGTTATTATCAACTTTTGAGAACCACAGTTAATTCATTCCTGATCCCAGATAAACTTTCCAGATGTGGTAGTCTTAGGAATTTGTTGGTAAACCAACAGTAGTGTCTCGGTCACAGAGTGGTCTGTTATCAAGGCTGATGCTTGAAAACTGTATTTTCTTTCATCCTGCAAAAGGATGATGAAACAAAAGAGTTAGAGATTGTAAGAAATGTTTGTTTTGGAAGAAATGTATTGCGCAGGTTTTGACTAATACGGTTTGAAAAACCATCTAAGGGTATGTCTTCATCACAAGCTCACATGAATATGATAACCTAGTCTTGGTTCTAGAGCAGTAAAGCTGAGGAATGATATCTCAGAGGACTGTAAAAACCTGTCTGGAATTTGGATTTATTAATCTCTGTTGCCTGCAAGTTGAGTTAGCATGTCAGTGCCTAATGGAGAAATCAGTTTTGGATTTAAATGTGTTATTTTTCACTGGGATGTACTCTTCTCTCAGCGTAGTGCTTACAAGACAGACTGCACTGGTATTGTTTGTCAGACTGGATGAAGTCAGATCACATAAATAGGCTAGTAGAGGATGTTTATCTGCTTCATTAAACTAGTGGAAACAAAGAAGCAAAGTGTTGGGGAAGATGAAATAGGAAAGCCTTATAAATATGATTACCTGGCAAAAGATGCTGAGACTATGAAAACTATAAGCGAGATTGAAATGAAAACAAGCTTTGAGATACCAAACCCCAGTTACTGAACAACTGGAAAACAATGGTATGGCCGACGGAAGGTAATCCCACTTTTAATTAAACAATACCCTCTGCTTGCAGACAGGTCCAAGGGTCAGAGCAGACCCTGCCAACTTGGCAGAGGGTCCAAAAAGCAGTTTTTAGAGTTTAAAATGTAACACTGTATGGTAATGCAATGATTCTTATAGGCTGTATGTAAGTGTTGTTGGATTTGTAGCTTGTTCTAGATTGGTTAATGAAAATTCAGAATCTTCAGCACAGAAGATGATTTATTGTGTTGTAAATGGGAACCACAGATCTATCTTTCCTCTTTTCTACTGTCTCTGCCTCTCTCACTCTCTCTTGCTTGCTCTCTTACTTCTCTGACCTGCTTCGAGCTGCGTCTGGCAGCTCCTAGCAGGTCCCCTACACCCACGCCCTTTCACAATAAACCTCATGCTCTAAGACCTGACTTCAGAGATCTCTCGCCTCCGTCCCGACCGTCCGAAACCAAACCACAGATCACACAAATCCTACAGCAAAGAGTACGTGCATGTCCACTAATAGTTTTGTTTAGTGGAAATACTTAAGACAGCTCTTTTTGTATTAGTTTGGAATGTGGAGTGGTTTTAGTTGCTCAGGAGATAGCCATTTGAAACCTCAGAGAACTCCAGTGAGAATCAGGATGATTGCTCCCTACCTGTAGTAGCTATTACTGTTTATTTTTTAGCATATTTTTCCACACTGGTTAATTGTTCTTAGTTTTGCACATCAATGCCCCTCAGATTACCTTCTTACCTTGTGCTGACTTTGTGTCCTTGGCTTAGAGGCTTTTCTAGTCTCCTCTACTCAACAGAAAGAAGCTTCCTGAGATATCTTTGCCCTTTTGCGTCTCCTACCCTGAGTTGCATCCAGAGAAGCTTAGGATGGTTAATCATTGTGGGTTTGGTGATATGAATAAAATCTTCTGGGAATATCTAAAGCAGACTAATGAGTATCAGGATCTGCTGTCTGAGCAAATTCAAGTGTGATGGTCTGGGAGGTGACGTTAACTCTTGATCCCCAAGGCATGATGATTGCACACGGAATTCCTGCTGAGAAGGACTGCTTGGCCTGGGCTGAGTCACAGACTGAGACTCCTAATTGTTCATGAGTCCTTGATGGCTTAAGCCAAAACCATGCCAGGGGTTGTTCTGGTATCGTAATGCTACAGATAAGAGTCCCCCTGGTTCAGCTTGCTAGTCTAAACGCAGCCTCTGTGTCTGGCAAGGTACGGTGTTGTAAGTGTTGTTTAGAAGTGTTTTTCAGTCATTCTTTTTCTGAGCTGAACACTGGAATTATAAGGACTGTTATCAATTATTATAAAATGGTAAGTGTAATAAAAAGTGCAAGTGATATATTTTGTGGACAGTGTAAGTTCTAACAATCTCTTGCACATTCTCAGCTTTTAGTTCAGATCATGTGTGAAACCTGCAGACACTGTAGCATAGAAGGCAGCTCCAGAAGTTACACATTTACTTGTATAATGTGTAATGACATCCACTGTCACCTAACCGCCTTCCTCAGCACTGTCACTGAGGATCCTCTACCATCAGGCAATTTGCTCTTTAGGTATCAGCATAGGGGTCTAGGCTGCCAGGAACAGACAGAAAAATCAGAGGAGAGGGCTTAGAAACAGGCACTGAAATGCAGAGAGGGAAAAGTGCTGTTGTTTCCATAATATATTCAGAACTCTGTTGTAGGGTGGTATTGCTCCTCTTGTGTCTTCATTCCATAAGGTATTTTACTCCTACTCAAAGGCATTTAGAATTTATGTAACTACAGGAAGTAGTTTGGAAAGGCTGAAAGTAGTATGGATTGACTGATGCTAGAAAGGTAGGGCTTCCACAAGCATCTTCAAGAATCATGCTGGGCTATGGATAATGTTCAGCCTATGGCAGGTTGGCACTACTTATATAGGAATAGCTGTTCTTAATGTCAGAACTTAAGTGGACTTACTTCTGGTGATCTTCATGATTGTGATATTTTTCCTCTTGTTAGCAATTCGAGGGTAGAGAGGAAAGATTTCCAACCAGATACCAACCAGAAGCATTTTTCACTTTGTTGCTAGATGTAAGAATGAAGAAATGAGTTACTTTTGTTTTTCATATGTCCACATTCAGAATGTATAAACTTAGAGATGTGAAGATCTTGGTGGGCAGCAGAGTTTTTTACATCTGTTTTTTTTGTCCATCTTTCGTGAAAAAGATGCCACATACTGGGTTTTGAATACCATTTTTCTAATACAATAGCATGTAGAAAGTTTCAGTTCTAGAGCAGTTCTAGCCTGGATAATTGCTATCAACCCTTTGATTAGCCCAATATAACTTACCAGCACTGAAGAGCTTTATTAAGACAGGGTTTCTATGGTAAGCGAATTTCCTGGGGTGTTTTTCTTCTTACTCTCTGGGTTGTATCATCTTTTTTGAACTACACTGCCTGACTATGTTCCCTGCAATGTAATGATGTCCAAATGTAGCTTAGACAGGGTAATTCTGCCCACTGAACAAAACCAGTATGCATCTCTTACATGCAAGTGTCACAGAAATGGTACTGTATAAAGTGGAAAAGCTTAGAGAAAGTATCAGGAGGCTTTCAGCATCAAGGTGGATTTATGAATGACCCAGGAGAACAGGCTAGAATGTGAAGTGCTCTTTGTATAAAGGAATAGATCAGTGTTGCCACTACCTGTTGTACATGCAGTATTTTCAACGTAATGGCAGTATCTGTTCAGTGGTTCTGTGATTTAAATATTATCTTAATTTGAATAGTTTTTGTTTAGTCAGGATAGTTCAGGGAACTGGGTGAAATAGAGTAGAGAATGGGAGTGTAATTACATTTTCCTTCTTAAGGAGAAAGGGTTCTTCATTCTGTAATCAGACCAAAGATTGCAATACAAAAAATTTCACTAAATACTGTAATACAAAACAATTGGTTGAATAGGCATGTTTTCTTGGGAGAGGGGGTATCACCTGGAACTACAGATGGCCGTAAGATTGATATTTAACTCTTGTTGTTGCTGCAGTTGTTCTTTATCTCTCTCTTCACAAAATAGCCAATTTTCTTGCTCGGGCAAGCATGGAGAAAACGTACTCTTCAGAATATAATAAATACTTAAAATAATGATCTGGTAGCATTTTGGAAAGAGCCAAAATCTTACTCTTCATCATGTGAGCAGTTTACTGTATGATCCAAAGAGGCCTGACTGTATGACGTTCTGACTTTTGCTGTCTTAGGTATGAGAGACCATTACTAAGGTGATAACTATTTCAAATGTTGTAAAAAAAGTTAATTAGCAAGAGTCTACAGTAGTAGGTTGTAAAGGCAGCTTAATCTGACTTGAAAATAGAGGCAGGAAAACTGTGAAAGCTTTTCTCTCACCCATAATAAATGCATAAATGACAGAGATGGGTTCTGTCCTTACCGAAACACATTTTACAGAGTTGCTAGTGGGAGGAATTCCTAGAGGTGACAGTTAAAGTAAACCCCTGCTTAGCACTGTTTATTGGCCAGTGTAGCTGGAGATGTTCATTCCTTGATGGTTCTAAATGTGATAATGTAATCTCCATTGAGACTAAAGTGAAACTGTTTTGGCCTGAGCGCTATTGCTGAGTAGATACTCATTTTAAAAAAACAAAACAAAACCTGTTCCAGGATGCGTGTGAATACAGAGAGGATGACGAGCAGGTGGACATTGAGACCGTGGAGGAGCTTTCAGAGAAGATTAACATTGCCCGTCTGAAGGCCACAGCTGCTAATATCGAACCCTCCGACCAGAAGTAAGCACCCCTGGAGAGAGCACTGCATACAGTTGTGTATCCTACTGCTGGGCTGGCGTCGAGTGATCCCATTAAACAACAGGTGTCATGGGATGACAAGATAAAGCAAGGCTTCTGTCAGGCCTTCCTCAGCACTGGTGCTTCCCAGTGTCTGTGAGAATAGTGCTGGCAGAACTAAGAGTAGTTTCAAGGTGTCTTAGCCTTTTTCTTTTTTCCCTCTAATTACTTTGTTTATGGAGATGTGTCTTGTAATGTAAAATTAATGAGTGAATAGCCTCCCTTCCTGCAAACTGAAAATTAGCAGGGTTGTCTTTGTTTTAAATGTGATTTTGCGAGCTTTGTTTATTCTTGCTGGTGGACTTCTGGGCAGGAGCAGTCATTAGGTTAGTCCCTGACCCTGTAAATGAAAGATTTGTCTTTGGGACCATTGCCCCGGCAAAGGAAGTATTTTCTTATTGACATATAGTCTGCCATGGTTGGATAGCTTGGCTTAATTTTTTTGGTTGGTTTGTTTTTGTTACTGTTGCTGCCCTTGCATTTATAATGACAAAGGCAAAATAAAAACATGGCTTACTTGAGGAATGTAATGATAGTCATGGCTGTTTCTCAGTAGCATCAAACAAAAGAATGGGGAACGTTGCATCTATAGTTCTTTTTGTTTGTAGAATTTTTTTTTTAGAAACTTTGAAAAAACTGTTTGGTGATATTATATATCTACCAGATGGTTACCTTTTTTTTCCCTGCCCTTTAAAGGTAAAGCTCAACTTTTATCCTTAGGTGGTGACTTTGCTTTAAATTTTGAAGATCTTTCAGTGAGAGAGAAAAACAGATGTCATGTTTTGTAAAAAATAATTTTCATATGTGTGTTTTCTTTGTTTTCTTGCAGCTCCTGAGATATGAGGAAGCTGCTGTTATTGTATATTAGGATAGTAATAAATGTGAGGATTTTGATTGGTGGTTCTTGGTGGGGGAGGGATTATTCTGCCATCTTTCTAAAAACAGAACCAAAACATAATTTAAAGAGATACTTTAAAAGATTCAGTCACAAGCTGAATTTATTCTCTTTGGCATTTAGTGAAATAGTGTCTTTTGCACTATGAGATAATTTCACAGCTTTCAGCACAGGTCAGTTATTTCCAGGATGATGGCATTGGAGAAAAGAGTTCTCTTTCTTGAGAAAACTCAACAGTATCCTGCTTTAATGCAGTTATACAAGAAAAGTTAATTTCAAGGCATAAAAATGAGCAATTCTAGACTGCTGGAATGTAGTTAATGAGGATAGAGTGTATGAGATAAGTAGCATTGGGAAAAACTTTTTACCTTTCTTCCAGATACCATCCTCCTAATTCTTCGGATGAAACATTATCAGAAAAACATTCAAAGGTATATGTTTGCTCTCCTCTTTCCTTTTAGTATCACACCTCCATTTTAAAGATAAACTTTCATCTCACGTGCAGCTCCTAATGTGATTTATCTGCCTTACAGATACTTGTGATTAAATGCAAGAAACTAAATGTGCTGGGAGGGGAGGTGCTCAGTCCAAATCTCCTTAAAGCAAAAGGGCTGGTGCTGGCATCAGTGGGTTTCAGATTCAGCTTTAGCTGTGGGATGAAGATCTGCTTTTTATTTATGACTGTGTTTGCTTAGGTTTTGTGTTCTTGGCATGAATAATTTTTGTAGCACACTTAAAATAATAAATAAGAAATATTTTCATGTGTTGAAGAAGACAGTATGTAGGATTATGGAGGCACAGCACTGGATGAAGGAGTTCTGAAAACAGAAGTTTAAATATGTCTTAAGGCATGTTAAAGACATAACAGAATCTTTTCAAACCAAAACTCACTGCAGTCCTTCAGAATCTTGTGCTGTATTTTTGGGTGTCTTTGAAGCCAGTTTCTCTGTCTATAACTGTCTGTGATATACTTGACGTCAGCTCTAGAGCTTCCTGCTGTGGGGTGGGGCTTTGAGTGCGGTGGGAACCTGGTGTATGTCTTACCTATTAGAGCAGACTGGGATGTATGCCTTTGCCTGAGATAGGGATGGGTTCCAGGATGCTCTGTCTGCCTCACCTTCTCCGTGTATCCTCCTCTCTGCCCTTGAATTTACATTGCAAGGCCCTCCCTTGACAGGAGCCCACGGCTGACACAGGAGCAGATGCAGCTGTACTGTGCTCATGTCTGCCTGTGAGGACAAAATGGCTCTCAAGAGCCAGATTTCAGGAGACAAGTCTTCAGATTCTTCCTAAGGCCAGCAGGCTCAGAAATAGTATCACTAAATCTGAGGAGTCTTTCCACTGATGCGCTGGGGTTTGGAGCAGGCCTAAAAATATCTTAAAAATGGCGTTAATTACTTCCCTATTAAATAAATAACATAGTTGTACAAAACCTGGAAGAGTAATGATGACATAACAAACTTTTAAATCTGCAGAGATCAGTGATTTTGCTTATTGTCTGGCAGTCTTTTTAGAAACTTAAGCAAATTCAAAACCAGAATGTGGCTCTTGGCCACATTCTGTTTGTTGCTGGATGTCTGGGGTGATAATTGTCAATGCCGTCTTCCACATTCCAACTTACAGTGTCTCTTGGCACCAACCCATGTGAACCTATGAAAGAAAATGGAAATCAAACTAGCTTAACTCCAGGGAAACATTCAAGTCTCCTGTATTTGATTGATGTAATTATTTCATTCATTAGAAGACTTTCTTGACAAGCAAACAACAAATACTTGGCTCAAACGTGTGATTTTATTGTAAATTTTGTGGTTTATCTAAGTAGTCTTGTGTTGCAAAAAGAAAATCTTACGAACAGAAGGGACTCATGATCTTTTCCGTTAGGGTTGATGTGATTGTGTTGGTCACTTCTTTGGTCAGCATTTCATTTCTTACTGCTTGTGCTTCTAATTCTGAACTTTCAGGAAGACATAATAGCAGGACAGCATGACATGGAATCTTCAGGTATCTGTAGAAAGGCTGTAACTCTCACATGCATTTGAACATTGTCTGCCATTACATTGCCTTCTTTACTTAAACTGGTCAATCCGGTTACTTCTCCAGCATCAGACCTGGAAAAGAAAGCTGAAGTCCCAGGCAGAAGCCTTTGCTCATTACCGCCAGACACACACGGCAAATGAACGTCGGCGACGTAATGAAATGAGAGGTCTCTTTGAAAAGCTGAAGAGAGTTTTGGGGTTGCAGAACCTTCCTAAGGTCTCCAAATGCTACATTCTCAAGCAGGTAGGTATTTTGGAGCTTAAGTGAGGAGGAGAATAATTTAATCTGGACAGAGTAATTATGCTAGTATGAACTCTTTAAGTAAGCCCCAGTGAAGAAGGAACTTCTTTCATCTCTGCAAGACTCTCTAGAGTAAAACAATACCTGAAAGAATCTGTATTCCTAAAACCTTAGTCTTGATGACATGGACGCATGTTTTTGGATTAGTCTTTCCCTTGTATTCTTTGTGAATCATAGAAGGTTATGTCTTAATTCTTTAGTGGTTTACTGTGTACATCAGGGAATTTTTAAATCCATTGAAGGCTTACTTTTTTAAAGCTTGAGAAGATAGCATTCCATTAGACATTTTACTGACATTGAAAGCTTTATTGTAAAGATGTAAATGACAGGAAACTGAACATGAATGGTAGACGCATAATTATGCTTATCAGCTGTACCTAGAAACTGGGAGATAAAAGTTTGGGGTTTTTCTTAAAAATTGCTGACCTTTGCAGGAAGGACATACAAGATGTTTATCACTCTTCAGCTAGCATTTAGGGAGAGCTGGCGTTCATGGTACTTCACATGCTTTCTCTCAATCCTATTTTCTCAGGATTACAAAAATTTGTAAATAAACTTTGTAAGGGTTTCTGGGAAGGAAAATTATTATTTTGTGCTTCACTGGTTTATAAATCAGTTCCCTGATATACTCTAGGCCTTTGAAGAAATCCAAGGACTGACAGATCAGGCAGATAAGTTTATGGGACAGAAGACATTACTGACACGCAAACGAGATGGCCTGATTCGAAAAGTATCCACGCTTTCAGGTGAGACTGGTTTTGGATGCAAATTAGCTGTAATAATGAAAGAAAAGGTTTTTAGGAGTGAGAATGGGTGAAGTAATCGGTGGATCCAGGTTCGTCATTGGTTCGCATAAAGTTCAGACTCACGATACTGAACAAAGTTGTGCTAAGCTCTGACTCAGTGATAGGCTCGTCATGCCGATAAAATGGCTTTTGTTCTCCTCATGCCTAAAGGAAGTGTAGAACGCTCTCTGTGCTGTGATCCACAGGCTTGGGTTGCTTTGGAACGGTGGGGTGATGGCATCACTTCATTCTGTCGTTGGTCACTTCCTGAAATGCCCTTTCTGCTCTGCCCTTCGCACACAGTCACACACAGCTGTCTTACTCCGACTCCTCGCATAGCGTTGCAAATGACTCCTTGTGCTGCTTTCCCAAGAACCAGTGCTCCTAGTGGCTAGAAGGCATCTGTACACAGAACAAAACTGCAGCAAATTCTAAGCTGCTGCTCATCCAGACATTTCATGTTGTACTTACTGTGTCTTTCTGTCTCATTTGGAAGTGTAGGAAAGCTGTGACACATTTTCAACCAGTGCCAAAACGCACGAACAAACAAAATACTCTTCTAATCGTCTTACAGTCTGGGAATATAAACAGGAGAATACC
Organism: Falcunculus frontatus; assembly: GCA_013398115.1. Lineage (NCBI taxonomy): Eukaryota > Metazoa > Chordata > Aves > Passeriformes > Falcunculus > Falcunculus frontatus. The sequence goes on along the minus strand of VZRV01010981.1, from coordinate 2,651,753 downwards.
TGTAAAGTAGAAATGAAAGATACTTAAATCTGTGAATTGGTTCATGCATATATGAGATATTTTATTTATAAAAAGTAAAAAGCATTTTAGTGAAGTCTAGTAATTCAGAAATGTATGAGAGGCCTTTTGAGCAGAGAATGAAAGCAAATAACTTCACAAGGTAGTTATCTGATCTTTTGCATTCCTAGTGAAGACCTCAAATTTGATGAGTAAAAAGTCCTCTCTCAAGACAGTTAGTTAAATATAGACTTAATTAAAGATATACCATGATGTTAGAACATAAACACTAGACAGAGAACAAGCTAGTATAGTTACTTGAACTTTGATCGTATTAAACTGTGTGCATATGCAGAAAACAGATTATTTATAAAATCTATGTTTGTCCAAGATCAGAATTTTCACGGCAATGGTAAACTGTATGTGAGTTTACATTCAAATGTCAGTTGAGTAACAGGGTCCCTGAGACCAAGAAATTTCATGCCAGGTAAAGGTAACATTTTCCCCAGTAGTCGTATTTTTATCGTTAGGAGAGGTGGGAGGATTTTTTCACAGCTGTGGGTGTTTTCAACTAGTACTTGTTCAGCAAGAGCCTGTGCTTGTGCAGGATGATTTCTGCTTTATCAAAGTGGCAGAATAAATTCTAGAATGTGTGGATGTTTCTGAAGGAAAAAAAAAATTGGAATAAATATGTAGTTGCTTCCCTCTGATGCTAAGTATGCTATTTACTTGGGGGAGATGATGGTTATCTGTTTTATAGTAATTGAATAATGTCAGTTTAACAGATTATTAGTTCTGCCTTCAACATTTTAGTTTTGGAAAGAGAGTTTGAAGGTGGGCTGACTCTCCGATAATTTTGCTGTAGGAAAGACAGAGGAGGTTGTCCTGAAGAAGCTGGAGTATATTTATGCTAAACAAAAAGCAATAGAAGCACAAAAAAAGAAGAAAGAACCTGAGCCACAGAAACCAGCTGCACCCTCAACTGCTAGCACCCAGCAAGGATCCTCTGCTCCCCCCAGAGAGCCAACCCCGATAGTGATGACAAACAGAAGGGGAAAGCCACTGATCCTTGCCAGGAGAGGAGTCCGGGCCACAGGTAGGCTAAAGGTGGTGCATGTTCTGCATCAAGGGGAGACAGCCATTGAAGCAGCACCCTGTGGGAGGGCAAAATGCCAGCTGGCTTGTGCAGGCAGCCTCACTCCTGAAACAGAATTGTGCATAGGACCGGGAAATGTCCATATGATCGGTGTGGAAACCACTTGCTTTCAGTAAGGATGAGACCAGCATGGCTGAGGTCTTCAGGTGAACGTGACTTTGGAGTTTCAGAATGATGGGAAGTAAATTCTTACTAAGTTGTCCTTTGATCTAAGGGAATTTCACTGCAATCCAGCAGTAATTTCTAAGGTGGTTCCTTTTGCTGCTGACTCGAAACCTGAAGTTCAACCCCCAGAATGCTGGAGTTGCTAGAATAGACTCAGTTTTTAAAACCTCCCTTCTCAAAAGGCTTGCTCTTAAATTAAATGGCAGAGTTGTCAGAAACTGGAGAGGTTTTTTGTAGCTGAGAACTTGCAGAGAAGTGTTCAACCTTTGTGGAGACCTTCACACCGTAAATGTAGGAAGGAACAAAAGAATGACTCCTTCCAGAGCTGTACCTAATGCTGGATCGCAGGGTGCTGTTTGCCATCAAGGGTGCTGTGCCAGAATAAATGAGTGTTTTACATACTTCTTTTCTTGCAGAGGACTCCTCAGCCTCTCTCACACTCACTGCTGCAAGCGTGGTGATGACTCCACAGGGGCAGGTGCTTACGCTGAAGAGCCCCCTGGTCCCAGGGCAGGTGGCAGCTGTTCCTTCCACGCTGTTGCAGGCTGAATTAAAGCCTCGAGGGGTCGGTACTACCATGACAACACAGCCAGGTAGGATCACGTGAGATGATGTTAAAGAAAACCAGTATAATGCTGTTCATAGATGTGCAGAGCAGTTTATGAAGTAACATGTTATTAAATTTTTGCTTTAATATTTTAGATTGTTTTACAACTTGACGGAGGTAGAACTGAGGTAGTCTTATCACTGACTCTGATAAGAGAGATTTGATGTCATTAACTCAAACTATCAATTTATCAACAGGTTAAGTAAAATGTGTTAAATTTTTGCTATTTAGAAATTAGGGAAACATAGGGAATAATTCCTAAACACACAACCAGTCTGCATTTCTGTTTCTACTACTTTAAGATGATATTATAATAAAGTCCTGCCTTGAAGTGCACTTCTGTGTTCCAGAAGTATCTGAAAGTACTGTATCTGAGTACCTGAAAGGCTTTGGTTTCCACTTCATCCCCTTTCGGTTTTCTTGGATAAGGTATTACTTCTGTGATGATTCAGCTGCCAGGATCAACAGTTCCTGTCCAAGTAAAAGGAATCCTTACTAACTCTACCATTCCTATTACACTGTCAACTGTTGCTGAAAATCCAGTGCCCTCAACAGTGGTATCAGCTACAGCACCCCATTCAGGTAAGCTCTTTGTTCATGGATCTTTGTGCTTGCATGCAGGGAGCATTATCCTTGCAAAACTGAAGGTAAATTGTTTTCTCACTAGGAAGTAATGATAGATGTTATTATCTGGCTGTTCAAAGATAACCACTACTAAATGTTTTGAACAGTTTAGAGGGGCCTCTAGGAGATTATAGATTAGAGCTTTTTAACTTTCCTTCATCCCATTGAGCCTCCTTGCCCTCAGGAAAGTCAGAATAAGTGGATACTGGGATGTGTCTGTGGTGTAATGCATCCTACTGGGGGAGCTTCAGTGCAGAGTGGTGGTGGGGCTGCTTAAAGTCTTTGCCTTTAACATCCAGACTCTTACTATGGCACAACCCCATCCCATACCCTGCCAGCTCTGCTGCCCATGGGAGGGCTGTTTTTCAGGACCCTGTGCTGTACACTGGATCTTGGTGTGGGGTGGTTCCTGCCAGCAGGGTTCTGCTTGCCATCTGTTGTGCTAAAAGGACGCCACTCACTTTCTGCTTTCTTGTAGTCATTTGGTCATAATGAAAAAGGAAAGTTCACTTCAGATTTGGGGCTGGGAAAAATCTAAGTGCTGTTAGCAGGGAACGGCTTGGAGGCAGAATATAAGTGATTGTTTAGTCCCTGGAATGCCTATGTAGTGCATAAAACCAGTACTGCAAGATGGGATCATAAAAACAAAGCATGAAAAAACAGTAAGAGGGAAAATTCTCATTCTGTTTGCCTTGTGCATCACCATCAGAACTGCAAGCACTGCAGTTAGTTGCACTGGAGCTTGCTCTTGTTCCACAAGTTGAAAATTAAACTATTGGTGTGTTAAAGCTTCACTTGACAAGAGCTGTGTAAGCAGTTTAAATTGCAGTCTACTCGAGGAAGACCTGAAAGTGAACAAATTACACTTAGTTAGGAATTACCTTGCAGTTAACATGTATCCTGATAGATGCTGCTTTGTGTGGTTTTGCAGAAAGCGAAGATTCATTCATGATGCCAAGGATTGTTAATGTAACATCGCTGGCTGCTGAAGCAAGCATGAATCTAAACCCGAACCGAAACAAAAATTCTAATGTAACAGCAGCTGCAAGTACTCCAGCTTCTGAGCAATCCTTGGCTGTAGCACCCCTTGAAACTACGAAGAGTGACGGTGTCCTTTCAGAAGAAAAAGCCAAACCATGTCTGGGAGACAGTGGCGCAGATGGAAGAAATACCGCGGGTCCAACGAAAGTTTTCTTTGAAAATAAGGATGGCCTTCCACAACTCTGGAACGTATCATGTACAAAGGAACCTTCAGAGTCCTTCAGCAAAAAGCTCTGCATTGGTGAGTTTGTAGGAAGCCAAGCCAGGAGGAAAGATGGTGATTCTGGAGGGGAAAGATTAAAATGCAAAGAATTGTCATTCCGCAAGCTGCAGATCAAAGATTCCAGGATAGAAATGGAATTGAGGAAAGTAGCATCAGCAATGGAGGAAGCAGACCTGGATACAAGCGAGATACTGAGCGGCATTGAGGAGAGCGATGACACGGATGAAACCCTCACTTCACTGCTCAATGAAATCGCCTTCCTCAACCAGCAGCTGAACGATGATGCTTCAGCCATGCCAGAGCTGCCCAGCGCCCTCAGCTCAGACTTCTCTCGTAAAGATGCAGAAGCTCGTCGGGGAACAGCCAGTGATCTCTCCGCTGCAGACGGGTCTTCCTTCCAGTTCAGCCATTTGGGAGGCAGTTTTAAGGACCTTTCTGAAGTTCCAGAAGGTGGTGGCTCTTTAAGCCCTCTCCTGCTGCACCTGGAAGATGATGACCTCAGTGATGGGGACAAGAACTCTGGGGAGCCTTCATCTGAGGCAGATGTCTTAAAGATAGTGATAGGTACTGAAGTGAAGAATCCACTTTCCAATCTGTCCGTAGCCAGTGGTGGGAATGGCAAAACAGTAGCAGCCTTGTCAGATGCTGCTAATGTGACTCCACCAGTTTTGCAGATGAAGACTAATCCCGAAGCCAGTAATGCTGACACGTCGTGGAGGCCCATGCCCAAGCTGGCACCACTTGGTTTAAAAGTGGCAAGTCTGCCAGTGGACTCGGAAGGGCAGAGTAATAAAGTGATGCCCTTACTGGCACCTGTAGTTGCAAAACTGGCACCTAGTGGGGTAAAAAGTTCATTACCTGCAACCCTTCAAGAAGGACAAGATAACAAAGTGATGCCCACATTAGCACCTGTGGTTGCAAAGTTGAATACTACTGGGACCTTGCCTTCAAATTCAGCTGGCAAATAAGTGCAGATATTTTTTATCAGACTGGAACAGAGATCTAGAGCAGTGTGAGCCAGTGTCATTGTTCAGCAGCCTCCATTGTCTGCAACACTTGTTTTCTGTATGGCATCAGCACTGTGTTCATCTGAGGGGCAGGCCCCAAACTGACAAATAAGTGTTGTGAAACTTCAAGCATGTTGATGTATTTTTACCTCACTGTTGTATTCTGGGTGTTCTCCTTCCCCTTCTCAAGACAAAAAAGATGATCTATAACCATTGCTGGGCAGATGGTATCCTTCCAAAACTGGGTTCTTCACAGAAATAGTTTGTCAAGGGACTGAGAAACTGAGGCTGTTAAAAGAGATTTTTTTTTCTCTCCCCAGTAGGGAGACAGCTGTCATGTTGGGGAAAAAAATATAAATTATTTGGTTTTGTACCAGGCAAATTATCTATGCAGAAATAGCATTGTTCACATCTGCTTGTTTTAATATTTGTGGAATATGATAAATGTGCAGAAATTAATCAGGTTGTAGTTACTCTCAAAGTTGATACCTAAAGCAGCAGAAGGGAAATCTCAGACTGCAGAGGGCTGAAGTGAAAAGGCTTTTTCTTTGGTGCTAGGTAGTTCTCTAGCAGAGACTTTTTAAGAGCTTATGCACAGAAAATTTTAATAAACATTTATAACTCCTACTGCTTGGGGAAGAATAATGTATTTCCCAGTGTAATTGGAAGTAGGACAGTAGGTTAACTTTAATAATACTGTCCTCACTTTCACCTCCTGCCCCCCACACAAATACTTCCCCCTTTGATGCTTAGGACATCTGTAAGGAAAAATTGCAGAGAGTTGAAAGAAAATGTGGGCAGCATATCGCTACGTCTTTAAATACATTGCTGAAGTAGCTCGAGTGTTTTCCCAGGTTGTATTTTCTTTCCTTGTGTCATTCTTCAAGATTTGTGTGGTGGCTGGGAATGTTAATACCAAGTATTGCTTTGTGAAAATGCAGAATGCTTTCAGGAGTCTTGTAGCCTGGCATAAGTGAGCGAGGTGTACATGTGAATGTAAATATGAAAATATGTATATAGCTTTCCAAACCTTTCATTTCTTTATAAATTCAGGAAAGGTACTCAGAGGTTTCTCACTGCATTTGCACAAGCTGTGTATAGCAAAAAAGTCAACAAAAATGCTCATTACCAGGGAAATAGGGCAGTATTGAATCACAAGATGTATTTTTTATTCTTCTCTGCCACTGCTTACTCAATAACCTGTAGATGCTCTTCACTGTTCAACTGTTGGATGTGAGGGGCCTGCAGACTGTAAAGATATTTATATTTTTGTACACAATTTCTGTTTTCATAGTTTTCTTGACAAATGAAGTTTTCAGCCTCGGAGAGATGATTTGTTAATGAGTGTATACACAATCTTTTCCTATCAAGTTTGTAAATATAAGTTACGGTGCGCTTGGGGGGCTTCTTAACTGCTCCAAAAAGGTAAAAAATGTTGCCGTGAAAATTGAAAATGATTCAGAATTTGATGGTGCATTCTGTTTTATGTTTAGGAATGTAATTCCATGTCTTAACTGTTCCAGCTACAGCAGCTGGGATCACCCCCTGCCCTCCAAATTTCCCATCTTTGGTGATGCAGTAATCCAGGAATTTCATCCTTCCAGCACTGAGGTTGTGCAGGTGTTGTGAGTGATGTTCTTCCGCAGTTAGGGAGCAGTGTTTGTACAACCATACACCCTGTTCAGTATGCTGCATCTACTGGATCCATGTCTAGATTAGGTCCATCAGGGAATGTAGGTACCTTGGGTGTTTCCTCATCTTTTTATTATTTATATTATGCCACAGAGGAGAGAAGCCCTTCAAGCTCAGTCTGTGTAAAGTTACTCCAGAGACTACGTAAAAGAGATTTTTCACCTGGCCATTCTAAACAGTGTGTTTTAAAGTAGTTGCACACAACTCTCTATTGCCTTTTGCATATTTAGTGTTCTAATATTTCATACAAGTCTCATATTAGTGATTTGGAAAAGAGAGTTTGGGTCATTATTAGAGTCCTGCAGGGTGTTACAGTTGTCACTGACTGCCTTAGGAAAGGGGGTTTACAATCCCGGTAAGTACTTAGACGTACGTTGCTCATTAAGGAATTTTAACCTTATTTTAAACTAGTAGAAATCTGGAGTAACTAAATTATTTTACTAGCACTACATCAAACTTAAATATATTTACCTGGGAATCTGGTTCTGAGCATTTCTAATAGGCTGAAGTTGCTTATTTTTTTAACTTGTGGCAGTTTGTTTTGCCAATAGATTTCATTCTTCCTGTGTGAGAAACAGCAGCAAGACTTGTGCTGTGCTTACTTTTAAATTCCTAATCACTGATCCTTGTTTCTGCACCTCACCCTTTTATGGTTCCAAACAGCCAATTTTAGTTAGCACACAGAATTGTGTGCTCTCTGTGGGACAGAGAAGGCTATAACATGATAACCGATCACACATGATCTAGAATAAATCCTGGACTTTTGAGGATATTCTGTTCATTATCTGCTAGCGTAAAATTTCTGGATGGGAATTTACTGTTTGGCACTGGGCAGTAAAAAAATTTTACTGCAGTAAAAATGTACTGTGTCAAGATGACAGCAAAACCTTTTGGTCTCTAAATGTTATTAGTAATTTAACTAAGAACAGCCCCCCCGTCCGGCTGTAAAAGGTGGCATTTGGTGCAGTTCCAAGAAAGATCTTTGATGGGTTCTACCAGCCAACAAAGCATGTTCGAAATGCTCTTGGGTTTTGCTTGTTTCACTGTCTCGTGTCTGCAGCACAGTATTTTGCAATGAATTTAAATGGTGACTCTTTGCTCTTCCCTTAAGCTCCCAAACATTTTAAAAATTATATATGCTTTCATTTGAGGCAATAATCATAGAATATGTCACCTAATGAGAAGATTTTGGAAACTGGAGAACCAAGGAAACCCCTGCAAGGCGCACGCTCTCACTAGACCAAGAGACCTGGAGATTTTCTTTGTTTTTTTACACATCTGTAAATAGACTGGAATGTTTTTAAGAATATAATGAAATGTCAGATTTAGCTTTTTTCCTTTTATATATTAAAATATATCTTTCCCTCTTTTTTGCTTTTGAAAAATTGATATTTTTGTAGAAATCTAACAGTACAAGACTCTTACCTGTATGTGAGGGAGAAAGTGTAAAACTAAAATAAACCAATCAAGGTCAACTAGAAACTGACTTTGAAAGTTTGTTCCAGGGGGAGAAAGGGAGCAGAAATGACGTGGTGTTGTGCTGTTGGTGACACATGGCATTGGACCTGAGCAAGTGACACACGAATGCTCTGAGGTAGAAGTTTTGGCAGCACAGACATCTGGGTTTTGGTTCAAGTGATCAGACAGCTTGGAGATTTCTCCCTTTAGCCTTAGCAGTATGCAGGAAATGTCATCGCTTGTAAGAGGGGATTTTGACTTGCTGAGTGCAGAAAAGGTACCAAAGGGACTTTATTTTCAATGAGATGCATCCTGGGTAGGAAGCCAAGGGGGTTAACTTTCGATCATGGCATAAAAAGAAAAAACCCTGAGAGCTGAGAGATGAAGCCCACAGAAAAGCATTCTCTAGGTTCCTTACCCCAACCCAAAGGCTGGGTTTATCCTTTATATCTGTTTCCTTTAGAGAAGTTGAACACGAGGGCTGTCCTAATGGGAACAGGTTTGCAGATCTGTCTTCAAGCGAAGTGTCAGAGGAGAGAGGCTTTTAAAAAAGAAATAGATAAAATGCCTGTAACGAGTAGCTGTCTATTGCTTCCATATGCCGTAAATGGAAGATAACACACTTGCAAGTGTGTGGGGGTTCTTTGGGGTTTGTTGTTGGTTTGTTTTTTGTGTGTTTCTTTTTGTTGGTGTTGGTTTGGTTTTTTTGAAATTTGTTTGTTTTTTGGTTTTTGGTGGGGGTATTTTTGGGGGGGTTTTTTTGGTTGTTTTTTTTTCTTGGGTGGTATTTTTTTTCTTCATTATGTAGTAAATGTCTACAAATGAAAAATTAGTCTTACAGACCTGAGAAGAGAAAATATAAGAAGATACAATGAAGAGAAACACTGCACATGAGGGTAAGCAATTGACTGGAGAAGAGATGTCACAGAATTTATTTTTATTTAAAGAGGAACATCAGACCTTACAGGAAAGAATGAATAAAAATGGTTGACACAGTCAGCATATTTTTTTAATTTCTCATGAAACACTTCAGCAAGGCCTCATCCTATTACTCCTTATTTTGAAGGCTAAAGTTACTTGGAATAGAGAGAAATATAAGCATAAAGTATATCCAGTCAGGCTTGCAATGGAAAGGACTTTCCAATAGAGGCCAACAATCTGTGCTGGGGTTCTGTGTTTTCCAGCATATTCATCATGTTCTTGGAGATGCAGATGGTAGTACGAATAAACTCTGTTGACAACGACAGGGAGCCTGTGCAATAACTGATGCTAAAGCCAGATTTGAGTCCATAAATGCAGTCCAAAAATGTGCAGGACTAGTTTGTGCATAATTAGCAATGAATGCAATCTAAATTAATAATTGTCATTTGGGGGTCATGGTAGTGGAGGAATTGTAATGCCATTTGTTGTCACTTAAGCTCAGTGCCTCATCTTTTTGCCCTTTTAACTGCTGCTACAGACCAAGAAGGCATCATTACACCATGGTGTACTTGGCTGTTCCTGTTCATTTGGATTTTGTGTTGCTTCAGCTCGCACTTTAGTTGTCCATCTTGTGTCTCTTGGGAGTTGGAGGTGTGTGACAGGTGAGAGCTTTTCATTCTGGCAACAGAATTGTACCCCTAGAAGGATTTAGTCTCCATTTGTCTGAGTCTTTTCTGATGAGGAGAAAAGCCTCAGTGTGTCCTCCTGACCAGCCACCTGGGCCTTGCAGGCTGCCAGGACAAACCTCCCATGCAGTGTTTGAAGCAGCTGGAAAGCCCTTTGCCCCAGGCTTCCAGCCACACAGCCTCCTGCACACTCGTCAACATGAGCATATCCTGATGGCAGTGAGGCCTTTGGGATCTGTGGTTATGTCTGTGTAATCCAATTATGCATCCATCCCAGCAGCCTGGGCTGTCTGACCTGTGTTGGTGTGTTTGGGAATGTCCTAGAAAAGACCTCTCCTTGCTTTAATGGTGGTCGCTTACCTGGTTCATCCTGCTCTTGTGAGGGTTCCCTGTTTTTTGTAGGGCTGTCAGCATACAGGACTGTGGTTCCTCGAGGTTACAGCTGTTGCACTTGGCTCTCTAGTGAAAAGCAGATGCTGGAAATCAGAGTGGAGGGACTTAAACCTGAAGACAGCATTTCACCCAGCTGTCTCTGCATCCCTTACTCCTCAGCTCTCAGCATGGGAGTAGCTGCTGGGTGGAGCAGGGTCCCTGCCCGTGTAAGATGTGGATGCGATGGGGGTGTATCGATGGGCAGTCACAGCTACATGGGTGTGAGCAGGAGGGCTGCTGTGCTGCAAGAGCAGGGCTCAGTCTCTCTGCCAGCCTGCTGGGACCAGCTCCGAGGAGGAGGAGTCAGGCTTTCCTGCTGCCTTTGACTTCCTTTCCCATCCCTGGCTAGTGCGGGGCTCCCTGTAGTTCCCCCGCGTGGCGCAGAGCGGTGCCCCTGGCAAGTGCCGCAGCGCGCTGTGCCTCGTGGGCTGAAACCAGGCAATTAAATAGCAGCTAAAAAAAGATACGCAGACATAAGCTGTGTGCCATTTTTAGCGGCTTTCAGCACCGATTAACTCCTTAGACAACAGCTGTATGAAACAGCCTGCCCAGCTCTTCCCGGTCTGTCCCTCTGGTCAAACCCCAGGCCTGCTGGGGCAGGGCTGTGGCTGCCCTCAGCAAAGCAGCAAAACTTGCGGATGTGCATCTCTTCCCTGGCTTCTCCAGTGCATGGGGCTGTAGGGCACAAAGCTTCTGGGCAAGGTCTGTAGGCTTGCATGGGTCTGCAGAGCTTACACGAGCAGTGGGCTCCAGTTTGCAGCTGAGGCTACTGAGCACCACGAGGATATAAAACTCTTTATGCCCCTGAAGTGCCACTGGACCTGGAAAATGCACTTTGGATCTCTGGACTTTGGGATCCAGAGACCTGTGATTGTTATTAGACAAAAACTGTAAAATAATCCTAGTGTAAATACCAGTCATCCTAAAAAAAGAGGCCAGAGTTTGTTTTCTAAATTGTGCTGGACCCAATCTACATAAAAAACCGTAAGGGAGGATGAATGCATGACACAAGCTTGCTGGCTTATGGAATAGAACAGTGTGTTTTCAGCCCATGGGGATGGGATAACTGATGACCTCCGCCCTTTCCCTGGACCTTCTGCAGTGTGAAAATATGATCAAGACTTTTTTGATTTGTAGCTACTTGACTGTTCTGTTTAACAAGAAGCCCATTAGCAGGACAGTAAGAGCTTTACAGGTGTTTTTAGGACAGCACAGCACTGTCCACTGAAGGCTGTTGCAGCAGCACATGCCACTGTAGCCTCCATTTCAGTGCCTGGCCAGGATTTCCTGCAGCAGCGAGAGGAGAAGGGTGGGTCTGCGCTGGAGCTGACTGAGTAGTTTGGCAGAAGCAATGGGGGAAGCTGCTGCCAGCTCTTGCACCACCCATCCCTTGCTGCCTTCACAGTGCCCTGTGTGCCAGACCCTCTTGCAGGAGCTGCACAAGCTGCTTTTGGCCTGAGGGGCAGGTGCTCCTCTTTCCCCCCTTCTTCCACTGGTCCTTCTGCCTGCGCCAGCCTGGACCTCTGAGCCCCATCCTCTGTGTAAGGAAAGGGGCTTAGACCCTGCTGCTTCCCGCACTGCAACCCTGGCCTGCCATGACACACACACACACCAGCACCTCAAACCCAGGCCTGTGGCTACACTCGCCTTCTGGCACCAAGGCAACTGCTAAGCACATGCTGGGTTTTCTTTTCTGAAGAGCAGCAGTGTCACACCAATCCCTCTCTGCTCTCTTCTGCTTCCCTCTGGCTCACCCCACCCTCTGCATGACTGAAGGCTTGCCCTGTTTTATTGCCCTGTTTTATTCAGAAAACATGTTCTAGCCTCAGGTGTCCTAAAACAGCAATAAAATTTTTGAAGGGATCCTGGAATTCCTTGCTGAGTTTCTTTTCTCCTGAAGGAAAAGCCTCAGTGGAGACAAGGTGTCTGGTTTCTTTTGGTATCCAATGAAGGCTGGATCTGTTTGTGTAAACAGCAGCTAAAGGTGCCTCTTCCTGCAGGAGCTGCTTGTTGCTTGGCACGGGTGAAGCTGCACTGTCCTCGGCCATGAGCCCTTGGCCCCCATGGCCCCGCATGGCCCCATGGGGACACAGCTCTTGGTTAGAAAGCCTTCTCTGTCCCTGCCTAAGCCTGAGGCACAGGCAGTGCTGAGCTTTGAAAAGGTGTGAGCTAACGCTGTACCCTATTTCAGAGACGTGCTGGACCTGGATGTTACTATAAAAATGTTATGTAGCTAGAGTAAAACATGATTTGATCAACCTTTAGCGTCCCTTTGGGGCCTGGATGGAGCCACGTTTGTATGCTCAGCCTTGGAAAGGCAGCAGGGCCTGGCCAAGGTTCCCCCTGCCTGGGCAGCCATGTGTGGGAGCAGGACACTGGGATGGGGGCCTGTGGGCCCCCTCTCTGATGGGGAGACTGGTTATGGGGCTGGATAACTTCAGATGGGCCAAGCTTCAGCAAACTTCAAACACATGTGAAGGTTTCCACATATATGAAGGATAACATAGCAGTACAATTTTTCTGCTCTGGTTATTTTGATACCTTTTTTAATGGTTTAGATCTGAGATGATCATGTTTTACCTTCTGTTAAGGTGGCTGGCTATAAAAGTATGACAGAAAAAGGAGGTGCTGGCAAACCTTTTGCAATAACAATGATTAACTCCTGCTCCCCAAGCAGTGTCTGCACTTCTAGATTACAATGGCTCCTTGGTTTTAAAAAATGGCTCAATCAGCCATTGAGCAGCATGTGACTGCTTTTGCAAGGCTTTGAATTGGCTTCCTCAGCTTTTGAATGTCCATGGCAAAAAAATATCACCCCACAAATGTTTTGTGGCTCTGACATGTGGGGCAATCAACTTGAACTGGGAGGCTTAGTCTTCAGGAAGAAATTTTAATAAATGGCTCCCACCAGGCGAGCTGAACTGATGGCAGCCACAGTGGGAATTGTTACTACTGTGCTCCAGTGTAGACAAGGCCTCATTGTCTGGCTTTGATGGGGAAAATGTCCAGTTTCACAAAGTTTGCTGAGCAAGGGAGAAAATAATTATATTGCAGATCAGCTTACAAGGGGCACATTCATGTTTGAAAGAAAACTTGATTTTCATAGGGTGAGGAAGAAAAGCATAACTGCCAAAGGAAAGAGCCAGCGGTGTTGGTGACCTACTAAAATTGCCTCAAGTCAGAAGTTATTCCTGGCTGAAGGTGGGTCCCAGGGGGCTGGATCCTTGACTCCAGCTGAGAGGCAGACAGTGCAAGTGGGAAGCGTGCAGGAAACCAAGCAGTCGTCTGCCTCTGAAGGTGCTCTGTGCTGCCAGCACCCGGATGTGAGGTGGACGTGGCAGAGAGCAGAGCCCTTGTGTGGCTGGACACAGAGCTGTTGCTGCAGCTGTGTTGCCTCAGACCCCAGTGCTCTTGTGTCTCCAAGCTCCCCCATGGGCACTGCCAGGGCGGAAGCGGTGGTAGCCCCACATCCCCATCCTCTGCCTGCTGTCTCAGGAGCCTGCAGGGGCTTCTGGCAGGCCAGCACAGTGTGTCCCCCATGGGTCACACAGCCCTGCCACCACCCCTGGCTGTGTGACTGGCCAAAGTAGCACCACTGCCTCAAGTCTGCCTAACTCCCAGTTTTCAACGCCCAGTTACTGCAGCTGAGATTTCATTTGCAGTATTTGAGCAAAACATCGGAAGTGTTTCGCTTCATGTGATTTTATTTAGGAAGACCACAGGGCAAATGGTGAAGGAATATGCTTTACAGCACTGGGCTGGCTGTGCTGAGCCTCATGCAGCTGGCCCTGGCTGCTGACTGCCTGCTTCCCACTGGCACTGGGAGTATTTGCTGAAGTCATTTTGGTTGTCTCCCCAAGGGGGAGGATGTAATTATCTTCTTTTTGCAAGATTGCATGTAATTTTCTCTTCACTATCTTAAAAAAAAAAAAATTGAAACAGAAGCAGAAATGAACTGTGCAACAAGCTGATACCGTATTAATTCTTTCATTAGATTGAAAGCAAAGCTTGAATGAATCCAGCGCTATAAATCTTGGGGGTTTTGTGAGCATTTCTCTCAAGGAAGCGTGCACTCTTCTCTTTGCAGGAAGCTGCAACACCAGCAGAAACCCAGTTTGTTGTCATGGCAATGTCAGTAGTTGCCTTCCCTGTATGCCAAATCATAGGCACTCATAGGATGATAGGAAAATTCACACAGGAAAGGCCTTCTGGAGATCTGTAGTCCAGCCCCCGCTCAGGGCAGGGGCAGTCATGAGATCAAACCAGGCTGGTCAGATCTGTCTCCATCCAGGACTTAAAAACCTCAAGGGATGGAGATAGTGCCTCTTCCTGGGCAACATTCCTAGGCTGTTGCTACCAGCCTTCTAGCCTTCCTAATCCTAATTCTAGTCATTGTGAGAATAATATTTGGGTTTGCTGTGACTTTGGTAATTAATCAACATGTTTTCTGTTTTTCACCACCGTGAGAGTGTGATCTGGCTATACTTTTGTATTTCCCTCTCAGTCAGTCATCCTGCCAGATGACTAATGGGCTGTGTTTTCTTGTATTTGACATTTGTTTTCTGCCCACATTGGCACTGCTTAAGGAAAGCATCCCTAGTCAGACCTGTATTTGTGCGTTAGCAATGGGAACTAATACATCCATCCATCCAAGTTAAATGTGCACTTGAGTGCTCTTCAGATAGATATACAAGCATGCAAATGTTGCCATTAATCCCAGTCCTTCCTATTTGTTGTCATCTGTGTAAAGTGTGCTGGACTAAAGAAAGGAGAGAGTGTGTGTTTGTGTGTGTCCTTGTCCTGAAGGGCACCCTCTTGCTAACTCTCATTTAACAGGATTGTTTCATGAGTTTTGTGTTTCACTCTCCTGCTGGTATCATATTTAGTATACCACGTCCTGTCCAAGGACCAACTGCTGTCCAAGGTTTGTCTTGTTTAATTGAATTATGGTTGCCATGGGGACTGGAAAGGTCAGATTTTGTTCTGCGTGGTGAATTTTGCAAGCCAAGGTATGTTACAAAAGAAGAGGGAAACCTGGATCTCAAAGTCTGCGCCAAGGAGCAAGAGTTTAAACAGAAGGGATTTAAAAAGGGGTTTATGGTAATTTGTTGCCCTACTTCCCAAGGAAATTAAGTTGGAGCTGGGTACAAAATTTAGGCTTATTGGAAAACCCCAGTTAGACAACCAAGTGCCACAGCTCTTGTGCTTATCTCCATGTTGTCTCCCTGCTTGCTGGACTGTCTCCCCTGGGACCGAGTTGTGCTTTGTCTCTAACACCCACCAAAGTCCTCTCTAGAGAACCAAGCACAAGCAAAGGGACTGACACTGACTGCATACTTCTAGGTAGGGCTGGGCAGGACACTGGCAATGGGTCAGGAAAACTACAAATAGATGCAGTGCCAGCATTTCTGGTATCTGGTTTCCAAACAGCATGACATGTAGTCTGCATTTCATTCCCTGTGCCTTTCTCCAGCATCTCTGAGGTGAGAGGATGGAGCTTGGTGTTCAGGGATGCCACAGTGCTAAGCCCTATTCTACACGCTCTGTAAGAACCCCTGTGGGCCTTGGTGCTGACCTCTGTGCCAACCTGACACACAGACCCTGTCACAGCCCTGCCTGCAGGAGAGGACACACAGATGGCCACCCCACTGGGAAGCAGCAGAACATCTCTGCAGGAAGGTCTGGAACACAACAGGAAGTTTTGGAAAAAGCTCTCTTGCAAGGTTTTGTTTTGATGTTTACTTTTGTCTTTTAAGGATGTGAAAGGCAAAAAGTAGTGCAAGTAAATGAAACATTAATGAGATGTTCCCCTCCAAGCAGGAGTTCATGAGAACAGATGGGGAAACTGAGGCAAAAAGCAGTGCCTGAAATCCGTCCAGCTGAGTATTGCCCAACAGCATGAGAGATTGAGTGGGGTAACTTGAATGCTCTGTTGCATTTGATTTTCCAGCCTTCACACTTCAGACCTCATGGGGGAGGGCAGGGTTGTGACAGGAGGGGAAATTTAGAACATCATCACCGTGCTAAGTGTGATTGTGGGAGACGAAGCAAGCAGCTGTGAAAACTGATACAAATGGGTGGGTTTCATGGCTTGCAATATAACACTTTGACATCACTTGCCATCAGAGGGATTTTATGTTTGCTTGCTCACAGTTTTGCTCTAGTTCTTTAATTTTGCTAACAGTACTACTAATAAAAGGCATCTATGGAGGCTGTGCAGCACAGTCAAGCTGTAAGATCTGTCATGCCATGTTTTTCTCAGGGCAAAATCCAAAGCTGCCTGAGTTCTGGTTTACATTGTCAGCTTGCTGCAGAGCACCAAGAGCAAGACTAACTCCAGCCAGGGCACTGCCTGCTTTGGGCTTGCAGAAGATATTCATGCTGCATTGTTCTTATTAATTACAGCTCTCTGGAAACATAAGGCATGGGATGGAGGAAAATGAAACAAACAGGCTTATTTAGGTCAATTACAAAAGTACGGGCTAATTGCAGACAAAGTGGTAAAACAGGAGCAGTCGAGGCTCAGAGGAAAACAATGTGAACAGTGACCTACATACTCTTGGGAAGTGGGGGGAGGTTAGACAGCAGGCCATTGGGAACACCAGCTCAGCAGAGAGGGGTTTGCAAGCATCTCTGCTTTCAGGTCCCTGGGCCAGGGCCAGCCTGTGTGCTGAGTGCCATCCATGCAGCCTGTGCAGAGCTGGCCTAAACACATAAGAACATTCAGGGAGACATCAGCCAAGAGATGCAATGGCATTGTTCCCGTGTGATGTTTAGCCCCATAGAAAGCTGCAAGGTCTCTTCTGTGAGGGCAGAACCTGGAAAATAACAGCCTCTCTGCTTTCCGTTGCAGAACAGTCTGGGAGTGAAGATGGTGTTAGTTTGTCTGCTCCTGCTTATGCTGCCAGAGGGAGGACAAGTGAAGGACAATCAGTTGCTTAGACACATGCTGAAAAACCTATCTTGTGATCCCTTTCTGTGCCTGTAACAGTAAGGAGCTCTCTCTAACCTAACCTGGCCCAACATAACATAGCCCAACCCAACCCTTCTACAGCAAACAGGCCTCTGGGTGATCTTAGAGCAGTCAAGCAGCAGCTCTCAGCCTTTGCTCAGTGAACCCTTGCAAGTACTTTCAAGACATTTGTGGAAAGTAGCTCTTCTCAACTACCTTTCACAAACCCCTTAAGCCCACTGCCACTAAAATGAAGTTTGTAGATGTCTGTAACCCCACTCACTGCAAAAGGTTTATGGGCCCAAAACTGGGAAAGGTATAAAGTGATAGCTCTAAGGGAAGCCTTTATCATTCCTCACAAGGTTCAATGGTAATTTCATCCTGTGGTACCTATTTCCAGAGAACAGTTATTAGGGAGAACAATGGAACACAACTCCTACGAAAGAGAACAAGGATTTGGGGATTTGGCATCCCTTATTTAAGTACCAGCTCAGTCAAATGCTTTCCTATCATTTGGTTTCCAGCTCTGGAGTCCCCTTGCAAGTAGGAGTATCCAACATCCAATCTCTGTGTGCCTGCCAGCCCTGGCACCTATCCAGTCAATGGGAGACTGCCTTCTCCTATCTGCATGGTGCTGCTTTTGTCTCTCTACCCACATCTAAGGTCCCAGATAACTATGCTCTAAAAATGACAGAGTCCATGCAACACTGGAGTCCCATCAGGGGCTTTTGAGACTGTCAAACCATTTGGTCCTGTGTGTGTAAATGGGGCCAGACTCTGTTAAATCTAAGCTTGAAATAACCCCTGTGGATTAGCCTGGGTAACAGGTCATGGCTTGTCTGACCAGCCAAAGCTGTGATGGTGGTGAGTTCATCAGCCTCAGGCAGTGTCCAGGCTGAGTTTTGCCTTGGTACTTGATGTATATCCTCCCTCATAACCTCCACATAGCCAGCAGGAAGCACAACACGTTTACATTCAGCAGCTACCGCATAGCGTTCTGATCCCTTGCCACTGAAAAATGGACAACAAAGACAGGTCCTGCTTCTGGTGGAAATTTAACAGAGTTATAACACCTATTTATCTCCCTCCACAAGCTGGCTAATGCACAAATATATGGGCCAGGCCACAGCTAGGGGGGATAGGTGTTCACACAACTAGCGTTGAGCTAGTGGAGAGACTGGAACAGAAGTAGTGGGGGCCAGTAGCCACTGGCCCCTGCAGTGCCCTGCCAGGCTTGGCTGCCCCTGCAGCACTCAGAAGCTGGTGAGGCTCTCCTGACGGCCATTCACCACACGTACTGCCCAAGGTGGCTGTGGGAAGTCCAGCAGCCATTCCTCCAAGCTTCAGTCAGCTGGCACAGATTTCTTTTTTATCAATCACATCTGCCGTGCCACAGCAGGCTTGGAAGCACACATCACTGCACACCGGATGCCTATGTGCCTCGGGCACCAGGTGAGTCAGAACATGGCCTTGCTTTGACAGCTGAATGGACACTTGTGTGCACTTTGCTAATTATGTTAAAAATAGTTTTAATTGAGGGCATGGGTTTTGTTGATCCCTTGAAATACAGGAGTGAGACATAAGCAGACTAGTTCACCTGTTACAAAAGCAGAGTCAAAATTTAAATGGATATGTATTTTTTTTCCTTTATTTTAGGGGACATTCTCATAATTCAGGAAAAAAGTGAGTGTAGCTGAGCCTGCGATTTCCAAGTACATCTGTGCACATTTTGTCTTCTTACAGAAACTATCAATCCTTAGTGGACACAAGCCTTTTCTAAGCAGTAACTTTCTATCTTCAGATGGACTTTCTATACTGCACATTTTGTTTGTACTCCCCATGGTTTCTCTTTATCAGCACAATTTCCTGGCAACCAGGTGAATGGCATTCATGCATGTATATTTTTCTTTTTTTAGAGCACAGCTGGGATCTATGATATAAGCATATTCTCCCTGGATGCATTATGAACCATAGATGTCTACATGACTTTTCCATGGGAACATGAAGAAAAGATCCTGTGTAACTGTTGGCTGAATTCTAAACATTTCAAGTCAGGTACCAGGAGCCTGATAAAAAGACCTAAGCTATGGTTGGAAACAATTTCCAGAAACTCATTCTGCTTATCCCTTGTAGCTGTGGCAATAAATGAGAGAGAGGAAGGGACAAAGCTCACTGCCAGAAAACAAGTCAACAAAAGCAACTAACTCTGGGTTTCATCACCTGATACACTGTACATTGAGATTAGGAGGCCTCTGTGTGTCCAGAAAAGAATTCTCAGCACATTTTGCCAGGGCAAAATTGTATCTAATTAAGAGGTTAATAATGAAATTATTACTAAGTTCCCAGTCATTTTCATATTTGGAGAAAAGTTAAATGTGAAATGCCCTGTATACACTGCCTGGTAGCTGCTTTTCTTCTCTTACCCTCTACCTGTCTAGTTTCTCATATAGTTATTTTTATTCTGGACTAGACCAAAGCTGTTTATCTTTCCTCCTCCACCCTCTCTCCACATCTGAGTGCCTGCTGTTCACTGTTCTAACAAGAAGTCAACAGGAGGAAAAAGGCATAATGACCCTGCTGAATCAACATCCTGTGAGGCTGAAAAGATAGTCATTATCCTAACTGGAAAGCAGTGCTATAGTCCTCTGGAGTTTGGAGGGTAGGCAGCTCTTACAGAAAGAAGAGCAAATGCTCTTCCTCCACAGAGTTTAAGGCTTGTGGGGAAAATGTTTTCTCTGCTCCTCATTTGGCCTGAAGGCTGCTCAGGAACATAGCAGTGAGGGTGTGGAGCAAAATGTTTGTCCCCACTATTTTTGCAGGCACATGTGAAGCAAGGTCAGCCCATCCTCTAAGCTGTGTAGCAGCTATGAATCTGCATGAGAGTGATGCTGATCCCTGACTAACTCACCTGGTCGCTGAGCTGGCCTCAATTGCTCAAGCTGGCTGCCACAGCTTCCAGTTTGGAGCTCCCTCTAGTACCAGGACAGCACGTCAGCTCCAGCACATCGGTGTCTGAAAAAATGAAATCCTTTCTCAGATCTGTTTCTCTGACTAAGAAAAAAAATTTTAAATGGCAAAACCCCAAGATGATCAAGCTACCACCCAGGGGCTTGGCTGCGGTGTGGTATCAGCACATCAGGGTTTCAGAGGCACAGAGCACTTTGCAGCCCCCATCACACCAGGAGCTTGGGAAGCGCTCAATGGATGCAGTCATGGGATACATCTGCCACATCAGCACAGCTGGCTGGAGACTCACCTCATGTTCCCTGCCTGGCCACAGGTAGTGAGAGGAGCTTTGTAAGGAGAACAAGTTCTAGGAAAGGTTTAATATCACACTGAGAGGGCTCATGTAGCACTTCTACTCCGTTGCTTTGTGTCTTCTTTCACGTGCTTTTTTTTTAACATCATATTTTTAACTAGGAAAATAATTTTTTTTTAAATCACTTCCAAAATGTTCCTTTTTCTTGGAATCCTACAGGATTACAGAACTATTGCAAAATGCTATTTCTTAGAAAAGCACAGACGATTTCTGCAACAGAGAATAACATTTTCAGATACTTCATTACCTAGTGCTTAAAAATATGGCATTTAATTTATTGAGGCATCTGTTCTTTCATTATTTAAGGCATCCCTCAGAAGACTTCTTTAAGAACACGTCATTCAAGACCAAATGCTGGAAACGCCAAAGATAAATGACATAATTTATTCATGGTACATTATCCTTTCTGTCAAGGAAGAATTCTTGACCTCTAGAATGAAGCTGAAAGTCCTGTTGCTTTTGGTTATCATTAACTGATCTCAGTCAAGGTACGGCTCTGTGGAGATGGGCTCTACAGGAACATACTGTAAAAATACAAGCCTTGTTCAGAAATAAAGGTAATCTGTGAGGAGGCAATAATGGCACAACAAAAGAAACAGCAGCAATCGCTGGGGTGGGTGAGCACAGAGTGAAGCACTCGCTCCTGCACAAGCCACACACACCCCTTTAATGAGCTTTGACACAATGACTGGCTAGCAGATTACCAGCTTGACTGCTGCCCTGGGAGAGCTTATTTTGGACACCGCGAGCAAGAGCAACATCAGGAGGCTTGTCATGGAGCAGCAGGTTTACCAATTGCTTCTAGACATGCCACTGGATGAAAAGCAGTTTCTCCATTTCAAGTGGTTTGGTATTTATTGGAGGATAGGGCTGGGAGAACAGAAGTCATGCAGGACATCATCATCTACTCTGATTTCACTTCAGCCAAAGCTCCAGTAGTTGTAGAGTAGGTGCAAGGGTTTTGCACTAACCTTTCATAAATTTGATATTACAGTTGGAAAATCGTATACCTCTAACAGTGAAACAGGTGTGGGGTAAGACTTGTACTGCTATACCTAGAGGAAACTGCTGTTTCCTGCCTGTTTCCCTTTTGTATTATTGAGATCAAAGGAAAAAAGAGCAAGTGTTTTTATTACTGAAACTATAGAAAAAGTTTCTTTTAAAACCATTGGCAAGATCTTTCTCTTTAGGACAAACTGAAGAAACTGTGACATTTCATGTTGCTTCAGAAATAACTAGAAAGGTAGTATGCTTTAATCTGAAAATCAGAAACATCCATTCCCTGTCCCAGTTCCTTTTCAGTGAATTTTGAAGTCCAGTGATGTTTCAGAGTTAGCCTGTCTCTTCTGTTACTTCTGTATTGGTTTGGCACAGCCTGGTTTTGGGTGGCACGGGGCCCGCAAAGGTGGCTCCTGTGAGGAAGCTACTGGAAGCTTCCCACCATGTCTGGCAGAGCCAGTGGCTGATGGCTCTGAAGATGGACATGCTGCTGGCCAGAACTGGGCCAGTGAGAGAGGCTGGTAACACCTGTGTGATGACATATTTAAGAAGAAAATCAAAACAAAGTCACAGGGTTTTTGCTTCTAGTCAGATAAGAGGAGGAGGTGAGCACATGTGAGGGAAAACAGCACGGTGACACCAAGGTCAGTGGAGAAGGAGAGGGAGGAGGTGCTCCAGGTGCTGGAGCCGAGGTTCCTCTGCAGGCCATGGTGAAGACCATGCTGAAGCAGGTTGTCCCTCTGCAGCCCGTGGGTCCACGGGGGATGCAGAGATCCACCCGCAGCCCGTGGAGGAGGTGCCCGTGCCGGAGCGGGTGGATGCCTGGAGGAGGCTGTGATCCAGTGGAAGACTCAGTGGAGCAAGAGGGCCCCTCCTTCCAGGCTGGAGCAGCCTGTCCTTGAAGGACTGCACCCCGTGGGAAGAGAGCCATGGCACAGCAGTTTTGGGAGGACTGTGTGCCCGTGGGAGGGGCTCACGCTGCAGCAGGTGCAGTTTGGCTGCTGCTTGTGAGAGTGGACCCACGCCAGGGAAGTTCACGGAGAACTATCTCCCATGGGAGGGACCCCACGGCGTCGCAGGGAAGGACTCTTCTCCTGGAGCAGCAGAAGAAAACCTTGGTGATGGAATGACCAAACCCCCCCTGCCCTGCCTCCCTGTGCTGTCGGTGTGAAGGAGGGAGGGCTTGGAGGGGGGGGAAGGTGTTTTAAGGGCTTATTTTATTTCTCATTATGCTCCTCTGATTCTGTTAGTAATAAATTTCACTTAGTAATCAAGGTTGAGCCTGTTTTGCCCTTGAAATATTTCTCCCGCTCTCCTCATCTCACCCATGAAACCTCCGTTAACCCTTTTTCTTTTCCCTCCTTTTGCCCAGCTGTGGTAGGGGAGGGCGAGCGAGCGACTGTGGGTGCCTGGCGTTGGGCCAGTGTCAAACCACGACACTTCACAGACACAAAGAATTGTAATCACAAATCACATTATGCTGTGCTCAGCTTCCAACAAAAGAGGAACAATTCTAGTTGCTTTTAAACGGCGTCTCCCAAGCATACATCTCAGCTGTCCTGTGTTTTCAAAGACATCCCTCAGTTCTTTCTCAAGTATATGCATGTTTCTCCCAAATGTGATGACTCTGATGTTTTAGTGTTGAACAGCAGAAATTTAAGAACTATTGACTACATTTTTTTTTTTCCTGTGCAGTGCCAGGTCCCAGTCCTGTGGGACTAGCACAGGCTGGTGCACATTTCAAACTCCATATCCACTGTTAGTTCTACTCACTAGAATTGATAGCCTGGAAAAAACTAAGCATATGTGTAAATCGTCATAGAAGAGGGATTTTATTTTTGCTGCAGCAGCAGGTCTGGTTTCCTTCATGAGTTTCTCCTCACCCGTAGCAAAAAGACACTGTTATTGAGCAACAGGACAAGAAGTTTGGTAGGAATGGACAATATTCACATTTTCTAAAAGAATCCTTTTCTCATGTGCCACCTCTTGGGTTGCAGACCACGTCTGGGGCTGAAAGCTAAGACACCTATATGATTCCATGATTCTCTACATATACTCTTAGCTCCATGGACTTAAATTACTTTTATTTTAAAAACAATTGCAACATTACCAACTCTTGCAATTTTATTGTAAATCTCACAAAATTAGGTATCTTTCAAAAAACCATAGCTCCCAGAACCTTGTGACATTTTGACACAGCAACAAGAATGGATTTGTCTATGGCACATGTATCAAAACAAAAACTATTGAAGGTTAAGACACTGACATTCTAAATTCACTTCCTGCAAGTTACTGATAGAGATTAGAAGGATGTCCTGTTATGCCTCTGAGTGTTTTAATCAATTTATGCGGGTTTCTGACCAGACAAACCTTAAGATCCTAGTCCTGCAAGCCGTTGTGCCTGCTCAGAATCCCACTTGGAATGCAAACAAACTTTTCCCGAAATTCCAGTAGTGCAGGTTCACAGAGTCACAAAGTGTGATGGTGGCAGTGTGCTGGCCACAGTGGGAAAGACCACAACCCATGTGGTCATGAACTTCAGCAAATTTTCAGGGCCTGTATTTTTGTAAGGATCATCTCCAATTGCTGAATACTCTGGGTTTGAATTATCACTGAAGACAGGGCAGTGACCAAAGACAGGAAAGGGAGCAGGTCACCTACACTAGGCAATAGGGAGCCAGAAAGACACTCCAAGGACATAGGAAAAATTGCAATAAACGGCAGGGCATGTTAAGAAAGAGGGAGCTAGCAGGACTCTTCCATGCTATGAAAGGCTGGTTTCCTTTCCCCCCTTTAGGGCTGTGGTGAGACCAGTGTCGATAAGCACAATCTCTTTGAACTGAGAGAGAGAACTACATCTGAAATGTATGCCCTCTGACAGCAATTCAGCCTTGCTGGCTTGTGAAATCTGCCTCCCCACCTCCTCTCATGTGGTTAGTAGCTGCTGTGGCATGGTAGGGCAGCTGTCTCTCTTCCCACTTGGGAAGCACAGGAATTAGCATAGTGGCTTCTGAACTTTTCCATGGGGAACAGGCATTAGACAGCTCCAGGGCAAAACCCTCTTGCTGGCCTGATGTAGATTTGCTTCTAGGTGCTCACCTGCTAGGAGCCAGCACACAAATGTCAAAATTTCTGACTCCATGGGCATCTTGATGTGCCAGTGGGCTGCCAGCCTCCTAGCAAAAACTTTAAAGAGCTGAGGAGAGAAGGAGCTCCAGGACTTCATCATAGGTGGATATCTATGCAGTAGGGCCCTACCCTGCCATTATATGGTTGTGGACTCCCGTGATCATCCAGGAATACCCAGCTCAGCTGCTCATGGGTTTGGCTTTGCCAGCAGCCTCCACACCACCTGTGTGAACATCGTAGCCCCAGTAAAAGATCCACACACCAGATGTGAAGTGTCGGCCGTCCCACACTGTGGGGGCACAAGCTAACATCCTCTGTCCCCTCTCCCACCCTGGAGCAGCAGGGTTACACGGTCCCACAGTCCCCTTCCCTGACACTTCCCGACAGGGCTCCTGTCATGGCACCGTCAGGATGTGGTGACAAGCCAGGAATGGCCAGGCAGGTGTCTGGGGCAGTCAGGACACTGTGACACCCCCAGCGACAGCAA
Source organism: Falcunculus frontatus (assembly GCA_013398115.1). NCBI lineage: Eukaryota > Metazoa > Chordata > Aves > Passeriformes > Falcunculus > Falcunculus frontatus. The sequence continues at coordinate 2,626,858 of VZRV01010981.1, read as the reverse complement.
CACCCCCAGGTACGGTGTGATGACCCACCCTGAAGGGGTAGGAAGCACCCAAGATTTGTAAATGCTTGTGGTTGAAAGAACAACAAAAGTCAGAGGGTCCACAGACAGTGAGCCTGAATTGTAGACACACTAATTTGCACCAACAATTCAACCCGTCTGAGAGACCAAGATGGGTTAAATAACATTTGTTGTCGTCCTACCTCTTGTCTTATGTATGGGACAATTTTCCAAGCTGGTGTCACTGTCCAAGGGATGCTCTGTATTTGCTTAGCTGTTGTTGGTGGTGTCAAGTGTAGTTTGGTTATTTTTGGGAACTATTATTGGATATTAAGCCAACCCGCGTTCCATTTTGCCAGAGACACTACATTAACAGGTTCAACCAGGGTAAAGACGAACAGGGTTACAGGGCACGGTGGAGGCGGGGGGCGCAACCATGGGCCCTGAGGGGCGGCGGGCACGGCAGGACGGGTCTCTTACGTGCCTTTGACCTTCCCCCGGGTCTCACTTGGCTCTTGTATGGCAAACGCGCCCTCGGGTTCCCCCCCTAGAGCGCGCCGGAGGTCGGCCAGGGCCGGCGGCGTCCCCACGGAGAGCCCAGCACGGCCGCCCCACACGCGGCCTTGCACGGCCGCCGCGCCGCGATCCCTCCGCCAGCGCCGCCCGTCTCCCTCCGCCGCCCGAGC
>VZRV01010981.1:2347637-2626152 GCA_013398115.1 Falcunculus frontatus | reverse complement strand
CCCAGGGTACGGCCCCCGCCCCGCCCGCGGGGGCGGCCCGCGCCGCGGCCCCTCCTCGGGGCAGGCCGGCTGCATGGGCAGGCGCTGCGGGGCACCGTGGGCGCCGGGATCGCCGTTCCTGGGCGCCAGGTAGGAGAGGTTCAACGCGGCGCGGCGGGNTCACCCGCAGTGCTGCCGCCGCAGGGAGGAGGCTGCTGGCTGTGCTGGCTTGGACGTTTCTCTCTTCCTCTCCTCTCTTTTCTGTCCCCTTCTCTCTGTCTCTCTCTTTCTTCCCCCTGCCCCCATTTTGCACAGAAGCCAGGAGGATACTTCATTGCGGGCTCTGACTGCATCTCTCCCCCGGCCACCACCGGCGCTTCGGGAAAGGTGGAGGTGTTGGCCGGGGGTCTGTAATCCTTGGCAGCAGCTATAGTGCCTTCTTGATCCACTTTGTAAATAGGGGGTGGGGGCACGTGGAAACATCATATACCTTTATTAGCTGGTATCACACACTATGTAATTGTGTGGACTTAAAACAGAGATAGATTTGTGAGAGTTAAAAACTCCCTCGTGTGTATTCTCGAGGTTCTTCTGCGACTCGGCGTTTAATAGTTAAGTACAGCATTGTGCTTTCCAGGCTGTGAAGCGTAAGTAGGAATGGATGCGTATGGACCTAAAGCAAGGGGTGGGAATTTTTGTCTTTGTCATAAGATGATAGTGACGTGCAAAATCTAAATTTTGTATCTGGGAATTGGTGTAGATGTTTTAATTGATACTAAATGGATGATAATTTGTGTGGAAACCTCTGAAAATAGTAATGCTGCCTCCATTCCTATTGATGCCTTGCCTAAGGCATCACTGTAAGCTCTTGCGTTTACATTTCTTGTGAAGAATGAGGCTAGAATTTATTGTGAATATCGTATTGACTCACGGTGCATCTTTCAGTTTAGATTACTGCTGATTTGATCCTCTGGAATCTGCAAAAGGAAAGTCTGCCAGCCTCTGTGAATAGCTTTGCAGTGTAACAGGAGTGGAGTTCCTGAGCAGAGAGAGATATGTGAATGTGTGGGAGCAGAGCTGAGCACATCGGTGTTTCTGCCTCAAACCTGGGCTCGTTCCCCTGGCACAGTCTGTGTGTGGGGTGAATACCTCCGTGGCACCTGGAGATGATGTCAGTCGAAGGGTCTACGATAACAAGTCGGATCAAAAATCTACTTCGCTCCCCTTCCATTAAGCTGAGGAGAAGCAAGCCTGGGAACAAGCGAGAAGATATAGGCAGCAAGGTGAGTGCTGTGTGGTGCAGCCAGCATGCTTTAACTTTGTTGTCTAAGTTTCCATCTGTACTGATAATGCTGCTTTGGGAGACCTGGTATAACTGTAGTGATACAGAGGAACTGATGCATGACTGGTCTGTCTTTTAGTTGGGATCCTTGCTGTGCAACAGATCCTTCCTAAAGCCTGTGCCCTTCTTCTGAAGCATTCTTTTTGCTTGTGTGATATGAACCCAGTCTGTATCAGAAAGCTTTTGGGATTTCCCACATTGTGGTGTGTGGAGTTGTTACAGATGACTGACAGAAGAAATGCAGTGCTGCCTCTTCCTCCATGTTACCAGCTGCTAACCTGCATTATCAGCAGCTGAGGATACAGAAACACCTCTGTTCTGTGTAAGCAATTGCTCTCACCCTGCAAAGCAGAGTTCTGTGAGCATGTGGGGAAGGAAAGGATGGTATGAAAGATGTGAAACCTGTCTTGGAGGTGTCTGTTCAAGACAGACAGGGTCTGTGTTCCACAGGTCTGGATGTGCTTTCATCCGTGTGCCTCAGACCACCTTTCCTTGGGATTATCTTCTGTTTGGTATAATTGGTTCTACCAGAAAAATCCATCATTCTTCTTGATGTTTTGGAGAATTCCTGACAGACACTCACTCACTGGGAATTGACTGGTGTCATGAGGAGAGCATGACTTAAGCCTGACTTCAGGGAGCACAAGAGCTGGGTGGCATTGCCTTGTGCTGACAGCAGGTGCCTCTGAGTCAGGGCACCTTCTTCTGTCCCTGTCACTGATTCACCTGTAACCCTGGGCAAATCACTCAGCCTTTGTGTAGCTCTCTGTCTCCACAAATAGAAAACTTAATCCCTCCCCTTTTGCGAAGACTTGCTAATAAATAAGAAATATTGTAATACACATCTGAAAAGTGTATTAATTGGTCTCAAAACAGTAATGCTTCAAAATTCCTTGAAGTGAAGAGTGTATATAAAACTTCAGGGGAAGTAAATGACACTGTACCTAAAAATGGTCTTTCCCCAGCATGACATCCTTTTCTCAGAACTCTGGTTCAGGTCAGAGTTTCCCTTAGATGGCTCTTTAATACCGAGGAACACAGTATTCTTCTCTTGCCAAGCAAGAGAAAAGCCTGCATGGCTTCCTTAAAGTTGTCTAGGGGAAAGTCCTTGGTGCTTGACCTCAGTGTGTGCATGTACGTGTATGTGCGTTTAATGCAGCCTGTGGAATGTGCTTTGTTGGTGTTGCTGAAGAGCAGTTTGTTGGTCCAGCAGAGACTTCTACTGGAAGAGACAAAAGCCACTTGTACCCCCACGTATGGCGGGCATTTGAATTTGGCTCTGTGGCCTGCACACTCCTTTTCAGGGCTGGGATCTGCTGCTACATACCCTGGGTATTCTCTGGTACATATTTCATTTTACTTTCCTTACACATGCCTTTTGGGAGAGCTACATTTTATCCTTTGTGCTGTCTCCCAGTGTGCAGCCAGGGCTGTCTGAGCCCCTGGGGACGGATATCATGGATTCATTCTGCACCATCAAATTAGGCTTTCAGGGCTGGATTTTGTCTATCTTATGAGTAAGAGCCGTTAATCAGTGAGATGCAAAGGAACTGATGGGGAGTTTGCTGGTAGAATCAGTCTGGCTGGTAGAATCAGTTTGACATTATGGGGAGTTAGGTGCAGGTGTTGGTTTCCTGAAGTGATCTGCTCTGAATTAGCTCAAAGGAGTTAGGGTCTGCCATCAGTGGGCCAGCTGGAGTGGGCAAAGTGAAAGGGAGTGGGCCCTTTACCAAAGACTTGACATATGTTGGGTATCTGTGGAGATGCTCCCTCTGCTACATGTGTGCTCCTCTGCTTTCCAAGGTGAGAAGCAGCTCTACTTTTCTAAAGTAGCAGAAAACAGATTTCAGTCTGCTACTTGGTGTGTGTGTTAAAACCCCTGGGACTAACACTGAACATCATACACATCACTCCTGAAGGGTCTTTTTTGACCTGCAGGAAGGAGCCTTTCACGCATCTTTGTCTCTTGGACTTTTTGAGAAATGAGTGCTCCAAGAGCTGTATGAAACTGGTCAGGTGGAAGAATGGAAGGGCCTACAAAGTTGGTCATCTCAACTGAATGCTGCTTGGTGATGTAGGATGGAGCTGGACTGTTGCCCTAAATTAATGCCTGGAAGATGATATTGTGCTTTCCATATGCAGATGTAGGTGAAGAACCAGCCCTCAACAGCCCTCTGAGTCCCTCAAGTTTTTATTGCAACCAGGTGCTCAATTTAAGATGGACAAGCACCCTCAGTGGCACTGCCTAAACTTCCATGAGCTGTGATTTTTAATTTTTTTTTCCTCCAGTGGGAAGTGTCCTGGCTCTTTCCTAAAGGACCCTTTGAGCGTGTGAGGCTTGCCAGGCTGCGTCAGTGGTTAGGGACAGACCCCTTGAGCAGTTTGTCATGCTGAAGAGAAGGCCTGTGAAACTGGCTCCTTTTGGTGAAGCAGCTGTGTAGTGCTGGGCTGGCCGTGGGCAGGCTGTGGGAGGCTGGCTCTGCAGAGACCTGTTTGTGCATTGCTGTGGAAGGGGGAGTGTGGGTAAGTACAGATATTTTGCATGATGGCTGTGCAGGACATGCAGTGTGTTACTTGGGATCTGTACAAGACAGAACTTGTTTTGTGACTTCCACTAGGACTTATTTCTTGCTATAATTAATGCATGGCTTTACTGTGGAGCTCCAGCAGATCTCTACAGGAGTAAAACTAAGGAGCCAATAGATAATCATGGATATTAAAAAAAAGAAAAAGGGGGGGAAGGAGTGGGAGCTCTAAGTAAAGCTTGTTGACAAATTAGACGTACTGTTTGGTTTTGTTGCTCCTTTTTGAAAACAGCTTTTGTTTTGTGGGAGTCCTGATTTTTGTTGTTGGCTGACTAGTTTTGTGTTTAGGCTTCTTTTTTTTGTGCGTCTTCTGATGCTCATGGCTTGAACCCACTTCTGCTGTGCTCTTCAGATCTGTTTTTTGTGTTGAACCAATATAGACCTAGAGTACTGTGACATAAGTCTAAGGCTTGTTGACTGTTGGGATTTGTAATGTGTTGGTGTGGCGGCTGGAAGCTAAAATTTCCTCAGATAAGTTGATTGGCCTGCATTCAATTTCTAGAGGATTACTAGCCCTGCCAGAAATCCAACTGTGCATCTGGTCACCGTGCTTGTGATTCCAGTAGAGACACGGGGTTAAAAACTGGGCACTAAGTGCCTTTGAATCCCCCTGAAGAGCAGCACTATCAGGACAGTGGGGAAGCTAAGGGCTGACCCATCTCCCGTTGTTAAGCTGTCCTGGTTGCTGTAGTACCCTGCTCACAGAGGTAATGTACCTAAGCAAGTACAGTTCCTGCAGAGGCTGTTTATATTGTTGAGCTCTACACTTGTAAATATAAACCTCTTTGCAACTGATGTAGCTGTGCCTGTTTTAGGGGGTTGGTGTGTGCGTGTATCCTAAGTCAAATGAGATTGTGAATGTCAATGTAGAAACAAATTGCTACAAAACCTGCTACAGGCTTTCCTTGAAACGGGAAGTCAGTGAATCAAAGAAACACATTTGGAATTTGCTGCTTGTTTCTTTGATCTCTCCTGTTTTTTCTAAGCCAGAAATATTTCAAGATGCCTGTTTAAAAGAGTGCTTTGACTAAAACCTGAATTCCTCAGCAGGAAGTCATTCAGCAGGGAACTGTTGTGTTGTGGTCTCCCCCTCTCCAAGTGGCATGCAAACATGTGCAGCTGGAGTGCCTGTTCCTGCCCCATGATGCTGGGTTGGACTGGGTGGCTCTGCAAAACCTTCTTGAGAGCTTTTGTTCTGAAAATGAGCCCTGACTAAGTTGCTCCTAGTGGGACAGGGTCCTGTCCTCCTTTGGTGAGGCATGGTCTGTTCTTACTGCCAGCCAGTAGAAACAAGTACGTGTACTTCTGTGTCCTGCCAGTGAGCTTGCTCAGATTTAAGAGGAATATCCATATTCCTGAAGCTTCGTATATCCCTGAAAGCTTCAGACCTCTCATGTCTTGTCATTCCCAACGAAGTTCTCCAGCTTCTTAATCCCCTGAGAAGCTGGAGGGCTCGGCTAGGACCACAGGCTGTCCTGGACACAGGAGAATGGAGTAATGTTTCTGGCCTGGCTGTAGCTTCCTGCTTTCAGCACACAGTCCTTTTTGTTTGAAAATATCATAGCTTCCAAAATGAATCAGTGTTAGACCACTGCCGGTCTTAACTGGATCAGCTGAGAATTGCTGAACCTCAACTGGAACAGAACCAAAAAACACACAAGTTTGGTTCACTGATATGAATGCATCAAAAATTATCACCTCTTATTAAATCACTTCAGGTGCAGCTGAGGCGTGTTGCAGAGTGGGATTCTTTGTAAGTCTTTGGGAACAACTTGGTCCTGCAGCAGCAGAACCTGCTGGGTTCCCAGGGAGCTGGATGTGGGGCTGAGCAGCCTGGCTGTGTGGGGGAGTTAGGGAGCAGCCTGTCTGATGCCGACATAAGATTTTCTTTTGGCAGGATTTGGAAGGGTCTTCTACAAAATGATGGTGCTTTTGAGGAGCTGTTCAGTGCAGTGTTGCCTCATTCTCCCTCTTCGTTCCACTGCAGTCTGAGCAGTGCTCAGCCCGCCATCTCTGGGACCAGTGCAGCCAGAGGCACAGCTCAGGGAATGCATCTAACCCTGGTCTGGCTGTGTGCTGCTGTGCCTGTTCTGCTTCAACATCCACAAATACTGCTTGACCCCAGTTGATAGCTGGGGATCTCTCTCACAGCTCTGCACTGCTCAGTCTAAACACACCCAATTGCTTCAACAGCTTAGGGCCTGCTGTCCAGAGATAGAAGGGATTTCATGTCTGTCTGTGGTCAGGCTTATAACAGTGTCCCTTAAAGCAGAGGGCAAAGGCTGGTTGACTTCTCCATAGCCAGATCTGCATTTCAGTGGTGTGTCTGTGTCTGTAGATAGAGTCAGTGGAACAACTGAGGGTGTCATAGCTCGGGTTGAATGTCTCCCTACTGGGTTGCTCTGGTCTCCCCTCTCCCATCCTCAGATATGTGGTGCTCAGGATGATTCTGTGTTTGTTAATAGTTTCACACACAGCGTTTTCTTGTTCTGTTCTTCGCTCTGTGAATGATATGCTTTGTCCTGAAAATACGGGGTGATCTGGCTAGCTCTTCTGGTCTAAACATGAGTGTTAAATGTGACTTACATACCATAGCATATCAAAGCCAGAGTTTTTCTGCCAGTGGACTGCAGCGCCAGTTGACTTTGGTTCTTGAAGTATGGTGGGTATAAAAGCATATAACAATTCAACATATTTGGTCTTGTAGCCTGCAGTTGTATCCGTAAAACACTGTGATACCTCTTGCCAGTCTTGAGGCAAGATTGCTGGCAAGATCCATCCTTCTATCCACCCCTAAATCATGTGCTGTCTTTACTGTGAAAGATAGCAGGAAGACATCTCCGTGGCAGGGGGAGCATGATGATGTGCTGGGGTGAAGTCAGCATAAATGACACAAACCAGTGGGTTGAAATGGTTCTTGCTTCCTGTGGATGGTCATACACTGCTTACCTGGATAGCCTTTCAGACCTGCTGTGGTTCTGCCTTGAACGTTGTTCTTTGCCTCCTTCAGATGAGCTGGGTCCTCTGAGAGGGCACATGGGACTTGGCTAACCTGGCTGGAGAGGCTGATAAGCAGGTTTTACACGGCTGTCCCTGCTGTGCTGGGTGAGCCGTGCACACACAGCCCCCCTTTTGCCCGTGGGCCGTGAAGCGTGTAGTGTTTGCTGAAGACCTGGCTGGGACAGTAGGATGGCAGAGGTCAGGGCTGGTCAGAGGTATTGCAGGCGGTACGTTTGCTGCTTGCTAGTCAGAGCTGTTGTTCACTGTGGTGCTGAGGGGGCTGGTGAAGAAAGACATCCTCAAACATAGTGGAGAGAGACCTCCTTCAGAGTATACCATCTGTTTAACTAGCTGCATGCTTGGCCCTACCTGTGGTGTATCACCTCATTTGTTTCAGAAGGGCAGAACCATGGAAGTGATGGTTGGGAGTCAGGCCAACCATCTGATTTTGGGACACTATCTGATTTTCTATCATCAAAGATCTGCAAGCACCTGTAAAATGACTTGTATATTATTTTACTGTCCTCTGTGTCTAGTGGAAAGTAACTTCAGGGCAGCACTTCCATTTCTGGCTGAGAAAGTGGTGGTCAGCATTTTGGTGGCCTGGAAAATTGAAGTAGATATTTTGTTTCCTGTTGATCAGGTCTTAGGGAGCAGTTGCTTGATTAGCCTTGGCACAATTTTCTCTGTGAGTGTGAAAGCAAACAACATGTACTCGCTACTCTTTGGCTTTTTTCAAACATTTTGATGTTTGGTGCCAGGAGCGGTGCTTACATGGCGCTCAAACAGTGCTTAGTCCTGACATTAATGCCGAGTGATCCCAGCTAAGGACTCACTAATTAACTATCACCAAGCCCAGTTTCAGTTACTTCAGGCTTCTGTTTGTGCCTGAAGTACCTGCCTCCGCATAGCTGGAAGTTTCTGAGGGCTCTGGTATGTGCGTAGCAGGGTTGCGGCACGCTCGCTGCTCTGGTTCCCAGCTCCAGATGTGGGCTGGTCCCTGTGCCTGAAACCCTGCAGGCTTTGCTGAGGCTGCACCCACCAAAGGGTGGCTACTGCAATTCAGAAAACCCTCCTACTATTTCCTTTCACCGCAGTGCTGCTTAGCCTTGCCTTGAGCATGTTCGTGTGTTGTGCAAGGAAAATGCAACTGAGGCCTGCAGCTGTTGTAATCAGCTGTGCTGTGTGATCTGTATTCAAAAATATGGATGCAAAGGTGTCTCGTATTTGTATGACCACAGACTGCAGGAGCATCCCATCTCTCTACCTTGCTTTGGTGAGCACTGGACAGATGGGATAAAGCAGACCTAGCCCAGAGGAGTTTCAGGCTTAAAACACTAAAGGTATGGAGGGAATGGAACATGCTTTTTCTATGCAGACATGATTCCAAACTCTCACAGGAAGTCTGAGGCAGACATAGAAATTGAATCTTGTTCCTCTAAGGCCAAGTCCTAGCCTTAGTCACAAAGCCTAACCTCTTTCAGATTACCAGGAATGTTTCTCACCTCTCCCATGTGAGGGGGACTTGTGTTCGTTTAAGATTATTTGCTTAAAAGTCCCCAAACTGTGCTTTTGTAGGTGCTGACTTGGTCCTATTGTCACTAATGATTTCAGTAGCTCTGGTGATGATGACTTTCCAACAAGCTCAAGCAGATTAAGCACCATAAGAATTAGAGCTGTGGAAACCCCAGTAAGCCTTGTAAATTTGCTAGTGTCCCAGGAGACCAGTACTGTTGTTAGTTACTGTGAGGAAACTGATTGAAAATAGTACTGTAGAAGACTATGAACTGCTGCTGTGTTCGGGGTTTCCAAGTCAATAGCAATAAAAGTGAGACCTGCTTGTTCTCCCAAATACAGTATTAAAATTCACAGCTGGTCAAGATGGCTAATGTGATATAACAACTAATATAAGATTTCTTACCCCATGAAATTTTAACAATGACATTCCATCCTTACAGTGATGCTTCTTTAATTTCTGCATCTTCCTGACTCTTTGCACAGTTAGTCTGAAATTTGCCTCATCATGGATCTAGAGAGACTTCTTTCTCTGGAAGAAAGTAGATTTTCAGAGGTTGCACCCTAGTAGAGAGCCATAACATTAACAAATGTCTTGAGAGCAGGCAGATGGAGAAAGCAACTTTATGGCAGTGTCCATGGATTCGAGGATACAGATTTGTAAAGCTTTCTGCTCCTGTTTTTCTCCCAAGTAGGCACTGTGAAAAACAGTGTTGCCTGTTCAGAAACCCTTCCCTATTGACAGACAGGCCCAGCAAAGGGCAGCTGTTTGAAGTGCCAGTATTGAAGTGTTAGCTACCTCTCCTGTGCTCAACAGTGGTAGCCTTTGAGGTCTCCCAAGGGCTTTGAAATTGGCTGCTCACCTTTGAGTAGCACATAAGGGGCTGCTTGCCTTTGAAGTCTTGTTTGTATTAAGGATGCTTTCATTTGCAAAAAGAAGAGCACCATTGCTCAGGCCAGGCTTTGCACCAAAGGAGCTTGAGTTCATTGCACGGTCCCTAATGAAGTCTAGATGCTGGAGATGCTGAAACATTGAATAAGACTGAGGGTGAAAGGAGTGTCTGCAAGACCTGCCTCCTTATGTGGTGGCAGATCTTGGTGTTCAGAACTTGCTGTGCTCTGTGCTTTGGCCATGACCAGGCTGTGACTGGAACCATGAGGGGATAGGGATGGTGTTGGAGGTATCCTGAGGGGGCATGAGTGTCAGGGTGTACTTGGCTAAGCACTTGCCTGTGCTAGAAAGAATTTGCAAGCGGAGATCCAAAACCAAGCTGAAGCTGTCTTAATGGTAACACAGTATCACAGTCTATTGAACGATCCTGTCCCTCGGAGAAACAGGCTATACCGGTGAAAGGACTTCTTTCTGCCAGTTATGTTTCATCAATACTAGTCTTTTCTGCAAGAGCTTTGTGTGGGCTAAGAGTGATGATTTTCATGCTCTTAACCAGTGCTTCTGTGCTGCTGAACTGTATAAAGGTAGAGTGAACCTTGAAATAGAGCTGTGTCATTTTCTTTTAAAATGCAGTTAAAGTTTTTGGGTTCTGTGCTCTGCTCTTCAGACTGTCTCTGAGCCTCTTTTTTTCCTTCAGTGTAAAACAGACAGGATACTTTTCCACTTACTGCAAAGTGTCCCAGCATCCAGGGCTTTAAAACAGCTGCATAACTCCTTGTGTTTGGCTTATCTCCCAGTTTTGAACTAGATATAGTGGTTCTGTGCACAGTTGTTTCAAACCTGCTTTGTGGGTGTCATCCTTCTCGAGCAGCTGGGTCCAAAAGCATTGCTGACTGTAAACTGGAACTGACAAATTTGGGATCTGCTTTTTTTGCTTAAGCCCATCATGTCCCAACTCATCTAGTTTCCTTGGACTGAATCATGGCCAGACAGGCTTCAGAAATGGTTCTGTGTATCTTTCCAAACCGTGAGGGCTGGCTGGAGCGCGTTTGCCCAGTGTGTGTGCCCTAAACCCTGCTATGAGAGTGGTGGTTGAGGGGAATGGGTACAAGATGACATAAAGTGTTCTTAATAAAATGTATGACCAAATATTTCTCATGAGTCTGTGGTAGGCCTCACTGAACAGAGCTGTTTCTAGAAGCCAGAGCAGCTTTTGAGGCTGGAATTGGGATTCTACTGTCCTCTGTACCGGGAGGATAATCTTCCTCCCTGATAATCCGTGGTTTGTGCTGCCTGTCTCTGCAGGCTTCCCGAGCTAAGCTGTTGAGATGTATTAACACGCAATCAGCAGGGTGAATAACTGGTGCTGGGGGAGGATGAGGGTGAGGTGCTCTGGGTGAGAGGCAGCTTTCTTCAGCTTTCTTGCTGCTGCTTCTTTTGGCTGTAACTTCTGAAAGAGCAGGTCTCCTGTGTCACTGTTTTGAGTGGCTTATGGACATTGCTTTGTGAAATTCTTAGCTCATTTTCTGTAGCAGGGCTGCAAATAAGCTTTTTTGATGGAGCCATTTGTGGAAAAATGAGTGTGGTGCTGGGGGAGAAGATGCAGCTCCTGGACTATCTCAGCTGTGTGTCGAAGCTGCTCCAGGTCCTTGGAATGAATGTCTCTGCCCAGGAGTGTCAGTGTGTAAACATGGCTGTTAATAAAATGGCCAGAGGGCTGATTAATGACCTTCTACATGGCCTGCTGGAGCTGGGGTGAGAGCCAGTGGGCCACACAGCACCTGGGCTGCAATTGCATGGCCTGGCCTGCCTGCTTGCTGGCAACTTCATGCTTTCTGCCCTGGCTTCTTCCAGGTGCTGCAGCCTCCCGTGGCCATGGACATGCTGTGATGTGCTTGGGAAGGGGCACTGTGACCCTGCCTCTGGCTCTGTAGGTACCCAGTGCCTGGGGAGGGCCCTGCACTGCCTGAGGCCTGTGGCCCTTGGTAAGCCTGCAAAGCTTAATTTAAACACATGTTTGGGAAAAGGAGACAACCAAGCTCCCAGTCTAGACAAACCCTCTATAATATGCTCAGAGTCTGCGTTGTACCAGACAGTGCCTGGAACTTCACAGTGGAACTCTGGTGACCAAAGTTCCAGGCTGACCAGCGAGGCTGGGAAAGACCACCAGGTTGCCCTGGGTAGTAACATTGCCCTCTATTGCCAGTGGTAGAGGATATGATGCACTGGGCAGCTTCTGGCTTTGCATTTCTGCCAAGGAAACTGAATCGTCCAATTAATTTGGAAAAATCTACCTCTTTGGTGAAAGACAAGTGTTTTACAAGGCACCTGGGGATCTCTGAGGTCACCAGGGGTTGAGAAATACTGCTCACTGTGGACAGTCATGTGATGTTCCCCTGGGAAAAGAAGAGTGCTTGTTGCAATAAGGCATTTAGTTTTGCCGTCAGTATTTTCCAGAGGTTTAAAACAATTGGGAACACTCATCACTTACTGCCTAAAGGTTTGCTGGCAAGCAAAAGAATCTCTTTCTTTCTGTTCCTAGTTTTTTCTGGCACTTAGGGCCTGTTGTACTGGGAGGAGCAACCCAGCCCTCCTTAGCTGGCAGCCCTGGCTGAGGAGAGAAGGAGGCTATGTAGAGTACTGTAACTGTCCAGACAGAGACGAGCTGGTATATCTGCCCTGGGTTGTGGGGAATGGAGTTGTGTAAAAATATTTGTGTAGCATTTGGGATTAGTTGAGTTGAGGAGCTCTCATGCTGAGGAGATGATAGAACTGTAAATAATTATTGATCACTGTAGCTGCAGAAGCAGTTACGACAGAAGGAAGGGCTTAGAAACAAAATCCATCATAAAATGTCAAAGTGGGTGGTTTCCCTTGCTGGGGAGAGGGTCTTGTCTCTGGACAGCAGAGGGGATGCTGCCTATGCATTGCAGCCATCTCTCTGGAAGAGGAATTTGCTTCCAGATCTGCTGCCTGCATTTTGTCCCATGTCCTGCTCTCCCACTCTCTACTGTGATTTCATTTGGATGCTTTTCTCAGATCCCCAGAAAGGAAAGTACTGTAAACAGCTGCCAAGTAGGGTTTTGCCTTGTAGAGCGTACTTAAATGCTGAGGCCTGGTTGGATGATGGTATGATTATGTTTCTATTTTTCTGTGTGTGTGTGTGTTTAATAGGAAGAACATATTCTGTTCTGGTTCAGTGTATGTTACTTTTCTTAGTGTGCCTGTTAGCACAGTAACTTACAGCCTGCTCTTTTCCCCTGCTTACAGAGTGATGGTGGTATTGTGTTACAGCTGTAATGTACACAGTCTTACACAAGTCTTCGTAACATTTTTAGAGTCGTGATGACCTTGAAAGGTTTAAAAGAAAACTGAATGCAAACTCTGGCACCATTCCTATGGGTGCTTCAGCTTAATTTTGTGTGGTGAGGTAGTATGAGTGTGAATAGTTAATTTCACCCAATGGATGTAAAGATAAGTGCCTCTGTGGCCGATTGCAAGATCAGAGTCTATGTGTGATGATTCATTTAACGCACGTAACTGTATCTGTGTGCATGCCTTATATGTATATCATGCAGTTGTCTTCATCATGTTGTTTTGACCAGCTCAGCTGTGCTTTGTCCAATAATCCATATTTCCTGAACGTGTTGCTAACCAGTCCTGTGAAGCCTGGAACAGAGACTGTTTATCTTTCCCTCTTTCACATCCCCCAAATAAACAGTTAACCAGAGAAATTCCATTTTTATTTTGTACCCCTATCATTATCTCTGAAATTGGTTTCCCCTTTTCTCCCCATCTAGAAGCTCCCTGACAGAGTGACAGAGCCTTCTCTGATTCAAGCAAGATGCTGACCTGGCGTGTTCAAGAAGGGCAGTTCCATCCCTGAAGTTACAAACAGGTTTATGCAGGAATAAAGCTAGGTTATTTATATCCCAGGAGAAGAGATGCCTGTCTCTTCAGAGACCTGAGATGGTGGTCATTAACTTTTCCACTTCCCATAACCAAAGGTGCCATGCCTTTTTAGATACTTCTGAAGTGTTGATTATGCTTTCCTCCTCTTTAAAGTTCAGTCCCATTGGGTTCAGGCATAAGAAAGGCAAGCTTTTAAAAAAACCATGTTAATCACGTATCTGTCCCCCCTCCACCCTCCTGATATTAAGCTGTTGCAGAGAAAACTGTGATGAAATGTTGTTTTTATGTGTATTGGGAAGACTGACAGGGCTGTGTTTGAAGCCTGTGAGAGGGACAATCTGGTGAAAGGCATGATAATTATCACCTGGTGCTTGTCTACATGTGGGCTGCTGTTTGCAGCTTGGCTCACCTGAGGTCATGTTAAAGCCTCGGCTCAGCACTGGGATCAGTAACCTGCGAGATTTCTAGCGTCTTCCTCATCTACGTGTCACTGAGGCCCCTGCAACCATTGCTGAGGTACCCTTTGGGTGTTGGGCCGGGGCTCCTGCTCCTTGTCATTCTTGTTTCTTTTCAGTGTGTGAGCTTATGGGTACTGGATTCAAGTCAGACTCATTAAAATATGGTAGCACTGCTGATATTTTCAGTACAGGGTTTGCAAATAGAGCTGTGCAAATCTAACTATCTTCTGTTTGTCCACTCTTAAGTTTACCAAGTGCAAGCGGATACTGGCAGATGCTTTGTGTGTTGCATGTCTGCCCTTACGATGGCCCACACCCTGGTCACCTCCATGTGGTCTCTTGGCAGTCAGACACTGTATCTCGATGTGACAAGAGCTGGCTGCTAACTTACAGCTATAAATCTATTGGGGCTACAGTGGAAGTCTGTCAGTGCTGTGCAGGTGGCAACTGGCTTACTTAGCTTCTGGGTGGATAACTTTTTAATTTTTTTTCCTATCATGGCTTGTGTTTCTGCAGTTGTAGAGCCTGTTCTGGTTACAGTGGAGCAGCAGTTAACAGTTTATGGGACATTGTTTCCAATTGCTGTGGTCTAAACATATGTACACCAGCATTGAGTTACTTCTGCCTGGAAATAAGCCACAGAGCTATATATAAAATATGTTTGAACTGTTGCAGTAATGTTGTTGGTATAAATAGAAGAAAGTGGTAGACCTAGGGCTTCCCTTCTTTACTGCTGATTCAAGAAGACTTCCCAGATACTCTATCTTCAGTGGAAAAGGCTGTGGAAGGTGGCTGAAAGCAACAACAAAATGCCATATGGCATGCCTTCAGGGAACAGCATAAGTACGTGGGTCTGGGGCATTGGCTTCCTGCTTGAAGATCTCAGCTCTTTTCTCTTGTGGTGGAACACCTGTCAGAAATCCCATAGGATTTGGTTTGCAGCAACCTGGTGGCCCAACGCCACAGGGTTTGATCTGTGACAATCTTAGTTTTTTGTGACTCCAGAACTGTTGCTGAGTTTGCTTGAACTGTCAGATGTTTTCCTCTTCAAACTTTTTGACAAGTAGTCTGGGTACTTGTGGAGCTGCCTTGATCATCATGTTGTGACATATTGTATGGAGCAGTATTTTGAAGTGGCATCATCTGTAGTTTCACAGGTGCATTGGGATGCTGCTATCATCTTTTAAACCATGGGGAGTGTGCATAGGACTTCTCCCAGGCAGTGCTTGCAAATGTAACTCTTGTGATTTAGAAGCGGCTCCCTGGTTCTTTGTTGAGATTGTTTAGTGCAAGTATTTGCTTGGTCAACTTAGCTGCTGTGGCAGATTGTGCCAATTTATGTAATCCTTTCTGTCACTAATAGATTTGTATCTCACCTAAAGGGAATGTAGGAAGTGACCTCTGTAGAAATAGCAGAAAGTGCTGATAAGCACTGAGCAGCCAGTTTTAGTCTTTGCTTGTGGTTGATATTAATTCCATCTTTAAACTCTAAGTACTTCTTTTGTCTTTGCTAATTTTTAAACAGGTCCTTCCACAATGTTGTCTCCCAAGTGCTTTATTGCAGGTATCAATCTGCAGCAAAGTTTGCAGGTGGAAGTAATGTCTTTTCTTAAACAGACTGATGCAATCAGGAGGAGAGACAAGACAGTGTACATGTGGGAACATTTTCAGGGTTCAGTGCTCCATGAACAATTCTCTACAGTCATTTCTTTCTGCATTCTTTTTTTTAAGAGTCCAAATCATCAGCTGTGTTCTTTCAACTCTGACAGGCCATCAGCTCCGTTTCATCCAACACCTCTTCTCTGGTTCGTGATGGGAATTGCAGCCTGGCTTCATGCAGGAGCTAGTTCCAGTGCAGGGGCGACAGTAAAACTTGTATCCAGCAGTTGCCCACTACCTCTCTGCCAGTGCACCGCAGCAGGAAGTGGACACAAGCTGCATAGAAGCTTTATAGGTCTCTTTTTGCTGGAGAAAAATACGGTTTGATCAGGGTGAGCATAGTGGTTCAGCAAAAATGTCAGTCAACGGGGATGTTCTCTCTTGTGTTGCTTTGCTCTTCAAGTGTTATCTTCCTTGTTTCAACTGCAGAAATGTACTTGGGACTGTAGTTCAGATATTTCTGAACTGCATGTGTCACTCAAAGTTATTTCTTATCCAGACAGATTCTGTTAAATGCTTCAGAGTAAGTGAATGTGTCTAAAGCTATTTACCAGGAAATTGGTAGCATTGGTTCTCTGCTGAAGACTGGAGTTCCATAATTTCTACTTTTGCATGCTGCTTTTTACGACAGCAATTTTTGCTAAGAACTAAACATGTAAAAGCAGTAGTGCTTTGTGAAGTGTCAAAGCAACGAGAGTTGGTTGTGCGCCTGGATCTAGGGCTTTCTGAATTTCTAAACAAGAAATGGTGGTTATCGCAAAGGTTTGCTTTCTTGAATTACTGCAGAAACCACATGGTAACAAAAACAAGGGGTTTTAAAGTCTATGGATAAAAATGGTTTCCTCTGAGTATGGTTTTACTTCCTCAGTTCTCACATTTGGTAATTCTACCAGTTACCCATGCTCCTGAGCCTAAATGCAAACAAAAGAAGGAGACTTCTTTTCCAGTGCTATTCCCTCTCTTTTAGGGTTTTAAGGGACTTAGATGGCAGCCTACTCCTTTTTCCTTTATTCTGTTAAGTCACCTTTAACAGCTACTCAAATATGTCAGCTTATGTTGGACTACTGTACCCCTTGTTTACAGACTTTGTTTCCTTCAGGAAAATAAACTGAAAAGGTGCTTGGGAAAAATCACAGGAAGAAGTGATTTAAGTGAAGAAGGAAAGTGAGTTGAATGAACGACTTACTGAGTTTGTTTAGGATTGCTTTGTAGTTACCTTTATAACTTTTGTCTCTGTGTGGTTTATTGTCTAGTGGTGGTTTCCTGTGTGTGCGCAAAAGTGAGAGGATCGATGGTGGTTCTTGCTGCTGACTTACAGGAAGAGTATTCAGGTCTTTGGGATGCTGGGTCTAGGTCATAAAACTTGTAAGAAATTTGAACTGTTTGGAAAAGACTAAACTGAATTCTGCATCTGCTGTGACTATGGATGATGATTGCTTCTCCTGGAGTACCATTTTGCATCTTTGCAGGAGAAAGATGGCTCAGTGGTACCTGAGTGAGCACATATGGGTTTGCTGGAGTTGTCTGTGGTGGTAACTGAGCAGCAGGGGCAGTAACAGGGACACCGTGTTACAGGTGAAGGGCTTTCCCCCATACTGGAACAGGAGGAAGTGGCAGCAGAGTTGTTGAGGAGACGATGAAAGTCAATGCTTGTGCTGTTCTCTTCAGCTTGCTTTCTCAATCTTTGGCCCGTGTTCCTATGTATCACTTCCCCTGGGGATTTGGTCTCCTTTCTGGCTGACAGGACAAATCTCTTGGGTGCTCAATATGCATGTTGATGGACAGATGTGAAGAGCTTCTTAATTCCAGGATGCACAAAGGGCAAGATGCTGATAAAGGCTGTTCTGTAAGAAGCTTATTCTTTGGGGCAGAGGGCGGGGAAGAGTGCAGGAAAGGATTGCCTAGAGCTAGGCGGTGAGTGTTGGCAGGGGGCAGGCAGGAAGCTTGAATGTCTCCTTCTGTATACACTGGTTGGCTCAGGCAAAATAAAGAAATCTCTCATGCTTTCTTTTGATTAATTTTTAAGCATTCTTTAAAAATATTGTCCTTGGCCTCAAGCAGGAGTGAGGTACAGCAATGGTGCGACATGGTCTACACAGTAGATAGCTGCTGGAATTTGGGAGGGAATGAGATTATTCCCAGATCAGTTGGTAATTTGTTGCGCATTAAAGGCATTTACCCTCAGTGTTTGTGTGATATTGCCACGTAGTCCTCTTATACTTGGTTGTAGATTGTCAGCTGTGTGAGAGTACATGTTGCTGCCTGCTGTAGGTACAGGAGGGTTTTGTGTTTGTTGTGGCTTTTTGCAAGTACTGTGAAACAAATAACAAATAGTTCAGACAATGTTTAGGGAGAGATGGAATACTAATCTCTTTACGTCCTGCCTCCTTCCATAGGGATGTTGTCTGTGTGATAAATGCTTTGTGCTTACTCTGTCCTTCCTGTTGTATTTATTCCCATCTTTGCATCTTTTAAATTGCTGATATGTAATTTTTTAACAGAATTTAAATCAGCTTGCAACAAAAACATTTTCTCATTCCCCGAGGATGAAAGTACGTACTTTCCCCCATAACATCACTGAAATCTTAGGGAGATGCATGCATGGGAGGACAAGGTGTCTAGTCCTGGAGCAGTTCAGGTGTTACAGGCAAGATCCTTCAGGTGTCAGGAGAGGTGAGCTCTCTGACCTCCCATGGCAGGGACAGATAACTGCTCTGTGTAAGGAATATGGGCATGAAAAGGTGCGGCTTTTTCATACAGAGAGTCTCTTTAAGACACTACTCGCAGTCTCTTTAAGACTTCCTACAGCTGTGCCCTTCTCTAGAAGGCATAGTTGCCTTCATGGCAGTGTGGGCTGGGTAGGTAGGAATGACATCTGGCAGTTGAAGGCTTTTAGGACAGAATGGCTGTGTAAATCACTGGTGAAGGATAAAAATTAATTGATTTGGCATGGGGTCATGGGTGAATAAAGAAATCACAAGTGAATTATGTGTGTTGCCTCAGGCAAGCTGATTGAAAGGCTTTTTTTCATGCTGCACAGCTCTGTGTGTTTCTACTCTTGGACTCAAGATCAACCACTAAGTTCCCCCCCAAGCCTTGTCAAACAGTTCACAGATCTGTTTATACCAAAAATAAGCCCCAGAGAAGAAATTAAGGGGAAGGAGATTGTAACATGATGCTTTTCTTGAAGTGCTGAGATGTGGCTTTCTTCTGTGGTTCCCCTCAGCAGGGTTAACTGTGGGGAAGGCTTTCTGCTCCCTCTCTTTCAGTCTGTCTTCCCTGTGTCCAAGTTTAGTTTGAATGTATGCGTTGTTTATAGAGTTCAGCAGGAGGTGATTTAGGAGGGAGCTCCTTGCCATGACGGTATCAGTGTTAGAAGTGCTGTGTTATGGTCCCTGTGTTTGACTTCTCCAGAGTCAAGAATTATGTGGTGCTGCCACGGTTTCCTTGGAGTGTATGCCCGAGAATCTGTGGACTTTTAACCATTGCCTGTTTGCATTTAGGAGCAGGCTCAGCTCAGGGTTGGGACCAAGAGGAGGGACTTCAGCAGAGCCACAGAGGGAGCAGCCTTGCCAGCCTGTGCTCACATTCCTGTTTGGCTCTTTTCCTTATTCTTGTCTCTTGCTTCATGCGAGTGCTAAAGCCTGGGCAAAACAGAGGGGAAGGAGCCTTTCCTATCTGGGAAGTGATGATTAATGATGATGAACAGTGACCCTTACACTAAGAGAACCGTTTGTTCCTGCTTGATTTCAAACCCTTATATGAATAATTGAAACTCTGCCCAAGGGAGCTGTATTGGCTTTTTTTTTTTTTTCTTTCTATTTCTTCTCACTGAAGCACTTTCTTTGCCTATATTCAGGCCCCTGTGCATGGATTTGGAGGAGACCAATATGTAAGACTGCCAGAAAGTCAGAAGTTGCTTCCGTTGATCTCCGCTGTTGGGACAGATTAGGGGAGTGTTGCAAGTTTGCATTTGTACCTAATCCTTGTATAGGTAGTTCTTGATGCAGGGAAAGGTGAATTGGCTCCATCTTCTACTACAAAGAAAAAAATCACTGGACAAATTGCCTGTTTGGGAGGGCAAAAGCATACCCTATGTAAAGTCTGGTATCTTGTCTCTACTCTTTCCTTATGAAAAAGTAATGCACATTTGCATAGTGGAAAAATCTGGTTCTTGTGAAGGAGTGATCCTGCAGAATTCTGGGTCCCAAGAGCTCAAGCAAGGGTTTCTTTGAAGCCTGCCGACACAGAGGTGTCTCTGGTGCGTTTCATGAGGCTTAACTGCCTGTGGAGCTGGTCCGATTGACTCTATGTGCAGATGCTTAGTCTGGAACAGATCAGGATTGACTCTTTATGTACCAGCAGTACCTGTAACCTGTTTGATGTCGCGTTTTCTTTTTACATTCATTCCATACATTCATCACACAGTCTTCACAAACTTTGCTTACATCAACAAAAAAGAATTTCCCACACCAAAGTCAAAATAGCATCATGACAACACTGACAGTGGTGGACAATTTACACATGCTTTGTCCCTTGTCCATTCACCATGCTTGTATCTCTGAAGCTCGGATTTTCTGCAAGTTTTGTGAAATCTCATGATAGTCTGAGTTGGTGTTGCTTGTACAGTGAGAATGATGACTGAATGGTAGAAGGAGAAGAAACTGCTGCTTGTCATGCCTTTAGTCAGAGTTGGTAAGGTTACATGGGCCTCTTCTCATCCCAGCAGTATTTAGGAAGAAATTGAACTTGGTGTGGGGGTGGGGAAGAGAAAATTGGTGGTCCAGGCTGGTGTTAAATGAAGAAATGGAAGATTATTTAATGATGGCTATGTTGTGCTGTAGAAGCTGGTAGGAAGTTATCAACGTGTCCTGTTTGCAGGCCGCTGGAACACTTGCAGGTGTGTTCTGCTGCCAGTTCTAAGTTCCCTCACTATGGTTCGTGGTAGAGATGCTTTTAATAGCCTCCCACCCACTCCCTGGGGCTGTGCAACGGTATTTATGGCCTGCCTGGGACTGCCTTTCTTCAGGTGCATGAAGAAGAAGGCAGAGTGCAGATTCAGCACGTAGCCCCTGACAGCTGGGGCTGATGGGTCAGGAATGCAGCCCTGACAGCTGGAATTGGACTGAAAGCAGCCAGCACGGTGGGGAGGCCAGGAGGGGAGAGCAGGCAAGAGAGGCTCTGTGGAGAGATGGACAAATGCACGCACACTGTCGAAAGACAGCCTGTGGGGACCCTGGGTTGCTTATGTTCCCTTTTTCCACCTTCGTCCCTGATTTGTTCCATTTGTCCAACTGTCTGGATAATTTTTAATAAATGTGTGCATACCCCTGTTGCAACCCCTGTGCAACATACCTGGCAGAGCCATTAGAGCTGAGGCTCAGCACTTCCACTGGAATACCCCCCATCCCACCTCTCCTTTTATGCAGGTTTACAGATGTAATGCTTCCCATAACTCAGTGATTCAAAACCTTTCAGCAAGTTGGT
This sequence comes from Falcunculus frontatus, assembly GCA_013398115.1. Classification (NCBI taxonomy): domain Eukaryota; kingdom Metazoa; phylum Chordata; class Aves; order Passeriformes; genus Falcunculus; species Falcunculus frontatus. The sequence continues at coordinate 2,605,323 of VZRV01010981.1, read as the reverse complement.
TTCTACCCTTGCCACTCTTGTGCCAAGGAGTGCCATTCATAACTTATGTTGTGGGAGATTGTTCCCTGATGTTCTTAAAGTGGTTATCTTGAAATCAAATTGCATAGATTTGGCAACTGCTTGTGTTGGACTATGATGTTCTGGTCAGGTGTTTTTCTGTTTTGTTTTGCTTTGTGGGTTTTTTTTCTCTCCCACTTTATTTTTTTTAAATTGGTTAATTCTGAGGGCTTGTTCATAGCTCAGAATGCCTTTCCCTCATGAATACTGCTTTAAACTGGGTATTGGCTGGAAACACCTTAAAATGTCAAAACATATCTGTGTAGGGGATTGCTTGAAACCAGTTTGATGGTCTTGGAGTAGCTCCTGGAGGGTCAGTTGGGCAGTTGGTGTGAGTGTGCAATGGTGGCTGTGAGCAAGGCTTAGGAGGCTTACAGCGAGAGAAATGGAGACTGCTCTGTCAGCCAGAGAGCTTCTGAGTGGGTCGTGTGTTGGAGCTTGGCTTGCTACTGTTGCCTTTTGCAGGTGGAATATTTTCAGCCTCCAGGCCTGTCAAGACATTACTCTTTCCTAGCACTGGTTGCTGGGGGAAGAAAGACTCAGACTGGCGAAGAGGGAGAGGATAGAAAAACTTATTTAAAAAAATATAATATATGTGTATGTGAAAGAAATTTAAAAGTGCATATTCTACATGCATGTACAAAAGCAGGGGAACACATTGAGGAGGTGAGGGACAGAAACCAACTATGGAGCTGAGTGGTTTTGTTGTTTGTGTGCTTTTTTAAGTCAAACATCTCCTGCAGTTAATTCCATCCACCCATCTTCAGCCCTCCCCCTGCCAGACCAACAATAAAAACCCTAACTCCCCCAAAAAAAAAAAAAATTAAGCAGAGGAACCTGGTCCAAAGCCAGACCTTTGCATGTTAAGCTAAAGTGCAAAATGAATATTTCACAGCTGTGTTATAAAGCCCTGAAATGAAGGCTTTGCAGTGGAAATGCTGACAGCCCCTTAAGTAGAACAGTATACTGTAATTAGTACTCTGTGTTTTATGTGCCAAACGAAGCTCAGCAGAACTAAATGTAAAACTTCAAGCCTTTGTTTTTCTGCAGCAGTAACAGGAGATCAGACAGTGTGTTCAGACGATGGATTAGAGCCTACAACGTGTGCACTGGTCCCTGGAGGTTGGACGTGCTTTTTTGCGGTGGGGCTCGGGGGCAGCAGCAGAGATGTACAAACAGGGCCAGCTGTGAGATTTGGCGCTCTGTATCAAATTTCACTTATGTAAGATAGACAGCTATTTCTTAAATGCTGACGCTGACAATGTACAGCTACATTTTCAGCATTTTCACGTATTGGGTGCCTGAGTGCATTGATATGACTTTGCTGTGTAGCAGCATGGAAAACATGTTAGAGTGTGTGCAGAGGTGCTGAAAACTCTGGGAGCAGAATGCAGAGACAGACGTGCAAACCACGGTGCTGTTGTGAAATTCAGGCCTGGTGTTGGAGCTCCCTGTGTCAGTGTATTGGACCAAAGAGCACTGGGGTCTCAACTCGACCAGTAAAGATGGGGTTTTTTTAAGGCGAAAGAACTGATGAGTATGTAGCCACTTCTGGTGCAAGATCATTACTTAGTTACAACTGATTACTTGATGTGCTATGGAAGGCTTTTCAAAGTAACCCTCATGGGTCATGTACCTCCGGGATTTCTGCATCCTCCACTTTTTCAGGAGTGCATGCCTTTGCACATATATTATTAATATGCCTACTTTCAAGCAGGAGAGAGGGATGAGGGCAGGCACATTGTGCAGTGGATGGTAGATGAGCTCTGATGGATGTTGTCTTGTCATGCTGATTCGATGCTGCTACTTAATTAAATGGATTCAAATGTTAACTGTGTTATACATAGGCCCATGGGAAGGCTTTTAAAATAGAACTTGTCTGATTGTGGACATTTATTGAAGTAGCCATTCTGGAGTGGATTGGAATAGTTGTGCTGCAAGAGCTCTCTCTGAGGATGCTCTTCATCATAAATGCTCACAACAGCATGGAGAGAAAGGGGCACGTCGAAATCAAACTATTAATTCAAGAATAGGATTTCCTATAGGGGAGCAGACAGAACAGAATGGGGGATAAGTTTCCAAATGCAAAGCAGCAGCAGTTCTTATCTGTGACTTTGTTGAGCAGGGATGACCTCTTTGTTGTGCTCTGTAAATGATCTTAGGTGTCAGAAAGGCAGAATGAGAGTAAAGTATTAATGGGAAATAAATGGAAAACAAAGCAGACTATATTATCCTGCTCTGTAAACACTTGCTGTGGCCATGCCTGGAAAGCTGCATGTGGTCTTGGTGTTTCCCCTTCATATCTCAGGAAGAATACAGTGGACCTGGAAGGGGCTTCAGAGAAGAACTGATAAAAGATATGAAATGGCTTTCAGGAGAGCCACAAAGTGACTTAGTGAAGACTCTTGTACTTGGAACACAGATGACTTGGGGTGATAGTATAGCTCCTTACAAAATCATGAACCACCTAAAGGCGGTGGGTGGGGACTGACTGTTCACTATCTCTTCCCATACAAGGATTGGGGCATGTCAAATAAAACTATTAGAAGTGAGGTTTAAAACAAATAATGAAGGATGGTTCATCTTGCAATATACCAGATTGGTGGAGTTACTTGCCAAAAGATGTGGTGAATGCTAAGCTTTTATAGACAGAGTGGATAAGCTCATGGTAAAGAATTCTACTGAAATAAGTTAAAAATGGAGAATATCTATTTTGAGACTGGAAGACTGACAGGAGGTGAGAAAGAATCAAATTTGTTTTCCCTGCTCTTAAACTTTATCCATACATTTCTTTATACCATTCTTCCTGACTTTCCTCCTTTGCTTTTGGCTGCAAATGGATAAAGAAACCAGGGCTAGATATTGGTCTCTGATCATAGGTGGCCAATCTCATGAAGTCTGGAACAGACATATCTGCTTGCTGGATGTGGTTTTCTCAGGCTGTAGCCTCCTGCCTAATTCGTAGGTACTAGGGTGTGTGGGCAGCCCTGTGCAGTAATATCAGTTTTCTCCCCTTGGTTGTCATTTTGAATGCTGGAGAGTAGCACAAATCCTCTCAAATGCTTTGCTTTTTTATTTCCATGCTTAAATAGATTGTGCTTGTAGTGAATGATGAGATTTTGGGCCCAAAGGAGACTGAAGATACCATAAGAAGGCAGGAGGTGAGATAAGCAAGTCAGAAAACTCTAATTTCTTTAGCAAAGGAGTGTGGGGATGAGGGGCTGAAATACTGTTCAGCTCCTACTTAGTCTTTTGCTGGCCTGGGGAGAATGATGGGGTGAGTAGCAGCACTATTCATCCTACAGTCAAAACTCTTTGAGGGATGCCTGGTGTTAAAGATGGCTTTCTCTTGAAAATTTGTTTTACTCTCTTTCTTTAAGATGAAGGTAGACCACAGAAATCTGCTGATGTGCAAAGAGGCACAGATACAGGAGCTCCTACCCAGCAGCAGTGGTTCAGTAGTAAAACAGTGCAGCTGTAGGCAGAGTGCCTGTGACAGGGCAGGCAGGACTGTTGGTGTGACTAGGTTGTCCCTTTTGGCACCTGTTCTGGTGGAAATTATTGCAGTGCTGGGTATGTTTACTACTGCTTTCTAACAGCATCCTGGCTGGATGCACAGGCCAGAGTTTGTCTCCTGTGTGGCTTTGCAGGTGTAGATGGTTCCAAAGGAATGCAAATGATGGGAAAGAGGAAAGTGTTTGCCGGGGATNTGGGGGGGGGGGGGGGGGTGAAGCTGGGCTGATCCTTCAAGGATTTCTGTGTTGTCCTTATAGCATATGGAAGCAGTTGTTTGTGGTAACTTCCTCAAAACAACAGAAGGAGCTCACGCAAGTAGGAAACTCACTCTGAGACCTGGGAGCAGCTGGTCAGACACTGAGTTTTCTGAAAAGCCAAACGAGGCTGGCAACGGCTGTTTAGATCAGTCTTTCCAAAATGATTATCTGCACCTCAGTAGGAAGGCAGAGATGGCACGGCCTTTTCCCCTAGGCATGGGCTTTCCCCCTGTGCTGTGTGGGACTGTGCCTGATGGAAGCGAGGGCTGCTCTCAGATATGCCCTTTGACTTCCAGGTGGGATTGGGCTGCAGTGAGACCCCTCTTTTTTGGAAGGCCCAGCTGCTGTGAATACCTGTCGGTACCTTGAATCCTGCAATTCAGAACTCTGCTGGTTTGGTCCTACCTGTCTGATGGTGTTGGGATTTGATGTGGAAAGATCAGGGTAAGGGATCTACTTAGGCACTAAAATTTCTTTACACATTTGTGCAGTTCCAAGTAACCAAATTTAGATTTAAGCCTGTAAAATGGCTGAATATCAGATTTTGCAAGATAAGTGTTAGCTGCACAGATTTTGGTGCCTAAGAGTGTGTATTGAGCCTTGAAATTTGAATAAAAGTTGACCTTAAAGGAATGGAGATGGGATGGTTCCAGATAGCATAGTGGCAGTGTGAAATGAGCTGCAGAAGTGTTTTGTGTGTGGTTCAATTCAATAACTCTCGCAAGTCACATAGAGAACCTTGACTAAAAGTGCCAAATGCTATTAATAGAAGCCTCAAGATGAAGTAATAAATGTAGCTAGTCAGCCTCCTCTCCTGCCTCTAATTTAGGTACAAATGACAGGTTTAATCTTGCAGTTGTTTCCAGGTTTGGATGAGGGTGTTGTGGTGGCCCATTAGTTGCCTGTGAAGGCCTGAGCGAGCAGTGACATGTCTGACAACTGTAGGATGCAAATCGGGCAATCACAGGAGCTATTGATAATGCACAGTGTCTCAGATCTGCTGGGGAACTCTCCAGGTCCTATGGTTAGCTCATTTCAGACTTGGGAAGGTGTGCAAGATAATGTATTTCTGACTGGGATGTGCTGAAGTACCACCTGGGAGACTTGTATGAATGGCAGTGTTCATGGCTGTGTAGGACTGGGAGACTGCCCTTACCACAGGAGGAAGTGGTTTCCTGCCTTGTTCTAAGCTGTAACTTCAGAAGTGAGATAATGGCAGACCTATATCAACAGATCTGCCCTTTGCTGACAAATCTTAATTCCAGATTAGGAAGTTAAAGTTGATGTGGTTTTGCCCTAATTAACCCTATTAAGAATTCATTTGTTTTAGCTGGCATATTGAGAAGAATCCAGTTCATACTGTGTTGTTACCTATTGTTTTTTCTCTCAGAAATGTTTTTCATTCTCAAGTTTTGTGACAAAGTGACTATCTCTTGCCCTTATGTCACCCAGTCTGGAAGCTGGTTGTGGGGAAAAAGCAGTGGTGTATTGTGAGCAGGTTGGTGGGAGTAGAGCTCGCAAGTCTCATAAGATCACATTTTTAAATTTATATGCACTCCTTTTCAATGCAGGTTGGTTTTAATACTCAAGTATTTTCATGTGGAGGTGCTGCCTTTGGTTAGTCTTTGTGGGGTTGCCTTTCAGGTTCTTTACACTAGAAAGTTTTTGAAGTTAAGACTAGAAGCGAAAGAGGGGAAGCCTTTTTCAGAAAGTTAGTTATGAACCTTTAGTCTAGAGACAGGTATCTGTTTCTGTGGCACTAGGTCTGTCAATACCAGAGGTATGGTCTTGACAGTTGCCTTTTTCTAAACGAACAAATGATCTCTTGGAGGCCAGAAGATACTCGCTGACAGTAAAATAATTAGACTGGAAGAATGAGCTACTCCTTTTATGTCAAGCTGTGTGCTGACCGTAGGAGAAAGGTAGGCTTTCCACATCCTAGCATTGCCACAAAAAGTCTATTGGCAGAGCAGCAGGAGACCTCCACTGACTCTAGAGTGAGAGAGGAGGCTGGAATAAGGGTGACATTTTGGTGTTGGTGAGGTGAGAGTGTCAAGACAAATCAGGTAGTGCTCCTGTTTGGTTTCTCTTCCTCTTAAAGACTTGGAGGAGTCAGATTCGGCTTTGGATGTGCAGCTGGCTTGATCTAGTTGCCAGGGAAAGGGTATAGTTTGGGGTTTTTTTTCCTGAATTTGTGCTTCCTGTGGTTTTCCGCAGGCTGGCAAACAGAAAACAAACAAAAAATAAAAAGTAGAACATGGTTTTTCTGCTGGTTTGGCCTTCTGGACAGGTAATTGCCATGCCAGGGCTGTCTGGAGTGAGGGAAATGGGGCGGGGGGGGGGCGGATCACTGCGCTGATAAGGATGAAGGAGGAAGGAACTGTCCCCTCCAAGACAGGCTGCTGTAAGATCAACTCAGCTGTGGTGTACGACTGCACATGGAGAGGCTTGATAAATGTCCTTGCAGAGCAAAAACATACCTGTTGGTGAAAGTAGGTTGCTGAATTGCTGCTGAATATCTGCATAGCCAAGGTCAAGCAGTGCCTTTTAGGATAGTGACAATTACAGCCAGACTGAGCTAAAGCCTGTGCTGAGCAGTGTAATCACAGCATTGCTAAATTGATGTTTGCTGACAGCATCAAGTAATTGGTGCCTTATCTAGATGGAGCTACTTGAATGGCACACGTCTCTTCCACTTCCTCCTTCACTGTCAAGAATGCATTTTCTGTAGGAATTTAAACCTCTCCTAGTTTGGGAGCTGCTGATATGAGCCAGAATCTCGGCAGCAGAAGCACTGAGTTCTTCCTGTACATTTTTGAGGCTGCTTTAAAAAGATATGTGTCTTGAAGTATTGTTAACAAGTCTGGAAGAGCAGATATCCTCCCGGCCTTCCCCACTCCTCTCCTCAACTCCCGCATTTTTGTTCCAATATTAAGTTGAAACAAAACTAGTTTCTTTATCGGTGGATTTGTAACTGCATTTTTAATTGCACGTTCTTACTGAACAAAATTCCAGTGGAATTTTGCAAAAGCCATGTTTTCAGAATTTCTCGATTTGCAAGGAAAGGGGACAATTTGGTGGTTTCTCATAATGTCCTAAAGTACCTGAGGTATATTATTAATAAGAGGGGAAAAAAAGACCAAATTGTTCCAGAGATTGGAATATGAAATCTTGTACTTTCCATGTCACTGGTTTGAAGGCAGGCCAAATTTGAACTAGCTGAGAGCACGGATGGCTCATGTTAAGTGGCAGCACCTCAGACCTGCTTTACCTGCTGAATCAAGGTGGTTCTCTGTGTGGGGTTACTTCTGTCCCTTTACCTCGTAACCTGAGCTCTGTGAGATCTTGTGTCTCACCCTGCAGCCGAACTCCTCAGGTCTGGTAAGGTGTGTGGTCAGGGTGGCGTGGGAAACCTGCCCCACCCCTGCCTTTTGTGCCCCACGTTGGTATAAATGCAAGATGTTCGTCTTCAGGGCAGCTATTAAAGTCAGTGGTAATTATTACAATAGTAACTTCTTATGCTGTGTCCATGCCCCTAAGGCCTTAACCAAATGTAACTTAGATGATGATGATAATTAAAAACAGAAGACTGTGACCCAGTAAAATCCTTGAGTTTGGCACAGACAGCAATACTGAGGAGGAATGTATGCATCAAATATATAATAAATAAAATCAAGCTGTGCAAATGTAAAGGAAAGAGAATAATTTTGTGTCAGTCAAAATAGCCCCAGGGCTGAGAACTGGTTTGTGCTCAGAGACTGAGTCCTTTCATGCCACAAACCAGATTTTGTGCAGTGTAATCCCACTGCAACCTTTTGCTTTGGGGTAATCGCTGAATTCTGATGCTTTCTGTGCCAGGGAGCTCCCTGAAACATTGTGTCATGTCCGTTTGTCACTGGTCCTTCCCATTTTGTTTTTTTTTGCTTTTATCAGCTTCTTACCACAAAGGCCTTTGTATCTTCCAAGTAGATCTTCCTAGTTGCATTTCTTTTCTTTCCCTAAAAATAGTTGAGATCTTTGCCTGAGGGGAGTGTGGGGACATTTTGGATAATAGTCTCCTGCAAGGGTCATTGGTATGCAGCAGGCTTGTGAATGTTTATGGTGTTCTGTCTCATGATTCCTGGCAAGGGATGCCCTCGACCACTAGTTGTGATTTCCAATTCAAGCACCGTAGGAAAAACTGACTATTCAGTTCCTAGGAAAACAAGGCTGGCACCAGGCTGAACGAGCTACTATTGGATGGAGGCAACAAACAGAATGCATTAGCCTGGAAACAATTTTCAGGAAAGAGCCAAGCTCTAGAGACTGTGGTATCTCTAGAGATATCCAGAGATAATGGTATGTTGCTCTTACTGGGAGGATGGGAATCCATGGTCAAGGGGTGTGCATCCCAGCTTTTCACCAGTACTATCTGCTGCTTGCAATCCTTTTTGCAATGCTCTGGTACAGAGAAAGTAATAAGTGGGTCGATAACTCCTTCTCTGTACCCCAGCAGTATTTGCCTGTGCCTATATTGAAAGTTGAATGGGAACAACTTTATGTACCTGGGTGCCTCTTGGTGGATTTCTAAGAACCAGGGAACCAGTGTGAACCAGACCATCAGCATCTGTGTTACAGGTCTATTTGAACTGCACCCACATTTCATGGTACTTCTTGTTTTCTTTCTCATGTGCTCTAGGTGACTTTGGAGAAGGTGTTGGGCATAACCGTGTCAGGAGGCAGAGGATTAGCCTGCGACCCCAGAACTGGCCTCGTTGCTTATCCAGCAGGGTGAGTCACTAACCACATTCCTCAAAGCTAAAATAAACCACGGCTGGTGCATTAACATAAAGATTCGGGGTGTTTCCACTGTCATTTTCTGTAGGAAGCCTATTTACTGCTCTTTAAACACCAGAGAATGATGAGACTCAGCACTGTTAGTGTGATTGGCAAGGGAAAGGGATTGCATTATCAAGTTTTAATGGGGTCTCTTTTAATAGAGCTACTCTCATTCCTCTCGCTCTAAGCTGGGAGCTAAATACATTTAGTGGACTTTTCACTATGTTCTGTAGTGTGATGAACGTGAGCCTAACTCAGTGCGATTCTCAATCCAATAAATACCTAATGGAGCAAGTGATGCTTTCCATGAATTGACAAAAGCCTTCTTGTAGATGCCCTGCGATTTATGACTTACCATGTTCCTCAGCCAAATGTGAGGAAAGATTTCAGGCATATAGCCTGAACCTGCTTCTGTGTGGGTTCTTTGGAGTAAAACACATCTGTCAGCTGTAGTCTGAGTTCAGATAGAGATGCCCAGAAGGAGACTTTGATGGAAAGCAAAAGAGCTACCTATAGGGACGTAGGTGAGGGCTGGAGAGGTCTGCTGGGATGCAGGAATCAATATGAGTTTGGCTCACCTTCAAGCTTGTTCATTCTGCTGGTCAGCAAGCTAAAAGAGAAGACAAAGGGCACTATCTCCAACTCATATTACATGGACATACTCTTAAGACATGAAAGCTGGTATTAGAAGAAAAGAACTTCCACATCAATTGTAGATGATGTTTTCAAGGGTACAAGAAGTGTGCTAGCAATATTTAAAGATTCTGTGCTTGTGGCTAAAATGAGAGATGGAGTCATTGAAACTGGCTAGAAATTTTTGCCTGTCCTGATGGTATCCTAGTTCACCGAATCACAGCATTGTTGTGGTTGTGGGGAGCCTCTTGAGATCATCTAGTCCGATCCTCATGCTCAAGCAGGTTGCCCAGGACTATGGCCAGATAGCTTTTGAGCATCTCCAGAGATGGAGATGCCACAATCTCTCTGGCCACCATGTTCCAGTGTTTACCTACTCTGACAGTAATATAAATTTAAAATACCCTTTATTTTTGTGTTTTTATTTTGTTTGTTTTTCCTATGTGTTGAAATGGAATTTCATATGTTTTAATTTCTGCCTGTTGTCTCTTTTTCTGTCAGTGGACAGTCTGTTAATCTGCAGACAATTTGAGGTCCACATCAGTGTTCAACAGCATCTGTTAACTCTTGAACTCTTTGGAGCCAGGCAAATATATTCCAGTGTGTTTTGCCTCTTCCTCTGCATCTTTTCTGACACTGAATATGTTTACACTTGAAGTTGGCAAGGAGAGAGAGAAGAAAATGAATGCAGTGAACAGATATTTTGGGTTCTTGCATAGCTGAAGATAGGTTAGTTTTGTTAATAGCAATGTCCTTTGATGAGTGTGCCTGACATTGATTTAATCAAGTGTGAGTACACCTGGGGTTTCTTTTGGCTAATTAAAAGGTTATGTGGTTCCTTAGGGCCTTACAGGGGAATTCCCATCCTTACTTGTTGGTGGTAACATCTCATGGCCTGGGCAGGAATGTACTAGATGTGTGTTGTAAAAGTTTAATGGCTTACATGACTTGCTGCTTTTGTGCCATGGCTGGCCTGTCTTGTGATACTGTTGTGATTTGCTGCAGTCAAGACAATCTCGAGCTAACAATCTAAAATGCTCTTTAGTTAAGGAGTCACAGGAGAGGTACTGATGCAGACCTTACTAAGTTGATGCAAGTTTGATCTTGTTCAGTTTGGGATTTTTTTTTTTCCCCATTCTGATTTCCAGTAAATGTCTCTTGATTTGGAAAAATCCTGGCCTTTCTGGTACACTGGTTTCATGTTGTTTTTTTTTGTTTCTATTTGAATTACACAGACTCACAGAATGGGTAGGGCTGAAAGGGACCACAGTGGGTCATTTAGTGCAACCTCCCTGCTCAAGCAGGGTCATCCTAGTGCACGTGGCATGGGGTTATACCCAGATGGCTCTTGAATATCTCCAGTGAAGAAGATTCCACAGCCTTTCTGGGCAACCTGTTCTAATGCTTGGTCACCTGCACAGTAAAGATGCTTTTCCTTGTGTTCAGGTGGAACTTCCTGGGCATCAGTTTCTGTCCTTTGTCCTATTGCTTGGCACCACTGAGCAGAGCCTGGCTCCATCCTCTGACACCCTCCCTTCAGATACTTAAATAGATTGATGAGGTCCCCTCTCAGTTGTCTCTTTTTAAGGTTTAACAGGCCCAGCTTTCTCAGCCTTTCCTCATAAGAGATGCTGCACCATTCATTCTCCTGGCCCTCCGCTGGACCAGCTCCAGGAGCTCCAGTCTCTCTGGTACTGAGGAGCCCAGAACTGGACACAGCACTCCAGATGTGGCCTCACCAGGGCTGAGAGGAGGGTCAGGATCACCTCTCTGGACCTGCTGCCAGTGCTCTTCCTAATGCACCCCAGGACACCATTGGCCTTCTTGGCCACACGGGCACTGCTGGCTCAGGGACAGTTTGTTGTCCACCAGGACCCCCAGGTCCCTCCCAGCAGAGCTGCTCTCCAGCAGGTCGGCCCCCAGCCTGTGCTGGTGCCTGGGGTTGTTCCTCTCCAGGTGCAGGACCCTGCATTTGCCTTTGTTGGATTTCAGACCGTTCTTCCCTGCCCATCTCTCCAACCTGTCAAGGTACTTCTGAAGGGCTGCACAGCGCTCTGGGGTATCAGCCACTGCTCCCAGCTTTGTGTCATCAGTGAACTTGCTGAGGAGGCCTCTGCTCCTTCATCCAAGTCATTGATGAACAAGTTAACACTGGGCCCAGTACTGAACCTTGGGGGACACCACTGGTGAGAAGGCTCCAGCCAGAACCTGTGACAGCGATGATGACCATCTGGGTTCTGTTCAGAGAGAAGTGTGCACCAAACTACTTATGTGAGTCTGATGTAGCAGACGGGGTGTGACTCATGCACAGTTGTTTCATGACCTGTCCATGCAACTTGGTCATCCTCAACTGTGCTCCAGTGATTTCCCCATCCCCCTGCTCATGTACTGAGGTTTTGCAATGCTGACATGCAGATGCTTTGCTCCTCCAGTCTGTCCTACCCCTAAAAGCTGAATTTATGTAATAACTCTGTACTTTCCTAAGAACACTTTCAACATACCTAGATTGATTTGGTTGAGATCAAAACAGTTGCCCCAGGCGTCCTGACTTCATCCACATCCCTTATAAAGCAACTATGTGAATGAGGACTTGTGCATAAGAAGGTTTGGAATTCTTTGAGCATAATCTTAATTTGGGTCTCTGGTTTGCCTAAAATAATAATAATTTTAAAAAGTGATTGTTTTTCTGAGTTTTCTCTTTCCTGGAGTTTCTGAATCTCCTGGGATGTTTCTTAAACTGATGAAAGAAGCAATTCCCACTGCAACCAAACTCATTCCAACTCCACTGTGGTGCCAAAGAGCTGAGTGTTACATTATTTTTTCCTTTTCTTCCCCCTGGCTTTTGCACATATTATCCTTTCTCTGCTTTGACCCTCATGAGGCTCCCTCTCTGACAGTGTGTGACAGCAGCTGTGCTGATCCTGGTATGTTTTTTTATGGGATGCTTGTGTTATGGGAGACCTTTTCTTCATATAAGTGGTAAAGGGCTAAAGGCACTGAGTGCTGCAGATATTCCAGGATACCACTCATGTAAAGGTATTGTCTTGGGAAATAAGACAACATCAGAGAGAAAATTGTATTGTCTGCAAAGGTCTTGCATCTGCTGCCTGCACTCACCTGTTTTTATATTGTCAAGTGAAACAAACCCAAAGTTGCTTAATTGGATCTCTGTTTGGGTTTTGCAGTAAGAAAGCTGTTCTTGTGAGGGGAGTAAGGGGGGGACAGAAATGTATCAAATTTTTTACCTCATGTGGCAGGACCAATGCTTTGTCCTTTTTTTGTTTCAATTCCCCTGCTTTGCATTTTCCCTGCTCTTCTCTCAGTTTATTCTTTTTTGAGGTTTTTTGCAGTAGCTAGTTGAGGCTCTGTTTCCTAGAAACAAGAAGAGAAACAAAACTAAGAAAATCTGCTGAGGATGACTAACATTAAAAAAGAAAAAAAAATGGGTGTGTGAAATGTCTATCATTTAAATTCTAGACCAGCTGCTGAGATAGCTTTAGTCAGCTTATCTGGTTTTGGTTTTGGTGTTCTGTTTACTGTTGATTTTTAAGCCTTGTAGGTTCGTGTGACAGATTGATTTATTTTATTTCTCATTGTTCTTCTTCTCTTGGCTGTCAGTTGATGCTGATAGCTGGTTGGGAACCTGATCTTCAGGTGAGGCACTTGCCTGCTTGAGGAAGCAGCCTGTGCTTTTTCTTCTGAGGATCAGGAACGTAGCAGTTCATGCCTTTAGTGTACAATGTCTTTTAAACACTGTGCTGTTATGCTCTGTTAAGCATCCCTCTAGCTCTGCTCATCAATTTGGAGCCACTCTGATACATTTCAGGCTTTTTCACATTTAGCGTTCCTTGCTGGGAAGACTGGTGTTTGATACATAGCACATGTGCTGAGTTGATAAATCTCAACCTGTGTATTCTTTTATTTCTTCCCCCTTCAGCTCTTGCATAGTTCTTTACGTACAGCAGCTCCTGCTGAAGGCAGATACGGGTTTAATATAGAGAATTCTCTCTGAGACATAGTAAAATGAGTTTCTGTGGCTTTCTTGCAGAAATTACTGTAGCCAGTATGGACACAGGCCCCTGGCTAGCTCTATGTGTGTGCACCGTATGTTTGCTGAACACATGATTTGGATGCCCCTGTATTCTGTCCCATTTCAGAATGAATCATCCTTATTTGTAGATAGGAAGGGAGGGACAATAGAAGATGGATCCAAATGATCGAAGTTAAAATGGAGATACTGAGTCTTTTTCTTGCTACTTTTTTCTGCATGATCTGGTTGAAGAGTTAGACTTGTCCCTTCTTCAGCTTTATCACCTTGGTTGTATTTTTTTTTCCTTTTTAAATTTTTTTTTTCTTAAAATGAGAGGACAAGTAGTATTCAGAAGTAAATAGTTGTATGAGTGTTCAAATCAGAGAACTGCACAGTTGTCTGGGTCAAATTTTATTTTGTGCAATTTATGCAATTGTGCCGGATGTCAGTGCAGCAGCCTCTCATGTGCCGACCTGCACTGCAGCAACATCCAGGCACAGTCCCATCTCTTTTCACTGTGTCTTCCCTTGTTCCATACCTCATCCTCAGCTGATTTGCAGTACAGAATAGAAGCCACTCAAGTCTGTCAGCCCTTCTGAGTCATACCCCTTCTGGCTGTCAGGTCCTGCACTGGCAGGGAGTGATGATGGTCTCTATCACAGCAAAGGGAGGAAGGAGATGAACAGGAAATGATTGAATTGGTTTTAATCCATCCAGGAGCCAGCTCAACACATGTGTAGCTCTCTCACATAGCTGAGTGGTAAATCCCTCTGGAAGCTGAAAGAATGAGGATTTTTCTTTTCCAGAAGTGATTGTTGGTTTGCTCTCAAATACCTCTTTCCAGTTCTGGTAGATAGGCTGTAAGGCTGAGTGGTTTCCAGCCCATCCACATGTGGAGTCTCTTGGAAAGTTTTAGTCATAATTTTCCATCATTATATAGATAGATTACTGCACAAGGTAATAAATTATCAGCTTGGAACAATTTCCCTTTACTTTAAGCTGTATATAACCCACAATGGAAGAATAACATTTAGGATAAACATTGTGTAACTTTACCAGGTATGATGTTACCTTTCTCCCTCTTTCTTCCTTAAAGTGGAAGGTTTGGTCAGTGAGGTACAGTAACAAATTGTGAGAGGCAAATCTAACAGGTGACTGAGGTGAATGAGGCAAAATGCTGTTCTGAACTGGGATCTTTCCAAGACTTATGACCATTGTGGCCAGGTTAGAATTGGTGGCAACATGGACCGTGAAATCCTAATTTATAGGATAACAAGTATTCCTGCCTTATTTCACTGCCTGTTTTTATTAACTAATTGATCACATTGCTTGGGTGCCATAATGGTAGTTGCCTTTAGAAAACTGTAGGTGCACAGAAGGAATCCACTTCCTTATAGAGCCAGTACATGGTACATGTGCAGTTTGAGCAAAGCTCTACTGCTCTGTGCAGGTGTAGTTCTTCACTAATTTTTGCTTAGCATAAATGCTAATGCTATTGGGCTGTATCCTAAATGCAGCCTGAATTGGTACAGGGATATTGAAATACTTGAGCTGCTGGCTTGCCAGTAGATAAATCCACTTCTCCTGGTTCTGCCTCCTTCAAGTTTACTTACCCAAAGCTCTGAAAGAGAATTTCTGTGCTTTCTTTTTACGTTCTTTTCTAAAGGAGAATCCTGTGGTGTTGTAAAAACCTACTATAAAATGAAGAAAAGTTCTTATGTATGGTTCAAAGCAAATTTCAGCATCTTTGGTCACATCAGAGGCAGCTTGCTTTGTTCTCTTTGAAACAGGGCAGTTGCCTTTCAAGAGTTCAACCTCTTTTCCCTCATCATCTCTCAGGAACCTGGAGTGTTGTTAATACATTTCTTCTGTGAGGCTACTGTGCTTAACGTGCCATCTGGGGAGATCTTCCAGCTGGCATAACTGTGGTGATGGGCTCAGAGATGAAGATAAGAAAATCCCCTTAACTGAGATCGTTAAACATCATTTGAATCTGTACTGCAGATTGGTTTGAGTTGGGCCATTACAACCAAACCAAACAAAATTTTCTGTGTCAAAAGTGAACAACTCTGGGTTTCAAAAAGATGTGTCCAAAAAGATGATAAAAGATAGCCAAGCCCTTCCTTCCGTTTCCTTCCCCAGCAATAGCAGATTTCTCAGAAAGAAGCAGGGATACTTGGTCTCTCACATCTCCCTATCTTAAATACCCAGTGGACAGAAAGCAATGTGTCTGCACTGAGGCATGAAGACCTGAGACGTAACATACTTCCTTTCACTACTTGCCTTTATTAATGTATATTAGGAGGGAGGGGAAGGTGTAGCTAAGGAAGTAGCTGTAAAGAAGAAGGGTGGGCTGAAGAAGGCTGATGCAGTCTTAGTTTCTGGCATGAGAGTAAAGTCTGCACCTGGGACAAAAGAATGGAGGTAGCCTTTGCAACACTGCTGTATTCTCAGGCCAAATAATTGTAAGTGATTTTAATTTGCAGAGGTGGATTTAAGGGGTCTATGGCCTCTCCCTTGCTCTCTTGCAGTTGACCCATGACATTCACAAGTAACAAGTCATGCAGTCTGGAGCAATTGCCCTCTTCAAATCTAGGTAGCAGCTGGATCCAGTTCTGAATCCCCATCAGTGCACTTCAGACAGAAAAGGTCCTGCCTGCTGGAGTAGGGGCAGTCTTTCTTGTGTGAGCTGTTTCCAGCTCACACAAGAAAGTGTGATGTGAGAGTCATATGGACAATATGTCCATAACAGCTAGACAGGAATTTGTATATTGTTTTTTTCTTGGTCTCCCTTTTTGTGAGTACTGGAGACTCTTCCACATTGAATCCATGTCTCTCTAATAAAACTGCACCTAAAAAATAGAATTGTTTGCTGAACAGTTGTGTATTGATCAGTTCAGCTGTAATCTTGCTTGGTTTGGCAGAAGAGAAGATGAATAAGCAAACAAAACAGTACTAGCAATCACCTGGAGCTGTGGGCAAACTCCCCTGGTTTAAGTCTTTATCAGAATTGGAGTCAAGCCTGTCAAATTGACTTCCAGGCAGTTTTCATCAGCCGGTCCCCAGGTGTGTGTGTGTGGCTGCTTTTGATCTCTTGTCTAATTAATTAAAATTCTTTACCTTCCACAACCAGCAGAGGACATAACATTTGGTAGAATCTTAAATAATGAGGTAGCTGTGAAGCTTCAGACCTGCAGCAAACCTGTTGCCCAGCAGAAAAGGGAGAAAAATAGGACAAAACCTCAAAATAGCTGGGTATAAAAGCTTCTTACTAAACCTGAGGGAGACTGTGTCAACTCTGCCAAAAGTGCTGCTGCATGCATTGAAGACTGCAGCCCTGGGGTGCTGTCAGACAGCTGGAGGGAACGTGTTGGGAGCTGAGCCCCCGAGTCTGAGAGCTCAGCTGCTGGATGGGGAGTTGGTTAATGCCATCTTTGCCAGCTGTGTAGTAACTCTTGTGGTGGACAGTGGGGAATCTTGTGGAATGCTTGGCTTCAGACCTTGTGTGACTTTTACGTTGTGTCACTCTTGGTATTGAAAGACCAGTTAGGGCAGTGCTGATGTTTGTTATTGCCAGGTCCCTTTGAGACAAGCTGCTGTTGTGCTGTACACAGAGTGCTGTACCCCTGTACACAGAACTTCTGGGGACTTGTCCAGAGTGCCATATGCTAATCCAGCCTTGAGGTTACAAGGGGGTGGGTCACTCTTCTGTAGCCAGCCACTACAGCTTGGGACAAATACAGGTGTAACGTGATGCTTTATCCTACAGTTACTATTTGAGGATCTGGCATCAGCAGTAGGTCTGATATGGCATCCTCCTTCAAGCCTCCAGGTGCCAAGGTATCTGTTTATTCCCTGTCTTTCAAGAGAAGCCATGTGATATGAGCCCTTTCTCCCAAAAATTTCTTTGTGTACCCCACTCTATCTGGGATCAGCCTATGCTCATCTATGCTTCTGTAATTCCTCATTTCTGTCAGGCACCTGTAAGGGGCTGGACTTTGCAGCTGAGCTCAGTGTAGGAGTGTGTTGCTGCATCCCCATCTGGCTACAGAACTCCCTGTCACAAAAGGAGCACAATCTGTGCCTCCTCTTGCAGCCCTTGCAGTGCCAGGACCTGCGACAGGCAGTACCCACTCTCTACACTCAAGGGTGAATCAAAATTGAAGTCTGGTAGCCCTTGGCAAAAGTTTGCTGCTGTTTATAAAAACAAAACAACACAAGCCAGAAATCCCCAACCAACCCCAAACAAACCCCTAAAGCCACAACAAGAAGCCTTTACTTGTTTAGATTACCAGATGGTTTTTGGTATTTAGATTGAATTGAGATTTTTTCAAGAGAATAGTCCCACTGAAATGAAACATTTTGGGAAGTTTTTCACAAATTTGTTCACAGGAAATCTGTAGAGAAAGGGAATATATGAGAGGAGGCAGATGCCATCCCCCAGAAAGAGCAGCCTGAGGATCTCCTAGGATTTGGGAATCCTACTTTGAGTTGAACAGAAAACTGAGTTCAGTTCAGAGGTGAGCTGGTAACTCTATTCTTCCTTCCCATTCCCACCTTCAAACTTGCAAAGTTTGGGACAGGAAAATAATAGAATCATAGAATTTGGGTTGGAAAGGGACTTTTAGAGGCTGTCTAGTCCAACCCATTCTGCAGTGAACAGGGACATCTTGAACTAAACCACTTTGCTCATCTATTACCCCTCTGGGCAACCTGTTCCAGTGCTTCACCACATTACTTTTTTTGTAAAAAAATTCTAATTTAAATCTATTCTTTTAGCTTCAAGCCATTTTCCCCATTTCCTATTACAACAGGCCCTACTAAAAAGTTTGTCCCCATCTTTCTTGTAAGTCACTGTTAAGTATTGAAAAGCCATAGTAAGGTCCCTTGGAGCCTTTTCTTCTCCAGGCTCAGCTCTCAGCCTGTCCTCACATGAGAGGTGTTCAGCTCGTCCGGTCATTTTTGTAGTCCTTCTCTGGACCTGCTCTAATGGGTCCACGCCTTTCCTGTCCTGAGGATTCCAGACCTGGATGCAGTACATCAGGTGGGGTCTCACCAGAAGTGTGTTGTTCAGTATTCCTTATGTTGCTCTATATTTGGAATGATACTGAGAGTTTGTCCAAAGGACAGGAAGAATTTTCTGAAAAAAGCCAGCAATGGGGAAGAGCCAGTGTATTGTAGGGCATGGGGAACAGACTTTTTTCCTTTATATTTTTAGTCCGTCATGGGACTGGATGGTAGAGAAAATCACTTTTATTTCTCTCAGCTTGCACCTTTTTCTAAAAATGAAAGTAACATTTTTCTATTTTCTCCCTTATAGAGCTATAGATACTAGGAGTTGGGTATTAAATAGATGACTATATTAAAAAAAAAAGAAGGAAAAAAAGGAATAATGTGAAAGATGCTGTGTTGTACACCAATCCTTACCTGTGCTAGTTTGGACACTCTTCGCCCAAGACCGCACACTACTCATCCCTCTAGATGTTAAAGCCCACAAAGACACCCTGTGCTGCCTTTCAGAGCCTCTGCAGTGAGATGCTCCTGCTCAGAGTCCCACAGCTGGTTCCACAAATGGGACATGACCTCAGCTGATGTTGTGGTACGTGTACACACAGAAAGTTAAGGACGTGATTATAGCAAAAACCACCAGATGCTACTGGCTCCACTCCTTCTGTGTCCTCGTTTTCACCTGCTCCAAGTGCTGAGCAAACCTGGTTCTGAGAGAGGAGAGCAAAATAGGGCAGTGGTGGAAAGAAATGCTCTCAGAATGGTTTGTAGAAGAAAATGGGATGGAGTTCGCGTAAGCATTTCTTCAGTGGTATATTTCACATTTTACATTTTTCTTTTCTTTTTTTTTTTTAATATCAGAATGCTTTTACATTCTTTGATTACTAATTACCTTTGGACTCTGACCCTTCAGTACCACAGTATGACACACAATTGTGTTAACTATAAGCAACTTTTAACCTTAACTTATGGTGAAGTTGGTGATGGTTTTTAGTGTAAGAATGAACTGCAGGATCCTTATTATGGGCCAAAGAAGGCTCCTTGCTTGCCCTGTCTGTGTAGGCAGTGTGCATGTGCTCTTTCCACTAGTGATGGAAATCTTGGAGAGGGGTTTCGTTCTGTATGTGATGCTGCAGTGGTGTGAGTGAGCTGTAAATGAAGTTTTGTACTGTGGGTAGGGCAAGTAGTTCGATAGCTTCTGTCCCACACTGTCTCACACAACTGGTGTGGCAGGTCCAGGCACTCACTGCCTGTGCAATATTTCTTGGGGGGCCAAAAGTATTAGCTTGAGTCCTCAAGAACGTTAATGTTAGTGTGGATTTTTGCTGTTGCCAAAAACGTTAGTGATGAAGAAAGTGAGAGCAGGGAAATGGGAATGCTGTTATCTTTGCAAGGCTGCAATGAAAATTCTTGTCACAGCAAAAGCACTTAACTGGCCTTGAAATTTCCCTGTGCTGGATTCCCAAGGCTGTGAGCAGGGAAAGGTAGGGGTTTTTGGAGGAGTCCTGAATGTTTTTTGCTGTTTGGGTTGCCTGACAGACCATATTAAGGAAAACTACATAGTACATTCTTCTTACTGCTGCCATCCTTGTTCCAGGGCAAATATTCCAGTTCCTTCAAGAGGAAAGTGCCATCACGCCTGTCACAATAGCTACAGCAGTTGCTGTTTCAATGATTATATTGGTCATATCTGACTTTAACCTGCCTTAAGAGAAACCCTGACTGTCCTCAATCCTTGAGTGTGTCAATTGGATTTTTAAATTGGGAGGCAAGCTAGTAATAATCCCATGTAGATGGCTGGTTTGTTACTTTGTGCTTTGATCTCATTAACCAGCATGTGAACTAAAGGGAAGTCGCTATTTGAAAGAAAAGAAAGGGGGGGAGGAGGAGGCCGGGGAAGCAGTCCCGTGGTGAGGGTCATAAACTTGCAGTTTATGTGCAAAGAAATGGAAGCAAGAGAATAAGCATGACTGCTTTATTTAATAACAGAGCTAAACACTCAGGTAGAGCTCCGCAAGTGGGAAGCTTTGACAGGTTTGGAAAGCTATTGCATGCTAGTGAAATAGGGAAGAGGAGTGTTGCAAAGCTCTTGGTGCCTCAGCTATTTTGGAACATGTAGGCCTTTTCTCAGCTTGAAGCTCTGCAGCCTGCTGGGGTTTGCCCATTAGCTAAGAAGGGAGGGGGACGGCAGAGAGCACAAGTACCCAAATGCCTGTGTACCTGCAGGTAGCAGCCTGTTCTCTGCTCTACCTGCTCTGGATCTCTCCAGTTACACCTCCTAGCAACCAGTGCCTTGGTGCAGCAACACCACTGGCCTGGGAGCCAAGTCCTGAGCTTGCATAAGAGCGAGGGGGGAGAGTGGGGGCTGAATAGCTAAGTCTGGGATGAAAATGAGATACCAGCCGCCTCAGCTGAGCTCCACCCTTTCTAAGAATCTCAAAACAGGCACTGTGTCTCCTGGCAACCTTGACACAAATCATAGAGTTTAACTTAAAAGAAGTGCATACAGTCCAAAGGACATATCCCATCACCACGTGTGAACAACTCTGAGTGACTCCTTTTCATCTTTCTTGAAGATTTGGCACTGTAGATGGTCTTGGGTTTCACTCAGTTTCAGAAGGCAACGAGTTAAAGGTGAAAGAGCATCGAGTTAGGATACCTAAGAAGTGCCAAGAAATGGTGTATTTTGTTTATTGTAAGCATGCCCTGACTATTGCTTAGGAACCAGATGTAGGACTTGGCCCCCTCCCTGCTGCACTGGAAGATGAGCCCTGCAACACATGCACACGTTGGCCTGTTGTGCACCTGAACCTGGTTCTTTCTGACAGCCAAGGACTGACAGAACTGATATCAGCCAGTTTCTTGCCTTTGGAGTCAGTTGTTATGCTTTTGCAATGCTGACCTAATACTTTTTAGGAAGTACTCTTAGTCTTGGACTCTAACCTGACAACATTTCTCTGTGACAGGAGATGTAGATATACAAGAAAGCAAAACTGAGTTTTATCATGATTGCTTCTCCTTTCAGGAAAGCTGTCTTTTCGGATCTCCTGACAACTGATGCTCATTAACTACTCTGAAGAAAAATTTCAGTGCATTTAAAATGCTGTGTATTATGCTGAGATAGAGGTGAAGCAGAACTAAATGTTCACCTTTCGTTAAAGGCAGAGCTGTCACAAGGCTTCTGAAAAGATAACATGGGCAGAATTAAACTTTGCCAATCTGGCAGTGTCTGAGCTGTTCCTTCTGTGAGAAGTGGCCAGGCTGGGACAGGGAGCTGGCATGAACTCTGGATGTTTGGGCCTGGGAGCTGCAGCAGGCTTCCTGTGCATTGTGGTGTGGACAGTTGTGGGGAGAAGCAGGCCCCCCCTGCCCCTTCTTTCAGCATCTGCCAGCCTGACCTTGTAGGGTGCTGAGTAGGCAAGGCTGGCAGGAGGCTTTAGTGCCTTTTTGTGGACCTGGCAGGGTGCTGCCCAAGGCAACTGTGAGCTTTGCCCATGCCTAGAGGAGCGGAAAACAACTGGCTATTTGAGCAAGTGATTTTTTAACTTCATGCTTTCCAAGAAGCGTTTCCTTCTCTTGTGTGTGTGTGTTTGGTGCGGGGGTTTTTTTGTTTGTTGTCGTGGGTTTTTGGTTGGTTGGTTTTTTGTTTTTTTTTTTGTTTCTGACACTCTTGCAGAGATATGGCCTGGATTATGCTTACTGAAGCATTCAAGGGAAAAAGCTGCTCCAGTTTCTTTGCCACAGTGGGGGCTTTTGCTGCCTGCTCTGGAATGCAGGAGAGATCAATAATGGGTCAATGGGTCCTGGAGGGGTTTGCCCAGTACCTTACCCCACGTGTGACCATCTAGGGAGATGGTGGTGGGGAGGGGGCTGGCAGACAGGGTTAAATTTCATTACTTTTTTTGTTTGCTCCTTTGAATTACGCCATTTTAATATTGATACACTTTTTGCTCATGGTAAAACAGATAAAACCCTGAGGCATCAGCAATGAGCTGTCATGTTGGTCTGTCCCAGATGATTAGTTTGATGTATGGATCTGTCTCCCTGCTTTTGAGTTGCTCAGGCACAAAGAGGGAATACTCTGGCTGTGCGTGCTGCTGGAAACAGAGGTGTTGGCCAATTGCTTGAAAGCAGGATATATTTTTCCTTTGGGACTTGATTTTAAAGGAAGACACATATTCAGCTTTTGAGGCTTCATGGCATGGTGTCAACTACTCTTGCAGAGAAGTTGGTGCAAACCCGAAGTGTAGAGACAGATATCCCTGTGTAATCCCAGCTGGGTTTGCAAATCTCTGCAAGGAGCTGCTTGCTCCTGGGAGGGTACCTTCAGAGAGAGCTCCCATCTTCTCTTGTTATACTATTGAGCTGGAGAACTGAATTTGCTCACCACTTGACATCAGATTTGATTATTCTGCAGGAATTTTGGTGTAAACTTTGCTTCTCTTTATCTTTTTCTTGCCATTCCCTCTAAACTGCTCTTTGCCTGTTTTTTTAATTTAAAAAAAACCTTTTTTCTTCAACTTGTCTTTCATTGTGTTCTCTTCCCCTGTATCTGTGTTTTTTCTTTTCTCTGAGGAGCTTCCCTTGGGCTTTGTTATACTCACTGTTGTTCATGGGCAAAGAGAAAGCACCCCTTATTTACGGGCTGTGCATGTGCATAAATAAAGAAAGGCAGGAATTTATTGTTGGTATAACTGAATTCATAACACTCTAATTCAAGAATAATTTTACTTTACCACTAATTAGGACAGAAAAAGAAGGAACAATAATGCATCAGGGTAATTCTATATAGAAATGTCTCAATAATTGTGATAATGCAACTAAAACTGTAATACATTTCTTTGCTTCTGTTTGGTTTTCCTGGTGTTATGCTCACCTTTATGCTGCTCCTCTGGATCTGAAAATCAGTTGTTGAGGGTAAATCTTCAGCTTTGTAGCCCTTCTCTGGGAAGTGTATTATGTGGGTTTTGTTGGATTCTTCCTTACTCCAGGGTCCATCCGAGTAATTTTTTATATGTTTGCTAATACATTTGCACATCTTGCACTTGTACAGCTCCACAATGCTTCTGGGATTCACTATATATGGTGTCTATAGTGCACGTTGGATATTTTTCTTTGTTTTATTCGCTACCCCTAAAACTTGTTTTTTTCAGCTCCAGGTCTGTGGTTTTTTAACAGACAGTGGGTGAGTTGCTCGCAGCCATTTGGTCTCTAATGCCAAGCATGTACCTCCTCTCTTATCATCCCATTCCTGTATTCCTCTGCACTGCGTCCTGCTTCTCCACTTCTCAAGGCCTCTGCTCTCATACCATGCCTGCATTTTTCTCCACTATGCAATCATTAGTTGTAAATATCTCAGTCTACATAAAATAGCTCTTGGTCAACATTGTTTACATATACAACCATAAAACTGTGGTTATATTCCACAAAAGATAAACAGAAGTAAAACAAATCATCTATAGACACCTGGTCAGTTAGAGAAATTGCTGTCACAGCTCAACCAAGTAAAACAGAGCTACAAGCAGGTCAAGAAAAGTTCAGAGCACGCAAACCCAGGAAGTCCAAGGCCTTTGAGACTCAGTAAATTGTGGCCTGTTGCTGAAAATGGCAAATCTGGGGCTGTCAGCCAGATACTGACTGAAGAGGGACTGGATCTTGAGAGCAAGTGGAGGGGTGGAGCACAACTAGGGAGCAAGAGATCCCCAAAGCAGGTGTCTTGGCTGGTCTGTCAGGACAGATAGTTGTTCTTTTCTCCTTGTTGATGTGCCTAGGACAGCTGTAACTTTGGGAGACCTCAGCATGTGGAAACAGGTCCTTTCTCAAGAATTAACATAGTATGCTGTGATTCTGTAGTGTTCATCCTGGAAAAAGTTGCTTTCTCTGCCTTGCATGCAAAGCTCTTCAGGTTTTCAGCCACGTTCTGGCTGTTTGTTTCATCTCTCTTGGTCACACTTGGAACCAGCCGGGTCCTGCTCAAGACTCCATTTCCTAGTGCTTCTTAGTCTTTCTTGTCTGTCTCATCAGCACATTTTCTGGTCATGAACTATCTCAGTGATCCTTTTATTCCTCCCGTCTTCCTATCATCAGTTGACTATTGCTCTATCCCCTGGGGCTGCTGCTCATCTGCAGTATTCCGTATGTGTTTGCCGAGAGTGCTGAAATAAAATGCAGCTCTGCAACTCCTAGCCCAGCTGATTTGATACTTCCTGTAGGTGTATTGCTGGCATTGCTTCTTTGCCCCTAGGGAAGTGAGTGGTTTTGGAGAGAGGGAGGGAGGGAGAAATGTGCACTCTCTATGTGCATGTGTACATTACAGTCAGCTGTGAGCCATGTGTATGCACGTGTCTGTGTATAAACCTGCACATATATATGTGTGTGTGTGCACAGGCATTTGTCATTGGTGCCCTGTGTCTTTTGAAGCTTGTCAGATGTACAGACTGACAGACATTTCAGTCTGTATAAGTACAGCAGCTGCTTTGAGTGGCTTCATTTTTCTACCTACCTTTGCTGCAGGCTGGAGGACGGGTGGAATATTCTGCAATGCAGCAGAGATGGTCTGTCCCTGGTTCTGCTAGGACAGGGTTTTTTTCCTGGTTTCTCATTCATGAGGGGTTTTTTTTTTTCCCTCTCCTGGCTTTGACGTGTTGAAGGGAATGGGGTTGTTTTGAAGGTGAAGTTCCTGCTGAATCACTGGTGACTAGGTAGCCATGAGCCATAACAATTAACTGGAAACATTTTCATCTTCCTTGCAACTGTAATGATTCCCAGTTAGTAAGCTGGTTTAAATTTCATGGTTTTCCTGTGAGCCCTTTTTTCCCCCTCTGCTTTCCCTACATGCAATTCTTGCCCAATCAAGAATCTTGCACTTCTTCACAATTTGTCTGGCTTAGCTCTCTGCCTCCCAGAAAAGGTGCCTCCTTATTGTGCAGCTCTGTAAAAAGCCATCACTCTCCTGAGGGCACTACTGCCATGTCTCTGGCTCCAGTGTGGCTGCTCTGGAGTTGTGTACAACTTATCTGGAGGAGATGGGACCCAGGCTGTCTTTCCTCTCTGCATCCATTTCGTGGAAGTGTTTTCCTGAGTCATCACCCTGCCTTTTATTTGCCCAGTGTCAGAAGGGTTGCCAGTTTTAAAAATCCTCCTCCTCTTCTTCTGCTCTGCCTCCTTAAAAATAGACCTTGAAATAGCATGAAAACCTCCAATGGTAGGTTAAGAATTTTCCACATGCAATAGTTCCAGGGGGGTGAGGACATGTTGCAGTGAGATCAGCTGGACCTCCTAGAAATCGCTGTAGCCAGTCCATGTGGACAGGCAGTACCTTCACTCTAGGAGGACGCAGGAAGGAAAACTTCTGCAGTTTCTCATCTGTGGTCCTGGTAAAGCTGAAACTTCAGTGGTGCCTTGTGGATGCAAGAAGAGAGGCCTGGGTTGGTCGATATTACAGTCACAATCTCTGCTCCTTATTGGATCTTTTTATCCATTCATGTTTTTTTAAAGTATTTTTAAAGTGTTTTGGGTGCTGTTTCAGATCTGTGCATCTGTTCTCTGCCATCTGCAGCTTGAGGCCAGAGACACAGGTGGTTGTTTTAAAGATTTAGTCTGGCAGGTGTAAAGTGGCTGCTGAGAGCAGCCAGTGGAAGCTGTCGGCTGTGCATGGCAAGAGTTTGTGTCGGCCCTCCCTGTGCAGGGCAGGAGCTGAGGAGAAACTTTCTGGGCACTCAGTCCTGTCCCCTCATCTGCAGCAGGGCCTGTTCAGGTAGATAGGCACAAACCACACTGGCAGCAGATCATCATGAGTACGATCATCATCCTCGCCAGATGACAGAGAGTGCAAGCTGCCTGTTTTTCTGGATGTCATCAGATCACACAGGTATTGGGGGGAGATTTTGCAGGGCCCTCAGCTTTGAGGCTCGGTTAGTGTGATGGACAAAGTGAATTCAGTAGCTGAAATGGTGGTGAGAACAGAGGCTGCCCTTGTCTATTTGGGGATTATCCCTACAAATCCTTGTCAGTTCAGCTCTGCCGCAGTTTCCTCTTGCTGCGGCAAGAGGAAACTCTTGCCTCTTTCCTCTTTTCTCCCTCCTTTGGGTGTGGGTGCCCACTGTTTTAAGATATCTCTGAAAATCAAATTTCTGGAGGCTGAGAGAAGAGTCTGGACAAGTATCTTAAAATATGCCCTGTTCTTCCCTAGGGCTGGGCTATTGGAGGCAAGAAATTGGACTTTAGTTTGTCACAGTTCTTCCTGTGGCTTTTGGAGCAGAGCCTATTGTATGATGTGTTTGAGCTCCCACTCCTGCAGATTTGGGGTGCTATGCAGCCTTTTAAATAGAGCAAGCGTATACCTGGTTGGCAGTCAGAAATTTCTACACTATTAGTTTAGTGACACTAAATATATCACTGACTTTCTTTTTCACAGTGGGTTTCTTGTTCAGTATTCGTGGCTTTTCATTAGCATGCACTGGTTTCTGAAGTGTGAATTTAGCTGCACCTCTCAGGCTCCCACCTTTTTAGTTCTCTCTATCATGGATTGGTACAGGGAGCTCTGGAGGCTTTTCTGCTCAGGCAGTGACACCCAGCTCTTAACCTCTCAACAGATAGATCTTTCTTCTCAGCATGCATGTAATTAATACAGTTTGCATGAAAATACCTATTCAGTTACATAGTCAGTGTGCACATCCTCTCATCACTGTTAACCCTCTCCCAGTACTGGCTGTGAATTAAAGAAGCTTTTTGGCAGGAAGAATTGCCACATAGAAATTTAACACCGGCTTCTGTAGACACTGCTTTGCTCTGATCAAGCTTCCCTGGGCAACCAATGCAGTGTAAAAAAGATTTTGTTCTTATCAAAGTCTTTTTTTTCCCATGCATTTAGTGCATAGGAAGCTATTGCACTCTCATTTGAATAGCTTTGGGTGGGGGGAAGAGAGCAAAGTATGAGCCAGAAATTGAGAAATGGACCAATTTTGAAGGGATGGGACTGTTTGCTCTTTTCATTTATTCTTGCAGTGGCATGAAAGGAGTATATTGTGGGGGGGAAAAAAAGAAAGCTAATGTTTGTTTTGATTTCTTAATGGAGTTTTCGTTCCTCTGTACAGCGTCCTCTCTATAGCAGAGGCTCCATGCATTTGGGAGAGGAGGACTTGACACATGAACTTTGGCTGCAGTCATGTCCCATGAGATAGGTCAATGCTGAGTTGGTTGGTATCTTGGAAAGGAATGCTACTGCAGCCTTTTAATTTTCCCAAATCCCTTGGAAGGGGGACTTGCAGAGGAAGGAAAGGGGAAAACACTTCTGCAGAAGTTTGTTTTTTGTCAGCTTGCTGAAGAAGGGCGAGGAAGGAGATGGCTGGGGTAAGGCAGCTGATAATAGAGGGATGTTCTGGGAAACAGTAGGACAATGAGAAGAGTAAAATGCCCAGAAACTATGATTTTGGTAAGTGCAGAAGTGATGCCAGTAGGAGAAAAGTCAGAAGTAAAGGTGGGGGGATCTGCATGGAGTGACCCACTGCTGCTTAGTGAGTCAGATACTTTGTGTAAATGTGATACTGACATCTGATTCCTCTCCATTCCTGCTACTATATTTAGCCTAGGAAATTTGCTTATTTTTTATATTTTGTGGGTCTTTTTGCTTTTGTTGGAGCCATTGGAAACTACTGTGACATTCCCTGCCTACCTCCTCCTTTCCTCTCCCTCTCCTCCATCCCTCCCCGTTTTTCATCTGCATGTGTGATGCACAGTTGTGAACATACAAGGTAGTGCCTTCATGGAGGTTTGGAAAGCTCTGCAAGGAACCTTTCTTGTTGGCTGATACAAATGGGCTCCCTGATGGACAATGCTCATCTGTATGAGCACTGTTGTCTGTAAAAACCTTTGATACGGCTGTGAGAGCTAATTCTGTCCTTCCCTTGTGTTACCTGAATGTCCCACAAGAAAGAGGCATACTGGGAAAGATTCCCCAGCCAAGCTGTTTATAAAAGCTGCCTGCATCAGGAAGGTGTACTTAAAGGTTGTGAGGTGGCTCCATAGACCTAGAAATAATACCTTTGAGTATGTGTGCCATTGCCAAGAGCCTCTGCAGGAACCAGCATGCAAACAAACAGGACACTTGATCTCAGCTGGCTGATATGTGGTTTGTACAGCAGTAATCCATACAGCAGCAAATAGTTTCTATAAATGTCTTGGAAATCAGAATATACTTGTGGATTAAAAAGGTGCTGTGATCATCAAGCCCTGCCTGCAGCTGCAGAGGAGGTAGGGTTGATGTTCTCGACAGCGAATGTGTGCCAGGCTCTGTAGGTCTCATGTGAGGTGTTTCTGGAGCTAGCCTTAGTTTGCATGTTGGTACTAGCATTCAAACATATCTCTTCAGACAAAGGTGTCTTGAGAACTTGAATTTGTTTTGAAAGCTTCAGTTTGGGAAAGGGGTGGAGTGTGTGGAACAGGTGATGTGGCCATTGTAGAACTTTGGGTTTGAAGTACTTTGCTTTGTCTACATGCACAGTTGGAAACTGTGGACAAAAAGATCAGTGGTCTCTTACCATGTGTCCTTTCTTATCCCTCTGGCTGTAAAATACTGAATGCAGTCTTAGAAAGGAGCAGACAAAGGTGGAGGGTGATTAGATGGGTGTATGCTCTTTGATGCAATTAATTTTCCATGGTAGTTATTGTTATTATTTTAACTACTGAAAGATTAAAGCAAGCATTAATGTAAAGGAGTAGATACTTTGGCTCTCCTGAGGGCTTGATAGCCTTACTGGACTAGGGGGCAGTGTGGAGTAGGTGGGTCAGCAACCTGATCATGCAGTGTCTCCATTCCATTTGTTTAGCTGGACTGATTTCCTTTGCTAAAATGGAGCATGCCCAGAGTATTATCATGGGCTCTGAACTATCTTGTTTAGGAAGCTGCTGCAGGTTCTGCTGGACTGAGCTGAGCTGTGGGTGTCTGAGCAGGCAATGGAGGCCACCCTGTGTCATTGAATTGCTTAGGTTGTAAAAGAACCTGAGATCATGGGCCATTAACCTAACACTGCCAAGCCACCACTAAACCATGTCCCTGTGGGCCACATCTACATGTCTTTTAAATACCTCTGGGGGTGGCAATTCAACTACATCCTTGGGCAGCCTGTTCCAATGCTTGCTAAGCTTTTCCGTGAAAAAATATTTCCTAATATCCAATCTAAACCTCCCTGATGCAACTTGAGGCCATTTTCTGAACAGTCTGAAGAGATTAAAGAACTAGAAATAGTTTCTGCCTGTTGTGGAAGTGTGCTCTCTAGGATGGAATGGACTAGAAACCTTCCCAAGCATTTTGAGAGGGAGCCGGTTTTCAAACCTGGATGCTCCTGACTCCCACAACAGTATGTCTGCCCCACTGTATGACTGGTGGTTTGTGGTTTGCCATCTTGCTGAATAGGGTGTCCTTGGAGTTGGCTGAAGTCTTCACTGACCTTGTGTGTGGCAGACAGGAGAGGAATGGTGGAAAATCAGTATGGGACAGCATTGCACTAGAGTAGCTTTTGTTGAGTAGCAGTTAATTTAAGAAAGCAAGTTCAGAAGACTAGTTAATCCTGGCTAAATGGCTTTGTTGGCAAGAAGGTCATAACTAATTAGTAAGTTATGTTAATTATTAACTGACAAAATATCTTCTTCTGCTGAGCTTATGAGTTAAAAGCACTATTTCATGGTATGAATCAATGGTTGCTCACCAGTAAGGAGATACTGTGATTTATCCCTCTGCCCCTCCAGATAGTGTTTGTTAATTATGGGTCAGACTCAGTGAATCAAGCATAGGGTTGTCTTAAGATAAAGTTAAAATATCCACATTTGTGATGGCTGCTCTGGCACTAGGAGCTGCATGGCTCGGAGTGGTTTGTTGATTTGCCTCTGCGTGTGAGCTGGGTGGTGGCTCTTATCTTCCCTGTAGGCTCTGACTTGGCCAAGGTCTGGGGAGGGGGGAGGAAGCCTGCTGGCAGACAGCCTGTTCTGGGGTGCCACTGAGCTAAAATTCAGGATTGTAAGTGGCCAAAAGTTCTGTTCTGTAAGTTGATAATGGCAAAGCCCTGGACCTTTGTGGCTCACTACACTATTCTAGGAAGTGGTTTGTTTGCTTGCCTGGTTTGAAGACCATGGTTTATATGTTATATCTTTACTCTGTTTTTTAAAATTCTGTTCACTTCTCTGAAGTCCTGTTTCTCTGCTGAGTTCCTCACAATAAAATAGAAACTTAAATTTAAGAGCTGCATAGGAAAGTCTTTGCCAAGATTTCATGTCTTCCCTTTATTCTTTCTGGTTTTTTGAAGCTTATTTTAAGCACAATTCATTCTTGTAACTCTGCAGGATTTTGGTCCATTAACCCTATCCAACTTCACATAATGGGGTTTTGCTTTGCTTTTCTGATTAGCTGGAAGCTCGGGATTAGATAGATTTTCACATCTGCTAACTTCCTATTTCCTATCTTGTGATTTGCAAGGCTTAACCTTCCCTGAGTTGTTAACAGATCCCAAACCACCTGCTCCTTTGCACTAATCCCTCAGAAATAAGTAGCATAGCTTTGACTTGAAACTCTCCAGTTTGGTTCACCAGGGTAAAAAATGCAGAAGGATCAATCCTGGTCTGAATGAACTGCTTACCTACACTTTCTCTGCTCTTCCACGAGGTTACATCTCCAGCCATGGCTATCTGCCTTTTAACTATCAAGAAAGTTTGGTGCTTTTATTGCCTTGGCCTCCAGCGTAAGGCACGAGTGGGTAGGGGTGGGTAAAATTGGCATGGTTGGAGAGGAGTAGAGTCTAAAGGAGGGGAGGGCATATCCTGTGCATCCTTGGTGCTTTGATGATGGCTTTGAGCTGATAATGTTAATGGAGTGTGATAGTTTCAGTCAAGGACTCTCAGCTAAAGGTATTGGTGTGTCGCTCTTCTTTTCTGCTCTCTTTTCCATTTGAAAATTTACACTGCTTCTGGCTGTGTAGCCTGGTCAGACCAAGGGAAAGGTCAGCTGCCAGGGCTAGCTGAGGAGATGCCAGAGACGTTGCAGGGCCCTGTCAACCTTTAGCCTCTAACACTTCCAGCCCTGCCTGCTGCTGGGGTTGTGGAGTGGGGCCTGGAAGGATGCAGCTCTTGTTCAAGGCAATGTGGTGCCAGGGTGTGCTTTGTCCTGTGCATGAGTTAGTGCTGCCTATCTTGAAATGTTGGTGAGGTCTGTAGGTGAGGTTCTGCAGTGGATTTCTGTGATGCCTCAGCTTTTTGCCCTTCCGTGTGACTGTTTCAGGTCAACTCCTCTACTCCAGGCCAACTCCTCCACTTCTGCATGTCCTGCATGTTTCTTCTCCCTGTGATTGATGTCTGTAGCCTGGTATGGGTTGTAAGCAAGCCCCAGCACGATGGTGTGAGTGAAATCCCCAGTGCAGCAAGGGCTGCTAGCAGTGGAGCAGGGACATCCTGCAGTGCTCCCAGTGGAGGTGATTATATTGCTTACCAGGAGCTGAGTATTGCTTGCTTTTGCAGTTCATCTTACTGAGAGATATCTGCAAGGCCCCTGAGCAAATTGTTTATGCAGATAGACTTCTTGGGTCAATAGTTTTTTGGCATCGTATGTCTCACTTCTCAACTGGCCTGTCACTTCTTGTGCTATACTCAGTGGTTTCTGTCCTGTCTATTGTTAAGGTCAGGCACAGAAATTTAGTGCCTCTACTTCCCCTTCTTCATCCCCCCACCGAAATCTTTTCCAAAAGATCCTCTCTTTCCTTCTTCCTTACCTTCTTACTCTTACACCAGAGAGGCTGGTTCAGGGCCCAGTACATAGGGTCACTTTTATAGCAGGGGACATAATCCATTAGGACTGTTGCACAAGCTTTCATGGTCAACCTTTCTGTCCAACTTGAACAATCAGACTCAGGGCTCCTGGAGGCTGGAAAGACAATTTATGGTACTAACAAATGGTACTCCTCAGCATGGGAGAGACTTTTGATTTCCCTCTGGACTGTTCTTTTGCTTTGTGTTTTCTAGTTAACCTCAGCTCAGTCTGAGATTAGGGGATAAAACAGCTTTTTGGGGCTACTTTTGCTGCTTTTTTTTTTTTTTTGCTTTTCCATCAAGGATAGCTCTTTAGTTATCTTTATGCATGTGGTGATGTAATCTCTTTTTGTTTTTCTGTTTCCTCTATCTAGGTGTGTTGTTGTGCTGTTCAACCCTAGAAAAAATAAGCAACACCACATTCTAAACAGCTCCAGGTAAGTAAAGCTTTCAGCTGGACTTGCTTTCTGTGAGAGGTGAATTAAAGACTTTTATGGCTTGACTGAAGTGCAGGAGCTGCTGTTGCTCCAGGCTAAATCCCCTTGGTAAAGAGTTGCCTTGGGGACAGGCTGCCTGCTGCTTTGATTCCAGCTCCTTCTCATGTGAGGTGCTATTGCTGTCAAAGTACCACCTCATAAACATTGTGATCCCAAGAGGAACTGCTAATGGTCATGACATGGAGGAGATCTTACTACAGCTCCGTGGAATCTGGCTTTTTATTCTCTCCACCTAAAATGATGAGCTCATTATTAAAGCCAGCAGTGTGATGTGGTCCTGCATCTGGAATAAAGGTGCAGTGATGAACCTCAACTTTTGGAGCTTTTCTGCTGCTGTGAGCTGCTGCTTGAGACTCGAGCAGCAGGGAATCCCCACGACAAAGAAAAACCATTATGTCAGGCTATTATGAGTGACTTTAACATCTTTTCAGTTCATCCCAACCTACTCCCCAGTCATGATGTATTGAAATGAAGTCACCTGTTGGAAATGTTTCTCAGTGTTATTTTCTCTGTTTTAGGAAAACAATTACAGCGCTTGCTTTCTCTCCAGATGGAAAATATTTGGTTACAGGAGAGGTAAGTATGAGAGGAGGGAGGGCGTACCTTGTCTATTGCATTTTGAAGCAGTGTGGAGGGGCTTAGAAGAAACGAGCTGCTTTCATACAGAGAAATGAGTTTCAGTGTTGCCCCACTGTTCAGTGGACCTGCTGGCTTATGGGTGGCACTGGCTGCTCCTGCTGGGAGTTTTTCAACACATCATCTTGGGGCATGAGTCTTCTGGGTTGGCATCTGTGGGCTGAAGGTAGAGTGAAAAAAGGTGAAAGGACACACACCATAGTTCTACTCTAGCACCAATGAAGAGTACTTGGATGGTCTTGAATCTCAGCCTGAGCTTAGCATTGTCCTTTTAGGATGTTGGGAAGTAACTGAAGCCAGTAACAGTGTTGCAGAAAAAATGAAAAGTGCATGTGGAGCAGAGTTTTAGGAACAGTCACAGAAGATGCTGGTGCCTGTGGTTTGGCATTGTTTGTTTGGCTAGGGGCAACA
Source organism: Falcunculus frontatus (assembly GCA_013398115.1). Classification (NCBI taxonomy): domain Eukaryota; kingdom Metazoa; phylum Chordata; class Aves; order Passeriformes; genus Falcunculus; species Falcunculus frontatus. Next base: position 2,571,670 of record VZRV01010981.1, on the reverse strand, counting down.
ATTGCTTTCTCTTTCCCAACATGCCCACGGGGGAGAATAAGGATGAGTGCAGTGTGTCTGTTCTGCATTAGAAGTTCAAGACATGGGCTGTGTCATGAGACTGGAATGGCTGGATGTTAAAAATCCACAGAAATGCTGACCTCCATATGGTCGGCCTCAGTTTGCTCTGGTGTGTGATTAATGGCAGTTTACCACTAGTCCCTGTGCTTCTGTTAGAGACAGGGAAGGAGCATGTGTGAGACAGGTCTCCTCCTGAGCCTCAGCCACAGGGAGGAGAAGTGTGTCACGGTGCTGTGTTAGAGCTGTCAAGATGGAGAATATTTGCTCCAGAGGTCCCCAGTGTGGTCACTGTGATGGCAGCTGTCATGTCACCAGATGGCTTCAAAGCTGGGCCTGGATCCTGTATGGATCAGACCAAGGACAGAAACAAGAGTGAGTTTTTTTAGATGGAGGCTGCCACGACACAGAAAAAGCATAAAATTTCCATCATTAGATGTTGTCATTAGTTTTTTAGTGAAAACATGAGGTTTTATAGCTGTAATATATTTTAATGCTTTCTTACTCTCTAGAAATCTTAATATAATAAAACCCCTTTATATTAAAATTCTTATAATATATGTATTTTCTCCATAGTATTCAGTTCTGATGATTCTGGTGCCTTCTTTTATTTTTAATTTTTTTTTTTTAAATTTCTGGTGCTTGATTCTTTTCATGTGGGGTAAGAAAAATAGTAAAAAATGAAGTGGGTACTTTTCTTCTAACAAACTTTCCTGTTTGACAATTCATTGGGGTAAAGGGCAAATTCAAATTATTAAAAAAAAAAAAAGCCATTCCAGCTATACTCTAACTTTGTGGGGGTTTTGTTGTTATTCTTGTTGTTGTGGGGTTTTTTGGGTTTTTGTGTTGCTTGTTTTGTTGGGTTTTTTTCCCTTGTTGCAAAACGTGTCTCCTCTTGCCCTGTTGTAAAACCATTTCTTTTTTTCAGTATCCTCCCACGTGTCTGACATTTGAATTATTGCTTAGTGTAGCAGTGTCCCCTGCTGGTGTCAGCAGTCGTGTCTTATACCTCTGTCCCATAGGGAAATGCTTCCTGAGTTCACTCTGTTAAGCTCCCTTTTAGCTGTCTTATGCTAATTCTGCCTAATAACACCTTAGTTTTCTGCATGGCTGGCTTTTCAGGGAGGAGAGCATGGAGGTTAGTCCTTGGCTGCCATACATATTATATGTCTTCTACATATTTCAAATTCATAAGAAAACTCTTTTTTTCCTCTCTTTAATTAATATTTTTTATTTCTCCCCATGGAGTTGTAGAGTCCTTGTCCATGGGGGTCACACAGAGCTCCCTTTTGGTGAGCATTTCTTAAAAGATGAAATGCAAATTCAGTTTAAGGTCTTGGGGTGTATGCTAAGGTACTGGGAAATATTTATATGTATGTATGTATTAAAGTATAGCAGTTGTTTTGAAGAGCAGCTGACTCAGCTCATTGTCACATCTTGCCAGCCACCTTGAGACCTGAGCTCTGCGTTGCAGGAGGAAGAACTGTACCAGCTGCAGTTAAATCTCACCATGGCACTTTTCCAGGCCACAAGCAGTTGCTTAGCAGAGCTTTTGAGCAAGGCAATTAAAACATGCACAATTTTAAGCTTTTTTTTACTTGCAATGAGGCTTGCCTCGCCCACACAATCAAATGACTAACTTAAAACTAATCAAAAAGGTACTGCTCTGCCATGTTGCCATGGATATGTTATCTTACAAGCTACTGTTTTGACAGACTTCAATGTGAAATCATGAGCAGTTACTTGAGTAAGATTTGCCCATCAAGCACATTTTTTGGCCAGCGTTTCAGCTCATCTTGTGTGCCTTGTTTTAATTTGGCTTAATAACAAACAATTAAACAAAAGAATAGATTTGTCTGGCAGAAAGTGCTGAATTGGCATTTCTATTTCTCTGGAGAACAAACATAAAACCAGAGGCTCTGTTCCTGCCCTGTCTTTTTCTCTGACATTACCCTGCCTGTACTCTTTTGGGCAGAATGCATCCGTGTGTTACCTTGTGACAGAAACGATGCTGCTAGTCCCTCAGAGTCTTCCCTCAGATGGTGTGTGATAGTTCCCACAACAGCCATGTCATATTTTTGTATGGCAGGACCTGGTTTGGTATCTCAGATGTCCGTGTTGTTTTAGGAGCAGAGGACGTGAGGGCTTTTGGTTCACTGAGTCTAGGGATAGCAATCTATTATAATCCTTTTCACAAGCATGCTGTAAGTTCCCATTACAAAGACCAGGGATGTGCATCAAAAGTATTGTTCTGGCTAGACCAGGGACTAGCATTTTGTGAGTAGCATAAGAAAAGGATTAAAGCAGGGGAGGTGGTATTAATTTGCACACCTGTTGAAATGCATATACTCCTTAGGTTGTTAGTCTCAACCTGGGCTTTAAAGAATCAAAGGAACCTCTAAACCTATTGTGAGTGCACCATCTAGACATCTTTTTCCAAGCTCCTGCACATTTACATGCTTGAATCTGTCAGAACTGACCTTGGGGTTGTATTTCCTGTTCTGTGTCTGTTCTTGTCCCTTCCAGAGTGGGCACATGCCAGCAGTTCGGGTATGGGATGTGGCTGAGCGAACCCAGGTGGCTGAGCTCCAGGAGCACAAGTACGGTGTGGCCTGTGTGGCCTTCTCCCCCAGCTCCAAGTACATTGTTTCAGTGGGGTACCAGCATGACATGATTGTCAACGTGTGGTCATGGAAGGTAAGTTTTCTAGGAGGTTGAGTGGGCCACAAGGTGTTGCTAAATTAAAAAGAGCTTCCAGTCTGACTGTAAACTATTTCAGTTCCATCTTGCTTTCTGCTTTTCTTAATTCTGTAGGTTTTGTTTGGTTTTTGACATTCATAGACACAGACAAATCTGGACATGAGAGAAAGCTATGGTCCCTTAGGGAAGGTCTAAGTAATTTCCATGAAGGGATATTCTTTATGCTTGGAGATGTGTGACATTTTGCTGTCCAGCCAGAAAAGCCTGGACTTTGAAACCTTGCCAAACCATTGTGCTTTTTTAGAGGCTTATTAAAAACTAATTCATGAGGTTAAGGAAGAACACTCTCATTGGCCAGAGATTTCTTTTGTAGTGTAGTGGATGCTCTTGGCTTGTTTTGATTTTTTTTTTTATGTCAGAGTTTGTGATACTCTAATCCTATCATTGGTGGGTGAGAAAGGGAACATACGGAATTCATAATGGGTGAAAGCTGATGAAAGTCACTCTGCCTGTCACTGGATTGAGGCAACACTTGGTAGAAACAAAGCCTGTATGTTATCCTCTGGTAAACATTTAAGCATTTGTTGTTTGTAGATAAGAAAATAAACATTTATTTTTAGTAGGCTAGGGGTCCTCTGTATTAATAGATGCTCCTGCTACCTCTTCAAGTGCTGTAACCCTCTCTAAAAGAGATATGATTTAAGAAAAGAAATCAACGCATCTGTTAAATCTCACAGGATCATAGAATCTTAGAATGGTTTGCTTTGAAAGGGACCCTAAAGATTACCTAGTTCCAATCCCCCTGCCATGGGCAGGGATACCTTCCACTAGACCAGGTGGAAGCCCTGTCCAACCTGGCCTTGAACATTTCTGGGGATGGGCATCCACAACTTCTCTAGACGGGCTGCTCCAGTGCCTCACCACCCTCACAGTAAAAAATTTCTTCCCAATAGCTAATCTAAATCTACCCTCTTTAAGTTCGAAACCATTACTCCTTGTCCTATCACTACATTCCCTGACAAAGAGTCCCTCCCCATGTTTCCTGTAGGCCTCCTTTAGGTACTGGAGGCCCACTATAAGGTCTCCCCAGAGCCTTCTCTTCTCTCATAGCTTCTAAGTCCCTCCTCATTTAGTATGTTACTCTCTTCATCACATTTCCTGAGCTGTAATTTAAGATCTCACTGTTAGTTGTCTTCTGTATGAGCTGAAGTTTGATGTTGCTATTTTTTTCGTATGGCTGAACTGTGTGTAGTGAGAGAACCTAAGTGTTATGTCCGTGTTGAAAATTGAGTGCTCAGCCTTTGGGTTCTTTCTAGTTATACAAATGAAAGTAGTGACTTAGGGTCACAATGTGTGGCATGTGTGGAACAGTACAAGAAGTTTTGCTTTCCCTTGCTTATGGTTTTTCTGTTCACTGTATAATTGTGGACATGAGAACTTGTGAGGTAAGGACTGTCTGACTCTTCTGTGCTGAAGAACACATACTTTAAGTTTATGCTCCAGACCGTGATGGGATGTCCAGCTGGCCTTTACTTTGCAGACTGAACACCAAAACTAGAGATACTTCACCTGACCAAAGTCAATAAAGACTGAGAATACAGGTCTGCTGAAGCATTTTCCTGCACTTTTAACTCTTCTATCCTCTGTGCTGCTGCGTTGATTTCCCTGTTTTTCCTGACTGGTAGACCTAGTCATTTGACTGTGATGGAAAAGAAAATCCACATTGTCTGTAGGATTCCCTTGCTTCCCTAAAGAAAGACCACAGCAATGATCCAGATGTTGAGGTCTGCAAGGGTCCTAAGCTTTTCTCTGGGCACTGTCTTGAAAGAAGTTATGATAATTGCTGTCCCACTTGCTTTTCCTTCATTCTGGTTTGGGAGATCTTCCATGGTGATGGTGCAGCAGGCTAGACTCCTCTGGTGCTGGTTTCTTCAGTTCTGTCTGCACACAGTCCAATGGGGCCCTCAGAGTAACATGGTTGGTATGCTGAGGGCATTGTCTGGAAGACTGGGGAGACTGAATCCCTGAAAGGAAGGGTAAAAGAAACACAGCAAGAATGAAAAGGGGTGCACTGTTGTCAGCCATGTGCTGATGCTTGCAAACCCACAACAGACAGAACAGAAAACTTTTTTATTCTCACTTCTAGCCGGGGAAAGGCAGGGGGAGGAAAACTGAGCAATGGCACTGTGAACAGGGAGCTCCTTCTGCTCTCTGACCATTCTGCTTGGGCAGTGTCCATCCTGTTTTCTGTCCCTGTGTCTTCCTCCTTTCCCAAACTCTTTGACATTTTGAGGTGCACATTTGAGGTATAACAGATTCTGCCTTTTCTCTTCCAGTACAAGCATGGTCTTTGTGTATTTTGGGTCTTTTGATAAAGTATAATGTGTTTAAAGAGAAGGGAGAATTTATGGAAGAGCCAGTACTGTTTATCTGTGAAAAATACCTATTCCTGATCTTGAATGCTGTGCCCTCCTTGCTGCCTGGAGGCTGGGAGAGTTCTTCCCTGTGGTGGCCTACATCTGCATTTGCTGTTTAGGAAGGGAAATGGGTTTGCTCTGAGCTCCTGGTGATTGTGAAACCGACATATTTGTCATGGCTCAGACACCAAGTTCCTGCAGGCACTAGTGCCTGCTGATTTGTTCTTGATCATAGTCAATGTGGAAGAGGAATTGAATATAAATGTGAGTTGTACTGTCTGCGAAATCAGTGTTCCCTAGCTAATGCTGGGGAGGTTGTATATGGAGGTGAATAGGGAATAGTTTGGGCCTCATCTTTTCCCTGCTGAAGTGCTTGTACTGGATATGTGCCTGTAATTGAAATTAGTTTCCTTTCCTTCTGAGTGAAGAAATTAAGTAATCTAAACGATTATGTTTCCAGAAAAACATTGTAGTGGCAGCCAACAAAGTCTCAAGTAAAGTGACGGCGGTGTCATTCTCAGAGGACTGCAGTTACTTTGTCACTGCTGGAAATCGACATATCAAGTTCTGGTACCTGGATGACAGCAAAACCTCCAAGGTGAGAGAAAGTGCATCAAGGCCAAACTGTAAACAGGCATTTCCTTCTTAGAGCAGGGTGGATTTTGCCCCAGTGAGCTGTGGAAAGTGGGAACGTTTTGATTTTGCTGGCATGCAAGGATAGCCTTCCACCCCCGACTCTCAAGTCTCAGTCTCCCCATGGGCTGATAACACCAAAAGCTTGTCTTATCCTGAACTGAGGTAGGGGTGTGGCTCCTGGAGTTGCATAGAAGCATGCTTGTTCTTTAGTAGTCACATATACTGAAGGACAAATAAACTGGAAAAGAGCTGCAATCATCTAACTCCTTGGAGCACAGAGGTAGGGAGCTATTTGACATTGGTATGAGCATCTCAGAAGGTTGTGAGTGTAATTTTGAAGCATCATCCAAAGAGTTTAAACTTTTAGCTGTTCTGTTATTCTCCGGGGGGCAGAATCCACCTATTGTGATTTTTCTGCATGCTCATGAACAGCTGTAAACATGAACAGCAAGTGAAACCTCTCCTTGTAGGCTGTTGACAGTTCTTTCTTTGAATCACTTCAGCACTCAAGGGTTGATGTTCTAAAAAAATCACTGTCTGCCTGAAGTACCTTGCTGAATTTCTAACGAAGTGTTTTCTGTTGGTAGGTCAATGCCACAGTGCCCTTGCTGGGTCGCTCGGGATTGCTTGGAGAACTGAGGAACAACTTCTTTGCGGATGTGGCTTGTGGAAGGGGCAAAAAAGCTGACAGCACTTTCTGTATCACATCCTCAGGCCTGCTCTGTGAATTCAATGAAAAAAGGCTGCTAGACAAGTGGGTGGAGCTGAGGGTGAGTTTTACATCCTCCTATTCTGCAGTATTTGTGCCTGCTGAAGCAGAGCAGGAACAACAGATAATAAGGGCGCTCAGAGGTACAAGCTGACCACCAGCAGTGAAAGTAATTGTGCCTCTGCCACCCTGTGATTTACTCTGGAAGGCCAGGCAAAAATAGTGTAATTTCTTGGCAAAGGGATTTTATTAATCATTGAGGCTCATGCCTCAGCATTAGAGTGACTGCTCTGCTGGCAAAGCAACGTCCTTATGGCAACTCCTGTACCGTCCCTCCTGCCTTGGCCTGGGCAAGTAGGAGTTTTAGAAGGATTCTGATTTCTATCCACTCGGCGGTGTCTTACTTTGCTTGTGCATCTCAAATGCAGGTTCCCAAGCTGCTAGTTGATTCGGCTATTCTAAACCACCAGGTTGGCCCGTAGTTAAGAATTTGATCATGCTTGTTTTCCTTTCAATTGAATGTAACATGCCCACCTGAAAGGATCCAGTGTATTAAAATCAAGGGAAAAAGTCTGTCCACGCTTTCACTCAAGTGAAATGCCTCTTCTTTTCTTTCCTTTCCTTTCCTCTCTAAAATCTGCCTTTCACTCTCGCTCAGAATACAGACAGCTTCACAGTAAGTTGAAAACACTTTTTGCATTGAGATCATCCCCTTTTCACCACACTCCATTTTGTACCATTTTCTGCCATTCATACAGATCCCAAAGGGAGGGGAAGAAAATCCATTTTGTTCTGTTTCTTATCCCCTCCTGACAGGCTGACAGGTAATGTGTTGGTGTGCTTGTACAGGGTGAGGTGTTGAATGTCACAGGAACAAAAGCAATGTTCAGAGAAGGACTCAGCTGGAGCAAATGTGTCACTCTGCTGACCTTCCATCATAGTGGGTGGCAGAGAAACTGGGCTTTTTTCTAACTATTTGGGATCTGCAGTGGACCTTGGCTGGAAAGTTCTTCAGAAAGGAAAAATGGATTTTTAGTCTTTTCCTTACTCCCAGGGCTCGACTTCACTACAGCTCTTCTGACCATGAGTCCTTTGTCTGTTAACTCGCTGTTCTCCCTGTTGTGTGTCTGGTGACCTTTGACGTGAGAGCACATTTCTCATTTGCCCTCTCATGTGCTGTGTCCTCCTCAGACCACTGTGGCAAACTGCATCTCTGTGAATCATGACTACATCTTCTGCGGCTGCGCTGATGGCACTGTGCGGATTTTTAACCCTCTGAACCTTCACTTTGTCACTACTCTGCCGAAGCCACACTTCCTGGGAACAGACATCGCAAGTGTGACTGAGGCCAGGTACTGTGAAGAAGGGTGGAAGGGAGCAAGGGAGGCTTGTGGGGATTAGAACTGTTCCGCAGACCTTTGCCATCTGGAGCATGCTCTTTTTATGAATTAAAATTGGCAGCCTATTGCAGATCTTTCTGAGCTGTTGCAGCCTTGGCCTATATGACTGGACTACAGCCCAAACCTGGTTGCTGGAGTACAGAGCTTATCTTGCTCCTCGTCTCCCTGGGATTGCTCAGGTCTGGTGGCCTTTTGGCATTGGTTCCTATGAGCAGGCAGGCAGAGGGCACAAGATGCTGTGGCACACTTCAGTTGTTTCTGTACCATGGCTCATCCTTTGCTTGTCGCTGTCCTCCGTAGCAATGATGTTGCCAAGAGATGCCCATGCTCATAGGGCATTTTTTCAAAGGCTCTCTTGCAATCTTTTATAGACTTAAATCTACTATTGTCTATAATATTTCTTCTCCCTCAATGTTATGCATTCTGCTGTCTTGTTTTCCTACCTCACTCCAGTATCTTCTGCCTTGGCTTTCAATTTCTTACCTTTTGAGGTGAGTAATGCGATTTCTATGCAGTTCAGTCTGCCTCTTGCAGAGGCTGTTTGCCAGTCCTGGCTGGAGGCTTTCCCAGTCTTCTTCTGTTGCCCTCTTTCACTTCTGTCTCTAGCTGGGAAAGAAATCTAAAAATGGTACAAATCCACCAGCCATTATGCCACTGGATATCTGGAGTCTCCATGTCTACAGATATATACTCTTTTCTTGGGGACTTTGGGGTAAAGGTTCAAACAATGCATTGTATAATCCTCCTCCAGAAGATAAATGGGAGATCATGATGTTCCAGTAAGGGAGCTGGAAAAGGAACTCTCTCAATTTGAAATGTAAACGGTTTCTGGTAGTGCTAAAATCAAGCAGTTGTATACATGGATCTTTTGAAAAACTCTGCTATTCTCATGCATCAGTGAAGCAGAAATATTAATATGAATCTTAAATATGTATTTGTAGTGCTGATTACAATGTAACAACATTTTAAAATTAATTTATTACTTCCAAAGAAGCTTTAAAACACAGGGCTCCTTATGTTCCCAAGCATGCCAGAGCCTCTCTGTGGGATGCCAGTTGCCCACAGTGAACTGCCCATGACTGTATCAATTAGTTGATTTTTCAGTAGAATTTGGGCTGTGCTCTTCCAGCCCTGGTATCTTTGCAAGTGCAGAAGCAGGGCTTCAGTTGTTTGGCGTGCTGCGTGCGCTTTGGCTTCATTGGTCCTTTAAAATGACCAGTTCTCAACACCCTGGCACTCTGGCTATAATTACCTTGCTCAATATCATTAGCAGCCATGTGGGATGGCTGAGTTCACCTCAGGGCAACAGAGAGCTCCTTTGCATGCGTGGCAGCAGGATTGAACAGAGAACCCTCATAGAGGAGATGCAGGGTTTACATGGCCATGTGATCTTGGGCCACACCTGGGCAAAGAGATGGTTACTGGCTCTGCAGAATTACTTTCTAAGTTACCATCAGAGAGCTTGCCTAACTAGAAAGGACAGTACCCATCTGCAGTTGCTCATCTCACAAGCTGCTGCAAGCAGCACCATGCTGGCCTGCGTGTGGGGCGGGGGTGGAAGGGAAGCAGGTCAAGCAAGTGGCCACCGAAATGAACCATTCCTTTGTCCCTCGTGCTGTTGTGCTCCTGTCTTTTGAGTGCAGTGCTTGTTCTTCTACTTGGCAAGAGCAGTTCCTGCTATCAGTAAACAAAATATAGTACCCACCAAAAGATGATGCTCTCCCTTCCCTTTGTTTTGAGATTATTTGACTTGGATTTTACCACATGATTATGCAGAGGAAATTATGATGATTTCCAGTAATGATCAAGTGTCCTGTTTGGTCCTCCTTCAGGGAAAATCAGTCACCTGTGGTGGGACTCTGAGCTGGATGGCAAGGAGAAAGACTTTTGCAATGGGACTTTGAGGCTTCTTTTGGGATTCCAGTTGTTCAAGAGACAGGTCTTCCTGGCCAGCTACTCTCTCTACCTGTATATTCCACAGTGTATTGTTCACCTCAATGATGCCCTGTGGAGAATCTGAGCTCTCCTGTTTGAGCTCCTTGCCCTGACTCCAGGAGAGCACAAGTTAACCAGGCTGTTGTTCTCTCTTTGTGCAGCCGTCTTTTCTCTGGTGTGGCTGATGCGAAGTATCCAGACACGATTGCCTTGACCTTTGATCCCACCAACCAGTGGCTTTCCTGTGTATACAATGACCACAGCCTGTATGTGTGGGACGTCAAAGACCCGAAGAAAGTGGGCAAGGTGTACTCTGCTTTGTATCACTCTTCCTGTGTGTGGAACATTGAGGTATGTTGTCTGCAGACACAGGTGTTGGATTGTGAGTTGCAGCTGAGAATGCACAGGGAGCAGACGAGCAGCCAAATTTGAATGCAAACACTTACTGTAGAGGGAAATAATTGACTCAGATTTTTACCTGTGGTTGGTGTGTTTTCTACTGGGCCTGGGAACAGTTCTTTGGCTGCACTGCAATGGCTGACTGATGTGTGAGATGCAGTGTGCTGCTGGAAAAAAAAATCTCACCATTAAAAGGTGAGACGTGGGAGAAGGAGCAGAACTGAACAAAGCTGAATACAGAGCCTCCTTTTAGAAAACACACAAGAGATTATTGCTGACCTCAAAAAAATTGCTTGAGATCTGTGGTGAGCAAGTGCTTCAAAGTCAAAAACATGAAACAAGTGATAAAGTCTGAACTCTGGTCGTTCTTAACATATTCACCAGAACAAGTGGAAATAGCCTCTCAAGTACCTGTCATCTTCCAGTCTGTCTAACTGGCTTTCCCTCAGAGGGACAGAGGGAAGGAAAGGAGATAGAGGAAATGTAGTTGTTATCATGTTGAAATATGTCCAATGGTGGTCAGGAAAGGGGAAAGTGGAAAGAAAGTGGGAAGAGGTTGAGAACTCTGTTATTATTTATTAATTGCATCTCACCCTTTCCTTCTGAATGATAAACTGACAGTAGTAGATGAAAGTTGCAAACAACAGTGCAAGGTGGTTATTGCATGGTCATTGTTTGGGATTTGAGGTACTCTCTTTGAACTATTAGAAACAACGGATACTGGCTTGTTGCATGCTTCTTAAGGAGGTTTTCTGTGATCAGGGAAGCTCAGTGAACATTTGTTTGAAGTCAATATGAAGCTCTGGTCTGCAAATAGGTTTTTATCAGAACTGTCCGGCTTTCACCTTTAGAAAACAGAGAGGACAACCCTTTTGTCTCATTTCGTTTTGAAACTTGCTACCAGTATCTAGGATGCCAGATGCCAGGCAATATTATTCAGGGGTTGATTTTACTTGCCCTTAGATGTATCCAGAGATGAAGGACAACAATCAGCCCTGCCTCCCTCCTGGTTCTTTCATCACCTGCTCCTCTGACAACACCATTCGGCTGTGGAACACTGAAAGCTCCAACATCCACGGCACAGCCCTGCACCGCAACATCCTCAGCAATGTAAGATCCTAGGTTTAGATCACTTCCTTGTCCTTGGAGTTGCTCTTCTTCGTGCACGGGTATTCCCAAGTTAAGGCCCAAATTTATTCAGATCTCCAAGTCAACACAGGTTTCTCTGTAAAGTGAGCACAAATCTGGTTACATGTATGAACCTGAAGGAACATGAAAAGCGTACTGGGTGGAAGGACAGTTTGTCTGAAACGGTCCTGGGGACTATTGCTGTTTTCATAAACCACCCAAGGATTCATCAAGCTTAGTCTCTTCCCTAAGGGCCACATGCTTCAGGAGAGCTGGTTCTCTTTTTCTGCATCTCTGTGATGTATAACCACTTTTAAGATTTGTTTGGAAAAGGTGCATTAAATGAAGCAGAGGTTTGGGAGAATTGAATGAAAAACAGCTTGCACTCACTTCATCTATATAAGAGGGAGCATAATCATAGAGAATAGTGATTACATATAGACATTTGCTTCTGTTCTTATCTGAGCTGGAAGATCTGTGGACACAGCAGCCCTGATCTCAGGAAGCAGGTGGAAAAAATTCCTGCTTTTTCTGTTACTTCTCAGAAGGCTGACTTAGATGATCCCTAGGAGTCGTTCAGATTCCTGCTGCATGCCCTAATACGTTGTAATCACTAATCCCAGAGCTCATCAGTAGTGCAGGAGATGCTGTTAGTTTCTAGCTTGAATCTTTTGAAAAGGGTGATCGTGAGATACAGCTGGAAACTTTCATCCTACAGTATGAAGGGGCTTGCTCCTACCTAAGAGGTCCTACCAGTTATAGCATTATTGCCAATAAAATATTTATGTTGGTCAGGAGCTCAGTTTCTAAGGCAGATGCTTTGCTTTAATATTTTGTAACTAGTAAATATTTCTGGGTGTATTGTGTCCCCAGGACTTGATGAAAATCATCTATGTAGATGACAACACTCAGGTACTTCTGGACACTGATTACAACTCAGCAGGAAGTGCAGAGAAAGCTGATGCACAAGTGCTGGATACGAAGGTGGGGATACGCACTGTCTGTGTGAGTCCCAGTGGGGAGCACCTGGCCTCGGGGGACAGGATAGGCACTCTCAGGTAATCCCATAAACCTTATGCAGACTGCAGTCTGCTCAGACATGACAATCAAAACCAGGTCTTGTTAATTTTATTAAACGTACTGAAATGAGCCATGTTGTGTCTTAGAATATATGAGTTGCAGTCCCTGAAGGAAATGCTGAAGGTGGAAGCCCATGACTCTGAGATCCTATGTCTGGAATACTCCAAACCTGACACAGGTAAATGCAGTTGAGCTGATTCCCTTTTGCCTATGAAGGTAATGTTGAGCAAGTCAGAATGTCCAACTGTGGTATGTTAGAATTCTTATGGTGAACTACTCCTGGATTTCAGAGCAGGCTTGCCAGGTTGGGCCAGTAGAGCCAGGCTTTGAAAAAGTCTTCTTTCTCTTACTTTTAATTGGAATATTGTATGTTGAGATTGAAACTTGCTCTGTTTAGTATTATAATATGAAATTCAGGAGTATTACTTTGTGTCCATCTATGCAGTTATCTACAGTATAATGTTTTGTCCCTAAGATGACTTGGGAAGCTGTTTTAAAAATGACTTTTTAAGTCATGATCTTGCACTCTTTTTAACTTTCTGACAGGTTTAAAGCTCTTAGCCTCAGCCAGTCGGGATAGATTGATTCATGTCTTGGATGCTGGGAAGGACTATAGCCTGCAGCAAACCCTGGATGAACATTCTTCTTCCATCACTGCAGTGAAGTTTGCAGGTAGAGAATTGTGGCCTCCCTCCAAAGCTGGATTTGAGCACTGCTGTTGTCCCCTTGTGGCTGTGAAGTAATTTCAACTACTTAAATACTGGGCTAGGTCAATTTGAAGCTGCAGCTGGGGTTTTTTTTGGTCATCTTTTTTAGTTGCAGTCCTAACAGAAGGTGATACTTGCCTTCTTTTCTGGTTTTGCTTTCTTTTCCTCTCCTTCTTCCTCCCAGAAAAAAACTCTGCTGATTGAAGTCCTCAGCATTTCTTTGGAAAACTGTTTTCTGTAATTATTTACTTCCTTTAACTAATTTCAGAGGGCTACATGCTGCTCTTGTTTAGGAGAACTGTGAACAGTCATTCAAAAAAATCCCCAAACACACCAAAAAAAAGTTTCAAGTAAAGTAAATTTGTCACTGCAAACCACTGTAAGAATTTGCATTCCTGGTAATGGAGCACGTTTTATCCCCAGCACTCAGTTGCTACTGATGGTCAGATACCAGTTGGGAACAGCAGGAGTTGGCTGCTCTGTCAGGGAAAGCCAATAGCCAGGGGTGACAGGAAGGCAGGCAAAGGTGATGGCTTTTTCCACTGGCAGTGGGAAAGTACCACAGGACATGAACAGGAACAGATCAAGTCCAGTGGCAGTAGCTAGGTACAGCCAGTAGTCCAGGTCACCAGACAAATCCATAGTGATAAGACTATGGATTCAAGCAGTTCAATGTCTTGATCAGTCTGGAGTGGTCAGGGTCAGCTGCAGTTCAGTACCTGCCAGGCAAGTTCATAGCAGCAAGGAAAGATGGAGTTCAGATCAGGAAGGTGAGTCCATGGGTTGGGTCAGAATTCGGATCAGTGGGATATGTGTCCAGGCGCAGATGTGGCTGCAATGCTGCTGCAGTGTAGCTCAGTTGGGGCTCGAGGATGAGAACCTCAGCTTGAAAACCACTCCTGAGTGAAGGGACTCACTGAAGCTTCATAGCAGGGGCTCCCCAAAGCAACTGTGTGGCTTTTTCAAGTTGTTTTTTTTTTGGAGGAACGCCAAGGCCAGCCAAAGTTTCTCTGACAGATCTGTCTTAGCAGTGAGCTGGCCTTGAATGCAGCCAGCTGAACTCCTGGGAGATGAGGGAAGTGGGCTCAAGGCCTGGCAGCTAAGGCCTTTGTGCTGGTCTATGAGCCAAGTGCTGGCATGCTCTAAGTGGATGCAGTTCAAGGGCCTGTGTGATGTTGGACGCACTGTCATTACTTATAGTTTTATCAGGTGTTGCTTTGCTGAAGGAGCTGATTGGTTACAGAAGAATTCTAAGGGAAGAAGGGAAGCTGGACCTTGCAGTAAGATAGTGCAGCAAGAAACATGTGACCAACTCTAAGGTCTGAAAAGTGCCTATTGCTTCTACTGAGTGTCAATGTGCCATGTTGCCATAGAGTGCTGTGGCACACAGAAATATGAGCATATTGGTGAGGGAGGACAGCATTACATCCTAATCTGTTCTGTAAAGCCTCTGTGTTAAGGCCTCACGCATTCTGAGCATGAAAGACAACTGTTGTCCCTTAGAAGGGACTTCTGTTTTCCTGCTTGGGGAGGAGTCAGTCTTAGCTAATCAGGACTGGAATAAATGAGCAGTGGTATAAATGGAAACATTTCCTCCACCTTGTGTATGTGTTTATCTTTTGTCTCCTGCCTTTACTCTCCAGCCAACGATGGGAAAGTGAGAATGATAAGCTGTGGGGCAGACAAGAGCATCTATTTCCGCACTGCGCAGAAGGTAACCTTATCACAGCTTTTTGTACACTTCTAATTTATAATCTCTCCACAAAGGAGTTACTTCAAAGAATGATATAAGAGTTTCTGTATGAGCTTGTTGCTATTTCAGCCTCAGTGCCTCCCACTGACTCGATAGAAGAGATTACATTCAGAGAACTAGTTCTGTGAAGCATGCAGCTACTCCCAGCCTGACCTCTCACAGCAAGATGTGAAATAGAGAACTGTTAGGATATCTGCTTTTCTTTCACTGCCAGAGCTACTGTGAGGACTGGTGAAAGAGTATGTGCTGGAGGGAAGAGTTCCATGTGCCTCCAGTCCCATCTGCTCCCAGCAGCTCCCTGGGAAGGATTGTTTTGTGCTGGCTGTGTGAGAAGACTCATCTGTATTTACTTCTTTTTAATAATGGAGTAACTGCTTGATTTTGACACAGTTTTTACGTGTGTGTTTAGACAGGAGAAGGGGTCCAGTTTACCCGAACACATCACATTGTTAGGAAGACCACACTTTATGACATGGATGTGGACCCCAGCTGGAAATATGCAGCTATTGGATGCCAGGATCGTAACATCAGGTTAGTTTCCTTCTCATCTTGAAAATATTTTTGCAGTCATAAACAAGGCAGCCCCATCTCCATCATTATTCCTCTAAGTTCTTTGATACAGCGTTTTCAGACAGATCTGAGGCACTGTGAGGTTGAACTCTGCCTTTCCCCTCATTGATAAAAAACTGTGACTGTGTGCAATGCCCATGGGACTCTTGGCTTCTCACTGGGTTGCTCTGCAGAGCAAAGGCTTTCTACTGGGAGAGCAAGTGTGTCTTCCTTGGCACATCATTGAGCTGTGGGGCAAGAACTTCTGCACTGTGGTAATTTTTGGTTTTGAAGGTACTTAGTGAAAAGCTGTGAGGTCCTGTGGAATACCTGGGACTGTGGGAACCTAAAACTGAATTAGATGTGGCTGTCATTGTACAAGTGGAGTCCATTCTCTGCTCTCTTTTTATCCATTTCTCCAGTCTGTCTGCTTGAAAGCAAAGGAGTCTCTCTGTAGTTGTGTGTCTCCTCCTATTATAGCTGTATGAGCTATTACGAGTTTTGGTCACAGCTAAGTATCACTACTGGATGTAATTTGGTTTTGTATTCTCACATAAATAAAGTGTCTTGCTCTCTTTGCTCTAGTATGAAGGAGCTCAGGTATTTTTACAGCAGTGAGGACTGATTGATTATTGGCTTGAGAATAAAGCATCAGTTTTAATTCAGATCATCTGCCTCTGCCTTACTTTGGACCACCAATGTTTCTTGAACCATTTAACTGATTGGTGATAATACTTCATGGAGATCATTTCTCCACTTCCTGTAGCTTGGCCCTGTTTCCTGTATTTTATGTGGAATGAGGAACAGGGAGAGAAAAGGATCCCGGTGACAAGAGCCCGAGAGCAGTACCTGGGCAAAATGAGCCATGTTATCTTATGTCATCCCCTCAGGGTTTTCAACATAAGCAGTGGGAAGCAGAAGAAGCTTTACAAGGGATCCCAAGGTGAAGATGGCACCCTTATCAAAGTAAGCTGTTTTCTTTTCCTTCCTTTTTCAATTTTTTTCAGCTTTTCTGAATGCAGCTCAGGGGCAAGAAAATGAAATACAAATCTGAATACAGTAATTTCTTTTTTTTTTTTTTGCTTGTTCCATACTCTGTCCTTTACCCTGCTGCTGCTTCCTCCTACTTCCACCCTTAAGGGCTGATAATGTATTTGGGTTTCATCAGGCTAAACCAGGAAAAGAGTCAATGAATGCTGAAGCTGATGTATGATTTTTCTCTCTGTCCTGTTTCTCAAGTGAGTCACCAGACCATGCTGTAAAAACAAGTAGAACTGCACCAACATCTGTCAAGAGATGATTTAATCCATTTAATTTAATCCTTTATTTTCTCCTCCAGAGACCTCATTCTGGCTTTCTTGACTGGTTTTGTTAGGACTTTAAGGTGGAAATGCCTGTTGATCAGTGTTTGTGAAGTGGATTTCAGAGGGCAAATACAAGGGAAACTCTTTGAGTTGATAAAATTAAATAGCATCTGCCCTGAAAAGCCTGGTTCTTGGAGCTCTGGACAAGCCTGGTACTGCTTAGAGAGTGTCAGTTTTCTACCTGCTGAGTGCATCCAGGCCTGGGGCCAGGGTAGCACGCCTGCTTCTGCCACTATCCAGGGCTTACCCTGGTAAATCTGGTGTGTCCAAGATTCACAGTTGAGTGGAAGAACTGCATTCTTGTCTATAAAAGGGAAAACCAATTGACAAAACATCTCTCAAGTTAAGTTGCCAAACAAGCTTCTTCATTGTATTTTTATTTTTCACTGATAATTTTCCTACTGCTGCACGGGTCAGTAGTATTATTATTAGAGACTGGAAGGAATGTCCTATGAGGAGCAGCTGAGGATGTTGGGCTTATCTAGTTTGGAGAGGAAGAGGCTGAAGGGTGACTGCTTTGCTCTCTACAGCTTCCTGAGGAGGGGACACAGGGAGGTGCTGAGCTCTTCTCCCTGGGATCCGGTGACAGGATATGTGGCAATGGTTCAAATTTGCACTGGAAAAGTTTAGCCTGGACATCAGGAAGCATTTCTTCACTGAGAGTTTGGTCAAACACTGGAACAGACGTCCTGGAGAGGTGGTCAATGCCCCAAGCCTGACAGTGTTGAAGATGCATTTGATCAATCCACTTAATAACAAGCTTTGATTTGGTCAGCTCTGAACTGGTCAGGCAGGAATAGATGATAGTTGTAGTTCCCTTCTAGTTGAAATTATTGATGGGTGTAAATAACTGGGTAAAAAGGGAGGGGAAAAGAAACAATTTTGTTCAGTGTCATCTCTTCTCTTTTACAGAGAAAGATAAGTTCTTTCTCTTTGCCTGCTATAATTCCTACAAATTTTTTATAAGCCAGAGTAAAGAAAATGAAAAATTGATGCTACACTTTAAATTGCTGATAAGCTTAGGTGCTTGATTAGATCTTTCTCAGACAAGAAACCATGAAATGTTCTGAGAGCTGGAGTTTTTGTTTTTAATATCCTTTTTGGGTTTTTGTGGGTTTTTTTTCCCATGTGTACCTCAATTACTTTTACTGTTGCTTTGCTCATTTTTAAGACAATTATGTAACCAAGGGATTATGGTTGTCTCTGGAATTTAAACTTTCTTGGCATGTTATTCTGAGATCATAATACACATTGCAGTTTAATGAGTAGAACCCAAACAGTGACACTGGAAGCAAACATCAACAAAATAAACATAACAAACCAGAAGAATTACCATTATTTAAATACCATGTCTCCCTTGAAAAACATAGTTTTCCCTCTCAGTTCCTTAAAATTCTATAAAAGAGCAGGACATTTGGTGACAGTAACTGTATTTGCTGTATAGTGCTGCTTTAGACCTGGTGAGGCATTTTCAGGGATTTTATATTTGATCCAAGATAAAGCAACAAATAGGTGCATATGAAAAAACAAACAATGAACAAAACAGCTGAAAAATGGGAGTTGCAAATGTTGGAGTTGTGACAGCATCGTTTTCAAAGACAGTTTCTTGGCAATGTTGAGTTCTTTTTTGCTTTCTCTCCTGAAGACTTGAATCCTGTAATATTTCGCTTAACTCTGTCAGCTCTGATTTTTTTTCATTAAAAAATATGGTGTATGTGTTTTGGGGTGGGGGGATTCTTGTTGTTTTGTTTTGATCTTAGCATAGACAAAAGTAAGACCCCAATGGTTAAAAGAAAGTAGGAGAGAGGTAGAAGTCTGTTCACTGGTGGCAATGCCTTCACAGTCATGAAAACATTTAATTTAAGTGCCTTCAGTCTCAGATTAGGTTGGAGATAGTCTTAAAAGTCTAGTCAGGATTAGGTAGGAGATTTGTCCTGGGATGCTGGAGAGGCTGGTACTCAATTGGAATCCTGTGGGAGCTACTTGCATTTTATTCTGACTGTCTTGGGTATTCTGGACTATTTTCATGTAGTTTGAAGGTAGTTTCTCACCAGATCTTTGCATTCCTCTGGTCTCCTAATCCAGGTGCAAACAGACCCTTCTGGTCTTTACATTGCAACCAGTTGTTCTGACAAGAACCTCTCCATCTTTGATTTCTATTCTGGCGAGTGTGTTGCAACCATGTACGGACACTCGGGTAAGGCTTGTAAACTTCTGGAAATGCATTTTTTCTGCTGATGACTGTATAGTAGGGTCTGATACTAGTAAAAGCTTTCTGAAGATTCCTCCCCACCAAAGTTTACCTCATTGGTATTTTTGGGTAGGTTGTAGTTGGATGAAATTGTAATAGCTTATTTTATCACAAGTTCAATTTTTGCATTTTGCACATGAGCGCGCGCACACACACATGTCAAGCCATGTATTTATTTACACAGTTTTGCTAATAGCCTATAAGGTAGTCTGTGTTTTTTTCAGTATATTCAGTTTCATTTTGATATACCCTCAGCTCCTACATGCAGGAGCTATTCAATTTTAGGCAAAAAGAGAATTCAGTCTTCATGTATATTTTGCCATGGGGTACCCTTTCCATGTCAAGCCTAGATTCTTGGTTAAATGGTTATGGTAATTGGGGCATATTGATCTGTGAAGTGTGAATTCCTGAGTACAGATAGGCTATTTGGCTAATGATCTCTTCTGTCCATTTCAATAATTCAGAGAAGATTGGTTTTTTTGTGCTTTACTTCACACAGAGATTGTAACTGGGATGAAATTCAGTAATGACTGCAAACATCTGATCTCTGTTTCTGGTGACAGGTAAGAGGTTTTACTTGTTTGTGATACTGGCTCATGCCATCTCATACTGGATTTAGCATGTCCTCAAAAAAGGTAGATTATTTTTTTAGGGATGTTTTATGAATTCCAAATAAATTTCAGAGCTTTCTGAATCCTAAATGTGTGCTGTTGGTGAAGCTCACAGAGCTTATGTTATGAAATACCCATGTGAAATATTTTCCTTTTCTGAGTGTAAATGCTATTCTCTGCTGGAAAGGGGATGGAGATGTGACCTGTTCCCTGACCAGCCTTCAGGTCTGTCATGTAAGGCATCTTGTGCTATTTTTGCTGGTAGTGTCAAAACTTTTTCTTGCAGTACTCCTGTTGGTGAGGTTTCACCAGGTGAAAGAGCCTGTTTAGCAGCAAAAGGGACAGGCCTGTCCCCACTTTTTTGGTCCTCTTCCCGCTCCCCTGAGTCAGCAGTGGTGCAGCTGACCCCTCATTCAGCTGATTCAGGTCACTACGTCAGTACTCCCCTGAGATGAGTTTTCTGCACATTTAGTGAGCTAAATCAGTTCACTAAAAGCTTAAGTAATCACCAGACTGAGCCCAAGGGAAAAAGGAGAATATATGCCTGGTATGATGATTGTACAGGGGAGTGGAACCACTATTTCTGGAATCAGTGAATGCTTAAATCAGCTGGACTGAATAAAATTTTTCCTTTGAGAAAGATGGTTCCTGGAGTGCTATTGCAAGTTCAGAGCAACCCAAATTCTCCTTCTCTCTTTTTTTTTCTAATTAATAAAACACAATTGAATTGGAAAGAGGGTTTTAGAGGGTGAGTTGTTACAGAACATAAAATATATCACCTTAAATCTCATCAGTTGGTTGTTTCTGTCTTTCAGTAATAAGTAAATAATTTAGTTTTCCACTTTCTTTACCTTTCGTGTGCTTAAATAGATTAGGGAAAAAAGTTGGAGGAGAGAGAGTCCTTTTGTTGTGAACTTCTGACAGATTCCAGAAACATGGAAGGTTTGAAATCCCCAGTGATCCTTGTGATTTAGTGCAACATTTTGTTGACATTTCCATGAGCAAAAGGGTCATTTTCTTCACTAAGGGAATGCAGGAGGTGGATGAGAAGTGAGGAAAGGATTCATGAAGAACTCTGCTGTAAGGAGATGAGAAAGCATCTTTTTCAAAGGAGAACAGGGAAAATAGTCTGTTCACTCACAGCAGCATGTGCAAAGAATAGAGCTGAGAATAGAAAGGAAAACAGAGATGAGAAAGGGCACAAGGACTGTGAGATTCGTGTGAGAAAAGTAATGCAAGGTAAGAAAAAACAAAACAAAATCCCCTCCCCAACCCCAGCAAAAGGGGTAGGTGGGCACTTGCTTCTGCAGAGTTTGTGTTGAATGCTAATGTGTTCACAGGCTCAGGTTGTTTGCTGCTTGTCTCTAGGTTTGATAACTGCAGGGGTGGGATAAATGAACAAGCCAGATTTGCTTGCAGAATTTTATTTCCTCCGTTTCAGTATTTTTTCAGCAGCAGATTATGGTTGCTGTTACATGGGGAGAGCTGCTCCTTGAGGGGAAACAGCTGGTTGCCCTGGGTTGCCATAGTTCCCAGACACAGAGGCTCAGCCCTTTCTCCTGGTTGAAAAGCTCCAGTGGGAGGATGACAGTGTGTTCATAGGCAATGGGAAGTGTCTGTATGTGATTTCAGTAGCTGGGAGCTGTGCTCCTGAGCATGGCACTGGGGACAAGAAGGGAATTTTTAGGTTTGCTCTAAAATCTCCGCAGACTGCAAGGAGGGGTTTATGGGCTTTTTTTTTTTTTTTTTTTTTTTGGTATGATATGGAAATTAAAACCTTTTAAATAGTTTCCCCATGAGAGAGAAAAAATGAAGGAGATTCAGGTATTCAGGATCCTGGCACTTTTGTCATTTGCCTCAGGTGAGTGAGACCAAAGTTCATGGTCATTGTTCAAAATGGCAGAGCAAATGAATGTTTACATGCTATCAAGAAAGAGGGAAAAGCCAGTCATTGAAAAATCTTCTGTGTATTGGAGTATCCATGAATATACTGGCACTGATGGGTCTTGAAAAACTGAATTAAATCCTCTTTGGATTCCGAAGCAGGGTGCAGGATTTTATAAGCGATAGCCAAAACACCATCTCTCTTTCTGCATCAGTGTAGGTATACCCAGCTGGACAGGAAAGATGACTGAGATGAAAAGAGTTAGCACTGAGGTCAAATTTCAAAGACAGTACTGGTCATTTTACTTTCTAGTAGCTGAAGATGAGATATGGTATTCTTTAATGTGATGAATATATTTTTTTAGGATGAATTTCTGAAGAAATCCATTAAATGAGACCACACTGTTGGTTTCCTTCTCTCAAATGCTTTTGAATCCATTGACCGAATTCAGTCGAATTTCATAGAACATTCTGAAGTGGAAAGGGCCCACAAGGATCATCAAATCCAGCTCTTAAGTGAATGGCCCATACAGGGATTGAACTCATGGTCTTGGGGTTATTAGCACTGTGCTCTGACCTGCTGAGCTAATGGCTGTGTAAATTCTGTGCAAGTGTCCTCTATGGAGTCCCAAGTAAAATATTAGGAGCACCCTGACTGTGAAAAGTACTGCCACATGAGCTTTACTATTACTACAGCACAGAGACTCCATGGGATGGTGGACATTAGGAAGGCCTTGCCTTTGTGGGTAGTGGCAGTCAGAGACTTCAGCTTAACTACTGTCAGAGGATGCAAGGGACATCTGTAGGCTCCACTTATCCTGCTGACCACGGAGGGACTTGTTACGGCATTTCCTTCAGCAGCTGGTCAGATAGTCAAATAAAGGTATGGGATCAGAGATGAGGCTGTGTAAATATCTCTGCAGTTGCTGTCGCTCACAGGGAGTCTTTGACAGGCAGGTTTAACCCTTTCGTCATGAGGCTTGTGATGGGATTGAGTTTCTGTGAAGCTGTTTCTGTGTGTCTCTCTGCCACAGACAGAAGGGCTCGTTTGTCTCTGCAGTGGGAATTAGTATCAATAAACTGGACTGAGACTTGATGCCAGCCTCACCTTTCCCTCTTTCAGCTGCATCTTCATCTGGCGTCTGAGCTCTGAGATGACCATCAACATGCGGCAGCGACTGTCTGACATGAAACAGAGAGGGAAGCAGGCGGAGAAGTCTCCTCCTCACAAGGCAGCTGGACTCATGAGGTGAGCAGAGCAGACTGAGAAGAGGTGGCTGGCTTTGTAGGGTAGAATGTAAAAGTGTGGCACTGGGATTCAACTGTAAGGTTTTTGGTGTCTTCATTGATAGCGTCTTTGAAAAGTTCTCTTATTCCTCTGTTGAATTTGCCATGGGTTTTGTACCCCTCTTCTTTGGATATAGAAACCAGACTGGGATCTTCCAGACAGACTTAGTGTGCTTCACTGATTGCAATATGTATGCAATGCCTCTTGTGTCTTAATTTAGTTTAATGATGTGGTCAGAAACTTTAATAAGCAGTTCACCTAGGAATACTGAGGATGGTACACAGAATCGTACCAGGGAAGCTGTGATCCTTCATGAATAAAGCTCTCTAGATCTAAGCTGAATGAAGTTTAAAGGCTGTTTTCTGCAGTGTCAGTGCTGAAATACACCTGTGAGCTGTATGAGCTGGCTGTGTTGATCAGAATTCTAAAAGACTCCTTACAGTTTTGCTGTTTGTTTGTTAACTGTTTTCTGAAGGCTTTGAAAAAACTCAGCTAAAATAATTATAATATGAATAAAAATTACAAAAATTATTTAAATGGGAAAAGCTCTTGCTAGCTAAATAGTATTATT
This sequence comes from Falcunculus frontatus, assembly GCA_013398115.1. Lineage (NCBI taxonomy): Eukaryota > Metazoa > Chordata > Aves > Passeriformes > Falcunculus > Falcunculus frontatus. Next base: position 2,548,231 of record VZRV01010981.1, on the reverse strand, counting down.
TTTTACTTGGTAAACAACATATCTAAAAACAAATTACTGCAGCCTACAAGCTAGATAGATCTAAATTTATCTGGTGACCTTTCTTTAAAAAGTAGTGCTTCTGTTTTTAAACAGAACAAGAGTGACAGGGTATTTTTGATTATTAGTGTAATGCGTTTGGTTTCTCTGTAGTTTGTAAGTAACTGAAACTAGCTGGACTGTAAGCAATGCAGGGGAGAGTCCTGACCAAGCTGATATGAGATCCCAGCGGGGGAAAAAAAGGATAAACACAGATATTTTTTCTTCGTTCCTATGTCCCAAATGACTACAAATGGGAGTTCTGGATATAAAAGTACCAAAGCATTGGAGGATTTACCACACTGGTTGTTGAGTATCACGAGGACTGTCCCACTCCCTTTGGGAGCAAGTAATGTTGTAACGAGGCTGTCTGCATAGTTTTGTTTTGGAAAGTCTTGATCTGCTCATTCTTGAAATGAGTCTTGTTTAGTAAGTGCTTTTGGTAACGATGCTGGGAAAACTCAGGAAGCCTTTTTTCTACATAAAGTTCTGGATCTGTCAAGCAATGTGCTTTTTATAGCAGTCTCTCCATTATTCCAGCAGCTGCAGCCTTACCCTACCAAGGCTCAGCCTGTGACAGATAATCCCAGCCCTGTTCCACGTGAAGTGATACTTGTTTCCATCACAGACGCTTGCTGAAGGGCGGTGCTAGTGCCACGCCAAGCCCAGAACTTTATTAAACTTGTTTGGTAGCCTCTTTGCAAGCTTGGAATCTGCTTGTCAGCTTTGAAAGCTTGTTTTCAGTTTTGATCCTCCGCTGTGGTCACTGGAGATCAGCAAAGACGTAACTCCAGAGCATTTTGGATTGGTACTGACAATGGAAGAAGAGGTTACTGGACCAGCATTGCTGAGGTGGGAGAAGGAAAACTAATGAACTTGAGTGAGATTTGTTTTCTAGGTGCCCAGTACCTGTTCTGATTGTTTCCAAAGCCTGTCTGTGTAGGTTGCAGTAGAGAGTTGAGTTGCAACTTGTGGTGTAAAATTGTTGTCTGAAAAGACTGACAGTAGTATGAGAAAACTCCCCGCCTGGTGGTAAGTCATTTGTTCTACTAGATCTTCTTTAGAACAGTATTGCTAGAATTTGGTGGGGGAAGTAACTCCTTCTGCTAGTTGCATGGTATGAGTGTATTACAGGATGAATAATCAAAATAATAATGGGGTAACAAAATTTATCTGAGGAGGCAGTGGGAGATGAAGATTTCCAATTCAGGACAGTGCTGTCTATCCAGTTGCAACTGTCAGGGCAGGAGTTGACCCAGGTGAGTAACACCAGCAGTGTAAACACACAGAAGGTGCCTTTTTGGGTCAAACTGGTGCTCCCCAAAGCCCTGATTTGGCAGTGTTCTGCCTGTGGCCGTGGCAGTGGAAGATGCTGTTTAGTGAGACACACTGTGAGCCTTGCTATATGAACCTTTGTGGTTCATTTGCCTCATGCTCCTTTGTTACATCAGGGATGTTAGGAGGTATCTCTACTGTTGCCTTTACTATCTGGTCATGGACTATTGTCCACTGAGTTTGTAGAAATTCTTTTTGAACTTCATAATATTGTCTGCCTCTGCAGCCTCCTTTGGTGACAAGTTCCTGGAGTTCGCTGCTCTCTGTGGAAAGGACTTTTTTTGTCTCTGTTAAAACATATTCCTACTAGTTTTGTTGAAAGTCCTCTCCTTCTGAATATTGTGAGCTTTGGTGATCTTTTGTTCTGCTGCCAGCTGTTGGTAGTGCCCATGGTTTTGTAAACCTTTTTCATAATCTCTCTTCATCCAACTTGTTCTCTGAACTGAAGAGTCCCTGCGTTTTCAGTCCCTCCAAAAATTTTTAGAGACTAAAGTTTCTCCTCCAAATGATTTCTCTGACTCACCTGTATAGGATATTGTATTATCTTGGAACTGCTGTGATCTATATGACCCACTGTTCTCCACAGCATGCCTGAGAGCCTTTGAGTTCTGCTTCTGGTTATGGTAATTGCAGATGTGTGCTTTTTTCTGAACATGAGGAGCTTTGATAGTTCAGGATAATAGAACTTGTACTCAGCTGATATTGCTGGTACATTTTGGTTTTAAGGCTTTTATATTTTCAGTGAAGGGATCACGTAAAGGCCATTTAGCAGGGTTTTGGTTTTGATCCAAGTATGCATTTGTAGTTTAGAAAAGCTTGTCTCAAGTTTAAATTGATTTTACTGTGGAATGTTTGCAGGGCTTATAGTATTTTTTTACCTGGGCATTTATATTTTTTCATATTAATTTAAAAAATCACTGTATCTGTAGCTTCCCTTGACTCTCTAGTATAAATAGCAGGAGATTAAAATGTTATCCAAATTAAATTGTCTAAAAGTTATATATGTATGCTGAAGAAGTACTGTGTGCTGTCAGATATATTGGGAAAGAAGAGCTCCTTATCAAATTCTCAGTGGGTCTCATCCAGTTCAGGAAAGCTGTGTTGTTTCCAGGGCTTAGAATGGGGCGGGCTTTTGATGCCTTATCAGAAATGGTGCTTCAGTCTGTGATGAACTACTGCAATTATAACACGAGGTAAACTCTGAAGTTAGTGCACTGTGATCCTTCTGTGGGGAAAACCAGAATAACTCCTTTTAAAACACTTCAGCATTTGAGGGGGAAGCAGGAGGACATAATCTGCCAGTGATACCTACTATGCAGGATGTTAGAGTTTCATAAATATGTCCCTAAAGCTGAGGGTTTAAGTAGCACAAGATCAGAGCAGGAGTGCTGACAACATACCTCTTTAAATGGATAGTTGCTGTTCTTGTCTGCTTTGTTTTGTTTTGAGAAAACAAAACAGAGTTGGATTCAGGTCATACAAAAGAATCAGAGTACCTATTATCAAATATCTTAATACTAGAACTCCTTAATGACATGTGGCACTTTTAAGTCTATACCGTGTCCTGAAGACTTTCTAATTTAAGGTCCTTCCCTGCCTTTCACCCTGTACTGTCTGACCCTTCAAAAGTTGGGAGCTGAAGAGCAACTGACTCTGTTGCCCTGTACAGAAGATCCAGGTTGTAGTGAGCTGTGAGTTTGCCTCTTCTCCCCCGCAACTAACAATAGAACAAGGGAAAATTACCTCAAGCTCTGCCAAGGGAAATTCACATTGGACATTAGGAAAAATTTCTTCACTGAAAGAGTTGTTAAGCATTGGAACAGGGTCCCAAGGGAAAATCGTTGTGTCACCACCCCTGGAAGTGTTAAAAAAATGAGTAGACATAACACTTCGTGGTATGGTTTAGTGGGCATGATGATATTCAGTCAAATGTTGGACTTGATGATCTTAATGATTCAGTGATTCTATGATACTGGAATGGGTTTGTTCCTCAGCAAAGAAGATGAACAAGTACAATTAAAACACTTGCTCTGAGTCACCTGTATCATGAGAATTGGACATGTCTGTACGTGCTATTCTGGAATAGCTACTCTGAAACATTCATTCTGGTGTTAATGATGCTTTGGGGTTTGGCTCTCAGCAGGAATTCAGCAAACCTCAGAAGTCTTACTCCTTAATTTTCAAAATGCTCTCATGTGCTTATTTGGAAACAGCTTCTGTGCTGGAAAACTTACTGTACATTACACTGACTCCCATCTAAGCATGAAAAAGAACTGAGGAAGAGTATTGAGGAGATGTGTGCAGCAGGGGACTTAGGAAAAAATCCAAAGTACATGGGGGAAGGCAGGGAAAGGAAGGAGAAATAGTGAAGTCTGAATTAGTGAAGTCTGAATTGAAGGGTTGACTTGGGCAAGAACAACAGTTAAAACACTCAAGATCTTGTGAACCTCGTTTTCATTTCAGGGGTGTCTCAGTTTCAAGTCAGTGGGCCTAGGATCGTTTTGAAAATATCATTCTTTCATCTATGTCCCTTCAAGTTACAGAACTGAGTTTGAAAGCATACCTGAGTTGTAAAAAGAAGGATGTGGAAGAGGAGTGTGAATTTTTGCTGGGATAATGCAAGATAACCTTCTGTTTGTATCAAATACGTTACTTCATAACTTATCACTTCCTGTGAGGTTTTAAAAAACACCCATCCAACTTCCAAAATGTTTTGCACTCTCTTACTCTGCTACTTTGAGGATACTAGAACATACCTTTCTCCCCCTCACTAATTTTTTCAGTCACCCTCTGATGGACAGTGGCCATCTTTCTATTTGTAACATAAAAGACATGGATAACAATCCTCCCTTCTCCATTTACACCAATGACAGTACACATAGGAGCTTGGCAAACACATAATCTTGCCTTGCCATATCACCTCATCGTTGTGAGGTATTCAACCAGCTAGGTGTTTAGAGGTCTAATAATCCAACCCTTCTGTCTCAATAAACTCCTCAAACAACCGTGATAAATACAAGCAGATGGATGCTACCAAAGTTACTGATACAAAGTTAATATTGCCTACCACGAATAAATGTAATTAATATATGTCATAGGATGAAACATGGCATAACCTCAAACACACTGTGGTGCTTGGGCTTTGTTGGGATTCCCCTGCTTAGACACAAGAACCTGAGAGTGACAAGATGGGCATACGAGGAGACAGTAGAAAAGATGAAGAGAGTGACAAACTCAAATGTCAAAAGTAGATGTGGATGACCGAAATGAACCTTTTTCACTTGAGAACTCTGCAGGCTACAGTCACTTTTACGTTTTTTGCCAGAACACTTCAAAGCTCATCTGAAATGGTTGGGTGGTTTTTACTCCTAATGAAATGGAAAATAATGTTCTGCCACTACACAGGAAGAGGAAAGATTAAAATACCTTAGCTGCTTCTTACCATGTTTCAATACTGCCTGCTGTCTGTCAGCTGCAGGAGAAGTTGGTCCCTTGTCAGACTGCTCTGTATTTGGTGGATGAGCTATTTTTATTTCATGAATAATGCTTGGCGCTCAACACCCACTGCTGACATCCTATAAATGTCACTAATGATGAGTTTGGCACTATAGCTCAAGGCCATGGAGTGGGGGCTACTCAAATGTATTTGTTGGGGATTTTTCTTTCTTCAGTTATTGTCCAAAGGTTCCTTTGGTTCTGTGGACTGAAGGAGTGAGTGGAGGAAAGGGAGGAGGAAAAGAAAGAGGGAGGGTAAAATTTGGTATTATTGAGTGTCCTTGATTGGTAGTGGGCAATTCTGTACTGGGAGTACCTCTGAGGTCTGTGTGGTAAAACTTGTCTTGATCTACTTTAATCAAAGATCTGCCCAAGATGTTTTATGTGATCCTTGTGCTTGAAAGCTAAAATAGTCAGCATGGCGCTCTTACGGTGTGTGGGCTGTGCCTTCAGGTTCTGCCTGGAGCAATCCTTGAAGTGAACCTCTCTTATGGGATAATTTGCTGTAAACCCAATTACTTTCAGAGACTATCTCTGACATTTTTGATGTGTAAATCAGTTCCAGAGAAGAAATGCTTAAGGGTGGGAAAAAATATTTGCCTTTCAAATATAATCTACCATCTTGACCTTATCAGTTGGCAGAGTCTGAAATGGAAGGCCCAGTTTCATTCCACCTGACTTTCTCAGACTTGTGATTACTTCTGATTTCCATCAACCTTCCATGCATATGAGAACATTGCTATGGCAGGGTCTGCACATCTTTGTGCAGGGTTTAGCTTGCCCAGTTTCTCAGAGGTGGGTTGTGCTAGAGCAGGGGCTGTTTGAGAGAGTTGAGGCAGCCTCCTGAGTGTGGATGGAGATAAGGTGGAGAACTGGTGTGAGGATTGAAATGGTGGGCAGTTCTTGCATAAACCATAATACTCCTCCTAATTCCTGCCTTCCAGGCGTGAGTCCATCTCTGCCCTGTCCTCTGTGCCTGCCCTCTCATCAGACAGTGACAAGGATGGTGAAGATGAAGGGAATGATGAAGATGAATTACGAGGTCTGCAGTCTTTCCATATTCAGTCCAACTGCAACACTGAGAGAGACTCAGGTATAAATGGGAGAGGGGTGTGGGCAGAGATGGAGGAAAATGGCATGGATGTGAAGGGAGGAGAAGATGAGAGACAGTGGCTTAGGGATAACAAGGTACAGGCAGAAAGAGAGAGACCAAAACAGAAGCAGATGGATAGATACCAATGGGCAATATGGAGCTGCCCATTCCTGCATCTGAAGAGGGGTACATTTCAGAGTTCTCTGTCTAGAAATACAGCTGTTAAATTGGCAAGTTTCTTGCTAGTTCCAACTGGCTAAAAAAATTTTGAATTAATTTCATGGACTGGGGTCTACAAGCTGTTAAAAGTCTGCAGAAGCCAAAAGAGATCAAGAGATCTCTTCAAAAGGGAGGATTTTAGAGATACCTGATAAAACATACAGTAGAGATTGCCATTATTAATTTGATGTATTTTTACCACAGATGTTACAGTGTATTGGAGCAGACTTTTTTTCCCAAGCCTTTGGGAGGGCACTGCACTGTGGCAAGTGTTCTGCGGTGGTCTGCTGATTCAATGAAAATCTTACATAAAAATGTATGTCTCCATTAAAATTTTGATACAATGATTTGGGTAGTCTGTGGGAAAGCGTGTGCAGACAGTGGTTCAAAAGGTGTAGGAATACTGCCTTTGTGGAAAGATGAAGTGAGAGATTGTTCAAAAGCTGGACTGCTGGCTAGGATGTCGACTAGGTACATATCTCTTTACCTTTCCAGATCCAGACCTTACCCTCTCAAGAAGCCTTTCCCAGTGGGAAATGAGGAGGGTGAGTTACTAAACTTTCAGACTATGTTTCTTGTTATAGGGAAACTGAAGAAGAAATTCCCAGAGAGATTAAAAACTTCATTTGCACGTGTGGGAAAGGTGCAGCTGTGGTGGGAAACTGTTGAGAAGCCTCTCTGAAGAATGATTTTGAGATGGCAAAATAAAGCCTAGTTTAAGAGACCTTGGGTGTTTAGACTCTAGAGTTGCACTTGGGATTTTTACATCAGTGTCTTTCCATCAGATGTTATGCTTTTGTCTTTTTGATCTGAATCTCGTGTGGTGCTGAAGCTATTCATATACTTGGATCTGAGCAATACATTTAACTGTTCAATTATGCAAGAAGCAGCAACAAAAGTATCATTTTTATTTGATGCTCTATGATTAATGGTGCCGTTTCAAGCTGTCCCTCAGACAGTTTTGAGGCTTTTATTGAGATGGACATAACTGTGTTTTTCTGTGGGTCTTGTGTTTTCTCTCCTGATTTTCCATCAGCAAAACTCAGTCCCTAAGATAGTCTGTCTTTTCATTTCCTTCAGGCCAAAGAGATAGCGGCAATCCAGCGTTCAGAGGCACCAATGAGCAAGATGCCCCGGCAACGTGGTCGCTGGTCCCAGCCAACCAGCAACATAGAGATGACTGTGAAATCCATGCTTGACCTGCGTCAGCTGGAGTCCTTCTCCGTTTCCCGTTCTCCAAGTCGAGACTCGCTGTCTCAAAACAGCAATGGGGATGACAGAGAAGAGCACACCGACCTTCCTGTGCACATCAACAAAGTAAGGGCAGTACTGCTCTGAGGAGGTGAACCCACTCTGAGTGCATCTGTCCTGCATCTATTTGTTATTACCTACATTTATTACTACCTGATGCCATTCTTTTTGTCATTAAAGATTTTCTAAATGACTTCTGAGGTTTTCTAAATGACTTCTAACTTTATTAGATAACTCTTTTGTAGTTAGTACTCCTGCAATGTGTGATTCTGCTGTCTTATAGCAGAGACCATATGAGATCAAGGTTTATTGTCAATGACAGGAAGACCTCATGTTTTCTTTTAGCTCTTTGAATATTTATGTCAAAAACAAGCTGAGAAGTTGAGCTTGGAATTACAAGTGTGTAAAAACCTGGTTAACTGTTAGCTCACTCTGCTGGGATGCAGTTTCTCGACTCCAGTAGCCACTGAAATGTGGCTCATGATTCCCTTAGTTGTGGGCTGTGCTAGATTAGTAAGTTCTCTTTAATCTTTGTATTGATGGGTCACAGCAAGTAATGTGTGCTCATCCTCAGAAAGCTAGTGCCTGTTTTCCAGTCTGTCCCAGTGCTTAGCTTCATTAGATGTTTTCTTTCCCCTATAACTGTGTGACTGAGAACAGGTTTGAGATTGTTGTGTACAGTAATTCAGTTTTTCGGCTGTGGCCCAGTTTTGTGAATTGTCTGATCGGTCCCTAGAAGGTAATTGAAGAACCTGCTGCCACATGGCTTACACTCCTGATGCGCGGTCAAAGAGTACTTTACCAAAGAATTTTAGGGAATTGCAAACAGGGAACAAACCAGGAAAGTACAGCAGTAGTCTGACAATTTTAGTAAATAAGGAACAGAAAAGACGTAGGATTACTGTGTTTTCTGATCTCAGATTGCTGATCATATGCTGTGCTGTAATGCATACTTTCTAACCCTGCACAGCACTTGCTGATGTGAGTTAAAACAGACGTGGTTATATCTAGTTTTCTCTCTTTTTAATTAAACCAGGTTGGCAGCTCAATACCTCCCCAAGATAACGGGTCTTGTGTGCGACCCCAAGTGATTCGGCTTGTGTCTTGTGAAGAGGGGATTTTCTCTCAGGAACTGGAACCTTCTGAGAGTGAGGAATGTGTAATCTATCCTGAGCAAGATGAAATCCATCCCACAGACTCTAGCAGGTTAAAAATAAGCTCTCTGCTGTGCATGGCTCAGATGTTTCTGTTCTGGTTTTCTTGCAGCTTGTGTGGTAACTTTGATGAGTTGACTTACTGCCTGATTGATGTCAGGCATGTTTAGTTGAGAGTTTTATGTCAGATGGATGCTAGAGGAATATGAAACTAAGAAGGCACCATTAAAATAATTTTCTTCTGAGGAAACTGCACATTAGCAGTCTCCTTCAAGTTTTTCTTTGTTGAATAAACAACTTGGGAGCAGCCTTTTTGCTTTCTCCCTTATCTGGGTTGAAAATAGCAAGGGTAAATTTGGAAGCTGGAAAACTCACTGACAGTGACACGTATGTGGCAGTGAAATGCCTACCCAGGAGAAATGACAGGACACTTATTTAAGAAAACTGAGCAAGAATTTAGCAAATGTAGTGTGTGATTACTCTTTTATGGGAAATAGAATGACTTGCATGATACAGAAGGAATTGAAAAGGACACTGGAGACAGTGGAAACCTTTTTTATTCCTCTGCTGTTTCTTCTGTTTTAATTTTACATAATTTAATTTTTCTGTGCTCCATTTTTTATTCCTTCCCTGAATATTTTTCTTTCCTTTCCCTGTTAACCTGATGCTAGTAGCTGTTTAATTTCCTTTGTCTTCTCCTGTTACGTTATAGAGTGGGGCTGATAGCTTTAGACAGACTTTTATGCAAGAGTGCTTGCCAAGATTTTGCAGTTGAGGCTGCTAGGTTTCGCCTAGTTTATCTTTGTTTTTCATTTTTAATTTTGTGATGATAACATTTGGGCAGAGTAGATCCAGGTGCTGCTCCATCGTGTAAGAAAGGGAAGCCCTCTGGTGATGTTGGATACAGACTGGACACGTGGCAATGTTTACAGAGTTTGGGAGCTGCCAGGGGTAGTTGCCATTCAGTTCTGTTGATTGACTTCTGCATCCTACCTTGCCTTGGAGTGCATTTGAAGCCAAAGTATGTCAAAAAGTGGAAAACTGAAGTCCTTAGGCATCAGGCAAAAGAACAGTGCTGGTGACCTCTGACAAAATAAGATTCATGAAGTCACAACAGAAATCAGTAACCCTGTCATACAAGATTGTATTTTTGTATGATGTTCTTCACTAAATTAGTCTTTCTCAAAGCCAGAATCTTGTATATTTTGCATCACAGAATTTGCCCAAAGAAGCAGGTCATGAACATGGGAAAAAATGTGTATTAGGGCTTAAATCTATGGCAAACTAGAGTTTTTCTCCTGCCGGTATAGGCCTGGTTTTAGTCCCTTTTTCATCATGTAAACCTCTACATTTGTTCCCCACCTGTGCTGGAAATCAAACCAGAGCAGTGTGGTGCTGGTGCCTGGTAATCATGGGAACTGACAACGCCCAGAAAATCAGACAGTCCCCTTGGGACTTCACTGTCCAAGCTTAATGAAATGCAAAAAATATACTGTATTATGATGAGAGAAATCAATTTATTTTTTTCTTTAAAGCCTTACATTTGTAATAAAAGGTGTTACTAACACAGGTAAGGCCTTCTTAAAGTTAAAATGTGCTTCTTTACATGTAAACAAATAGTGCTGTATCTTCCTGTCTCTCTTGTAGTGAGTTCCAGGTAAAAGCACTGCCTCATGGGAAGCTCTGCAGAGGTTATCACAGTAATGGATGCCCAGACAAACACAGTCCAGACAGTGCTTGCTCTGTAGATTACAGCAGCAGTCGCCTGTCCAGCCCAGACCATCCGAATGAAGGTAAGATGCAAAGACATTATAAATGTATTTAGATGCGAGCTCTTTGTGAGCTGGCCTGAGGTCACACTCCTGCTAATCACACTGGTACTGCTGTACAGATTCAGGAGCATTTGAACAGACACCTCAGTGAAGCCAGTGTAGAAGCAGGAATTGGTGCACTTTACTTCTTTCCTTGTGCACCTTTGGCTTTCTCTTACCTTGCTAGCCAAGGAAGCAGGTTTAGTACTGGTTATGCCATAGCCTATGCTGTTTGTGGGATATGGTAGATTAGAGAATTATTGCATGTAATGTTGACTAACTTTAGCATTCTAGGTTCAATTCAGCATCTTGGTTGATTTTTTGTTGTTTTAAACTTGTCTAATGTTACTCTAAATAAGTTTTTACAGCACTGGGGGTTTTTTGCCTTTTCCCAGATTCTGAAGGCACTGAGCCTCTAAGCGTAGATGGTGTCTCAGACCTGGAGGGAGAAGAAGGAGAGGAGGACGTGGGTACTAGCATGCCAGAGGGAGAAATTCCTCAGATACCTGATCAGGAAAAGTTCCTCAAGGAGCATTTTGGGACCCTGAGCAACATTGATGGAAAAGGTACTTCTCTATGTTCAGTGGGGAGACTTAGTAAGGTCAGTCCTGACTTTTTCCCTGTATAAACCAAATCAGGCTACAAGTTGTGCTAGGCTTTCGTGGATGTGTGTATATGGACAGGGGGGTAAAAATGGAAAACAGTGTAAGAGGCCTAAAGAAGAGTGGCATCTGTTAATTTCATCGGTCTGTGTGTAAGTTTTTGTGGATGAGATTCGGCTCTGTGTCAGTTTGGAATGCTGAAGAGCTGTTAGCTTTTTCCCGGACTGGTTTTTCCTGTTGTAAAGGAAGGTACTGACTGCGCGTTCACCCCCGCCATAGGTGACACGCAGTGGCCTCTAGTGGTGCATCAAGGCATAGCCAATGTCACAAAAGAAAAAGCTGAAATGCTGGGTGGAGAGAGAGAATAAGAGGAGACATCAGAGTGGCAAAGGAGCTGGTTTGTCTTTATCGACCAACTCCAGAATAAAGCATATCTTTTTAGAATTTATAGTGGTTGCAGGCAGCAATATCTATGTGAGTTGTTCGGGTTCTTTTTTTTCCTTTTATTTTTTTCCTCTTTGATTGGTTTGTTTTCTGCTTGATGCCAGTGCCTCGCAGTCCTAAAGGCAGGATAGGACACAAAGGGAAGCAAAAAAAGGAGGAGGCGTACCCTTAGGGAGAGTAGCAGCTTAAGGCAGAGTAATCTAAGTAGAACACTAAAGGCAAAGGAAATATAATTATTTCATTCTCTGTGGCTTTAGCTTAAAAAAAATCCCCTTGGATAAGAGGGAGCACTTGATAGTCTTTAGGATAAGAAAATATATGTGTGAGAATGTTCTGTAAATAAACTGCTCATTTTTCTTTCTCCTTTAACCAAAATTTTTAGGTGGCTCATGTAGGAATCTGGAAAGAACTGAAAACCTCAGCATTTCCTCTCGCTTTCTTTCCCAGTCCCCGGCTCTCAGGTATGGCTCTGCTTGTTTTGAGTGTTTCTGTCTGTCTATTTATACTAATATGATTAGGTCTCATGCTAGGTCCTGGGTGAAAATAGTTGAGCAAACTTCTGGCCTTGGTGTGCCTAGGCACAGTAAAGTGTTAGCACAGCAGCTGGCAGGGTGGTTGCAGACTCTTGTGATTTGGACAGGCTATCCTGGGTCACTTTAGCTGTTCTATTTCTTCCTAATGTAACACTGTTGTTTTGTTCTTTTTCCTCTTTCAACAATGTGCTTAATTGTTTCATGGTAAATGCCTTGGTTGGTTAAGTTGGAGGAATCACTAAGAACCTAATTTACTCTTCACTGTTTATGCTCTGTTTATTCTTTTGCATTTCATTCAGCTTGGACAATGAAAGTAGATTTGTCAACTTTTCCTTTGTTTTGCAGTCCTTTCTTACTCAGCTTTGTTTCTTGATCCCATGCCTTCACAGGGTGTTCTGGTGTCTCACATAGAGCCCCACAGGGATATTATTCTTCCGAAAACCCCTCAACCCTAAAGCACCCAAAAAGGCCTCTGCAAGCTATTTTCCTTGGTATTAAAAAAAAAAAAATCCCAACAAAACAAATAAATAAAAAAAATGAGATCAATGCTTTTGTTGATTTGGGTTCATAAATCCTTAAAACAAACAAATACTCCTGTATTCCTCTAAAATGACAACCTAAAATCTCAGCTCAAATGAATTTAATTATGTAGGACTAAGCAGATTCAAATACATCTTCTAAGGTTCACCAGCTGTATCCAGATTTAGCATGTTAGGGAAATTTGTTTATTACTGTATTCAGCTGCTGTTGCTGCTGTCAGGAGCGCCTCTCAGTCTGTCTCATGTTGAGACTGTATTTTTGGGAAGAAAGCCGGTGGTTAGCTATTGTGTAAGCTTCTGGAGAGTTGCAGTGATGAGTGAAGGAAGTCACTGGTGCTTTAGAGATGTAACAAGGGAAGTAGTTTTTTGATTATGAAAACCTCTGGGCTTTTAATCTGTTCAGCTGTTTAAACGTGACAGATTGAAAGTTGCCTCCTTTCTGAAGTAAGCCCACTGTGTTTGTCTGAAGTGGAGAGGAAGAGGAAATTAGGCTTTCCTGTTGAAGATACTGACCAGCTTTCCTAGTCATTATGCTTTCATAATGTTAGGAAAGCATATTTACTTCCTCTTAGGGTTATCTTAGAATTGAAAAGATTTAAATTTTAGTAAGGTGGGCTGAGGGAAAAGACCTGACCTGACTTTACCCAGTCTTTCCTATGCCTGGAATTTTTCCTTCTCTTTTGTCTTCACTTTTTATAGTGTCCTCCCTGGAAACAGCAACCCAATGCTATCTGTGATTGCTCAGCCTATAGTCAAATGCCTGAACACCAGAGCTTGGAGGGTTGAGTAGAATTAAGTGGTAACAGCTTAGGGCATTTTTGGCTCAAAAAAGTCCAGATAGGGAGGGGCTCTTTGTTCCAGAGAAACTTAATGCATGTTCCTGTCTATCCGGGGGGACACACTTACTTGTTTTAACTGGGATTTCTTTATTGTGTTCTTTAGACGACTGTCACTCTCTTCATCAAATCTGACACTGGATTCAAAGCCCATCGAGCCACCAACCCGGACCAGTCAGTTTACACTAAACCTGTTGAAAAATGACAGCAGCCATCCTGGTGATGCACTGGAGAACAGCCAGCTCCTGGAGAGTGTAAATTCAAATCGAGCTCTTTATGTGCAGAAAAAACGCAGATCAGCTGTGGAGGCCAGCAGAGTTGGTATGGCTCCTGGACGGGTTATTGCCTCCTTTCCAGAGGGCCCTGTGAATGCAGTCATGAGAAAGGCACAGTCAGTGCATGACCTCGTGCATGAGGGTAAGGACACAGGTTGGAATGATGGTATGAACCTGAGAATGAAATGGGGATATTTGAGTGGAGGATTTAAATTAAGCTTGTCTTTCTGCATTCTGAGCTACAGGCTTTACATGTCTTCTAATTCCTAGCCTGTCAAGGGAAAATATTTGTAATAGTATTAATTTAAAATATTATTTAATATTTTTAATTTGTAATGCAGATGCTGGTCTTTTAATTATCGGTCTCTGATATTTGTTTGGCAGCTGTGGGAGGAGCACTGGAAAGGGTGAAATTAAGTATTTGCAAAGAAATTCTCTCTTGCTGTGGGTGGTTGCTCCAGCTAAGACTGAAGCTCCCCAGGGTGGGAAGGAAAGAAAGAGAGAAGGAAGAGACAGTAACAGAGAGCTTACTGTATCCATGTCCTCCATGTGAGATAACTATTTTTTAAACAATCAACTCACTAACTGTTAATAAGTTTCTTTAAAAAACCAAAAAAACCCCCACCTGATCACCACAACAGCATATATAAGTTTTTGCCTGCTTCCTCTGGTCTTTCTCTTAAGAGTCGCAATGGTCCGAGGTCTTCTGACCATACACTTTAAGAACAAATCTCTCTCATGAGGAAAGCAGCAATGTGTGAGCAGTATGAGGGATAGGAAAAAGGAAAGCTGTTGAGGCTTGGTGATACTAACCTGAACTAGTGGTTATGTTTGTAAACATCTCACAGGGGCTGAGCTGAGCCACATTAAATTCCGATTTAGGAATTCACTGCAGGCTCGTGTCTATTTTTGGTATGTTTGTCTGTTTAATTTTCACAGATAAGGGTCCTGGAGTGATATCCTCTGCCAAGCAGCGTCCTCAGACTCTTTTGGTGGTTGAGAAGGATCCCAGACCTAACAATTGCAGGGTGTTATCAGCCAGTATGTTGAAGATGGATGGATCTGGTGCTCTGCTGGCCAAAGATGTCAGGGCTGCAAAACCAAAGTCCTACATGAACCCCACAACCAGCTTCCGGGCTAAGATGTCAAGGAGCATATCTGTAGGGGAAAATCTGTACCTTGGTTGCTCCACTGAAATGTTGACTGATGGGAGGACTAGTCCTCCAGTGACAGAGAAGACACAATTTAGTTCCATACCAGATGCTGAGAAGATTAAGCTACCAGTGAAAGAAAATGTTCCAGTGAAACCTGCACTCCAGCCAGTTGTAAACTGCTCATCTCCCAAGTCCTTCCACAGCAAGTTGGCATCATCAAACCGAGCACATCTGATTCTTGACATTCCCAAGCCATTGCCTGATAGACCCACACTGGCCTCCTTCTCACCCACTACCAAAACAAAAACCCTGCTTGAGCCACAGTCTCCACAGTCACCTGCTGGGGCCTCTAAAAAGAAACCCTCCTTTCCTGAGGTCCGAGCCTCCAAGAGGGAGAGTCAAACTGCTGGGTCTCTGGTTCCTGGTAGAGAGATCCCAACAGGACTTGCTAAGGAGAGCCCAGTGGATTATCCGGTCTCAAGGACAGATTGCCAGGATGAGCCGGAGGTCACTAGTCTAAAGCTGAGGGAGGTGTCAGAGGGCCAGCACTTAAGGTCTCCTGAGAGCACAGTGCCCAGGGGCAGGGAGCGGATCACCGGCATCACCTGTGTGCTAGACAGCCAACCCGGACTTTGCCCACTAGATCCCATCAGGCCGAGGTCTCCTACATCTATAACTGCCTCGGCACAGGTCTCAGGTGTGCATGGATACCCATCTCTTATCTTCCCCCTTCTGTCTCCTATCTTTGTGAACCGCCTCACGATCCCATCACATTTCTTTACGTCCAGCTTCTGGCCTGTCTCGTCCTGTCTGCACCTGTCTCGTTCCATAAACCATCCCCTCAATGGTGAGACACTTCTTCAATCTAACATCTTTTTCTCAGTCTTTAGTTTCCATTTCCTCTGGGTCTTATGTCTGACAGTCCTTCTTAGCTGAATGTTTTGTAGACCTCAGCACTGTTGTGATTTAGTGATTTAGCTGTACAATTACTTCTAGGGGCTCAAACCTCTTTGTGGTCAATGCTAAAAGCTGACCTGCGGGGAATCCCCTACACACCCCTGAGTGTGTGGGTCACATCCCCCACACTCATCTCAGAGCATGTTTGGCCCGCAAATGAAGGTGCAGGCCAACATGTGCTAACAGAACCATGCAAACACAGGTAATACTGACAGTGAAGTTATGCCAGGCAGCTCAGACTTTCCTGTGTTAATATGCAAGTGTACAGGATCCAGAAGGGTTTGCATACAATTTTCTCCCCTGAGATAAGGCTTGATGGAGGGGAGCTCCTTGCTGTAGCTGCCTGTGAGAGCAAGCAGATCTTTGTGCTGTTATCACTCTGCTTTGAGGACATGTCTGCAAACTGAGTAAGCAGTGCATGTGCAGGGTTTGAACATAAAAAACGTGGGTTAATTTTTGAATTCTCTCTGGAGGAAAAGGTACAAGGTGAAAAACTTTGATCTGCTGAAAACAGCTCTAAGATCTGTTACAGGCCACAGTTTAAGGTACTTCAATCAAATGAAAACTAGCAGATAAGTTCAAACTGAAGCAAAAATCCTGCCCTCAAAAGCAGGAAAACCTCCAGTGGCAGAGAAGACACTGTTTAGTCCCACATCATCTGCTGAGGTTATTCTTTTGTGTCACAATCAGAAAGGAAATATACTTTTCTGAGCTGTGCAATAGAAAGCTGGATGTTAACCACTGTGCTGATACCTTGTACCTTCGGGGGCTATATAGTTTTTTACCCCTTTAGTTATGTTGTTCTTACTCATATCTGGGAAGGGATAGCTCTGTAATGCTGTGATCAGTTACCTTCTGTGGTGCCAGACTGCGGCACCGTTTATCGCAATGGTTAAGCACAATATTTCTGCACCAAAGCGTTGCAGAAGGATAATCTAGTTTTGATGCATTGTTGCTTTTCTTTTTGCATTTTTGGAAGGATCAAACACCTTAAGATTGAAGCACTGTTATGTAAAACAGGAAATGTGGTGTTTTGTCTAAGGGACCTGCAGTTACCATGCTGTAGCTGCTCTGAAGAACAGTGAGTGCATTGGAAACTTTCAAACTCCCCCTACAGGGGTGAGGTTTCGTCCAGCACCAGATGCAGCCTGAAGCTGTGGAATTACATTCTATAGCAAAATTGTAGTTTTCTGTACTCTTCAGGCTGAGTTTTCTCTTCTAGATTTGGGAATCAGGCTACATAGCAAATGGTTTTTGGTCAGTTTGCAGAATTAACACAGCGCAGAGAAAGAGCAAGGTTTTTTCAGTATTGATTTTATTTTTTTTAACAACTCCCAACACATAGCACACCCTGACAGAATATTTAACAGCATCTTTTAGTGAGTTAGAATGATACAGCACTGTGGACCCCCAATGTTTTTTTTCTCAGTAGGCAGCTGTCAGCCTTAAGCATCTTGCAGACCACATTTCCCAAATTTTTAGTGGTAGATACTGGAAAAGCTGTTTAGATCCAAGTTGGTTATCGCTGTGAACAACTTAACTGTGGCTTCTGGGAATCACAATGTGGCAGTTTAGATTAAAACTGTAGGGTTGATAGACTTGTTCTGCTTCTGACTTGCGCTGTTACTTTGGGTTTCCACTTAATTTTTCTGTCCTTACATTTCCTGCTCGTATAACAGCTGCAGATAAAGAGACTTAATTGTTCTTGTTAAAGCATTTTGACATCTACTGTTAAAATGCTGTAGGTATGCTTAATACTGTTGCTGTTTTTAATATTCTCTACTAGTTTCTGAAGAGCTCTGCTCTGCACACCCATAAGGCAGAAAATGCCTGTTACTTTAGCATTTATGTTAGGTTTCGTGGCCTTTCTCCTGACTGGCACCTCCCAGAGCTGGAGACCAGCATAAAAACAATGATCAGAGGAGAAATCCAGAAATGATCATGAGAAGAAACAGCTGGGTTTCAAACATAAAGAGGGAAGGAGAGGGGCAGAAGGCAAGAATCTTGGATTGCACTGAAGCCCACTGTGCTCAGACTCCACATGCAGATGAATGCGGATAGAAGGATTTGTTCATGTCCCTTTGTTCTTTGTAGATGTTTTTTTTATGTATAAATATATGTTTTTCAAGCTGGTTTTCTTTATACACCATCAAGATGTATTCATAAAATTAGCTCAGGTCCTCTCCAGTCTGTTCAAAAATGGTGTTCTTAGAATTGCAGAGATTACAGTGTTAATGTGACAAAGTTTTGGGTTTGGGTAACTAAAGACAGTTGAACGGCCTTTGTCAAGGCCTTTGCAAACTGAAGATTGTGTTTGTGTATCTATGTCTTTGTTCATGGTTTGTCTGACTCCTGAAAGTGTTTATTTTATAAAAGATTGCAGGCCTTCAACTCATGTTTTGGAAATAATGTCTGGTGGGGACAGGCAGAAGATGCTGTCCCTCAGTTGCTTGTTTTTATTTTTCAGTTTTGAATTAAGGTGTATCAGTAGTGTATGTCATGGGTTGCTCAGCAACGCAATTCTGTTGTGATTGAGTTTGCTTCTCACCATTCCTCTGGACCTCAGTCCTCACTAGAGAACACCGCAGTAATTCAGTATAATCCATCATCCTCTGTGCTTTAGTTGTACACTTCTGTACATGCAGAAGGATGCAGGAGGGGGACCTTGTAGATTTCTCACTAGGTGGAAGCTAAATTAGAGGCTCCTTGGATGAGTCCCTCTTGCCACTGGAAGCCCTCATACAAACATGGCTTTGATTGTAATTGGAAATCACATGGGTAATTTGTGACTCTCTGACTGTAACAAAAATGTGCAATCTGAGGAAAAATATGGCTGACTTTAGAGAGTCTAAATACTGGAAAAATAGGCGTGTTTGAAGCAAGCAACATGTCTAGTTAGTATGAAGGAAAGCTCATGCAGAATGTGCCTCTTTAGTGATTTGCTCAAACCAGCCCTAAAAATTGAATGAGAAGTTGTGTGCATGTGGTCTTTCAGATATGCATTGAAAAACCAGTTTTCTTACGAAACTATGAGATTGCAGATAGTGGAGTGTCCGTGCCTTAATTTGTGCTGCTATGTTTTCCTCCCATCCAGAATCGGGCATCAGCATAGAGCAGTGTGAGCACGTGGTATCCGAGCTCCAGGACAGCATGCGCAGAGCCCTTCACCTTTACCGCAGGGTGAGTGACCTCGCACATGGGCTCTGGCACAGCCCACAGACATCTTACACAGAATCTAAGTGCTTGCTGCCTCAGGGTGTTCTCCTGACTGTGTGTTCAGTGACGCCCGATGCCTGGCTGTCCACCTGACTGCACCTTCAGCTTGAACCAGGGATGCAGGAGCTGCTGATTTCCAGCTTTTGGATTTTCCAATGGCTTGCTATGGTACTCTGAGCAAATCAATTAAGTGTTCAGTCTGTTTAGCCTATCTGTAAACTGAAGATAACACTATGCTCTTTTTCAAAGGGGTATTAGGGAATTAATTAATCGTTATACAGTGTTTCAGGGATATGAAATGTTATAGGAGCTTTGAGTTTTATTATCCCTATCTGTTCTTTGTCTTTGATGCCTGGGAAAAGGATTAACAAATGTGGGATACCATGGGAATCCGGCTGTGAGAGGAACATGCAGCCGTTCGCCTGTCCCTCTCACCACCAGACCAGTTGCATGTAGAGCAATATAACAGCTCTTCGTTTCTTTGCTTAGCACTGATCTATCAAGTCTCCTGTAATGAGTGTGAGACTTTGAAGGTGAGCATCTGCCACATGGTCCTCTGCAGCTCTGGCTGCAGCGCTTACATCAGCTCTCTGACCTTGCTCTGTTCCTGGGACCAGCTGCATTTGGCAGACAGGAGGGACAGGAGACTGAGGCCCTGTGCTGCAGCTGGGAGACACAGTACCTCCTTAAGCCTGCTGTAAGGGGAACATTACCCAAAAATGTGCTTCCCATCTCTGTCCTATTGGAGTAATGCCTCTGGATTTTGTGTGACTAGGAGTATTGGATGCATGCCCTGCTCTGTGTCTAAATAGGCAGTCTCAAATGCTGAAAAAAAGTAGACTTGATTGGTCTGTAAATCTTTGTGGCATCACTTCCCTAAAGGGCTAAAATTGCTTACTTGGTGCTCTACCTAAACCCCAATGCATTCTTTTTTTTTCCCCCTCTTTGCGTTCAGGTATTAAATGATACGGAATCTTCTACTGACAAAGATAAAATAGCAGGCCTCCTGACAGAAGCATTCTCCTCGATGAAGAAAGAACTGGACTCTCTGAAGGATGCAGAAGAGCTTCCAAAAGATAAGGAGGCAGTGGTGAAGCCACAAGATAACACTAGCCCACTGAATGAGGGATGTGGCGCCAATCTACCGAGTCCCAAGAGTTTGGGAGATGAGCAGACACTAGCTTTGTTGGAACAGTACTCGGAGCTATTGCTGCAAGCTGTGGAGCGACGCATGGACAAAAAACTCTAAGAGGGGTGGCTTTCAGGTGTTTGTGAATACACAGAAGTGATCGCAAGAAGAGGACCACAGAGAGAGCTTCAGACCAATGCTACCATCAGCTGGTCTAGGGCTGGTGGGGATACCTTTATAAATTGATTTCCTCAGGCTCCAACAACTGACTTGTTCCAATTCTTAGCAATGTGCTGGCCACAGTTTTAATACTTGTTTCCCAGTGATCTTCAACTTCCTGTCTCTAAACAAAGTCTTGAAAGAGGAGTTTGGAGAAATTGCCTTGAAATTTCTTCATAGCCAGGAGGTCAGGATGTTTGAAACCTCAAAAGACAAAGAAAATCTGGTTTATCCAAGAAATTCTGAACTGCTGACTAAAAGCAAAGGAGTCCATGTGAAGCCAATCCCTTCCTCTCTGAGACTTTATGAGACTCAAGAATCAGACTTTTTGTGGTTTTATTTATTAATTTATTTCTCTTGACTGTTGCTCTATGCCACGGTTGTGGCTGTTATCTTTGTCCTTTAAAAAAACTGTCAATCCCTTTGCCATATCCCAGCGAGAAACAATCTCTGTATTATAAGCCCCCAACAGGGAGACAGGCTGGAGTGTCTGTGCAATTAATGAACTGTTCTCTGCTTAGATCTTGTCTTGCTGTTCTTGCTTTTCCTGCTTTAGTATTGTTCCCTGCAGTAATCCTGCTGTTGTTATGACAACCCTGTCTGCTTTCCTCTTGTGTCAAGACAGTCCCCACACTGTATTTTATCTGCATTCACCTCCAGGGAAAGGCTTTGTATGCCTTGGGCCATGCTTTGGAGATTACTTTATGAATTCATTAATGGTATTTTTAATCTGGAATTTGATGTTACATTGATAGTTCAGACCGGGTTTTCTGCAGACATGTTAAAAATTGAAATTAGATACAATACAAAAGTTTGTTTCAACCGCCTTTCATGATTAGGAATTGGATATTGACTTTGATGTTGTTATGATTTATTTGTGGAGAAGTGACAAGAAAAAGCTGGTTTCCATCTCTTACAGTGTAACTCTGAATTTGAGAGATCTTTGGTGCCATGGGTCATCTGTGTCATTTGTTCATTTCACTGTGATAGGAAAATGTTTTCTCCTTGCCTTTACAGGAAGACAGGATATTTACATCCTAAGAAAGCTGGGATTCTCTTACCTTTTGTAAAGCTGTTTCAAATTCTCTCAGAAAATTATTTCCTAAGAACTTCAAATGAGATATTTTGAGGTGTGATTACCACCATTTCCCCTGCCTCCAGCCTCTTTGCTTTTCATGAATTTCTGGTCTGAGAAACAGGAAATCTTCTCTTCTTGCATTTTTATGTGCAATATTCTTCTTGCCCTGTGGAGCTTCTCTAAACCCATGGTAACTTGTGTCTGTTGTGGCTTAAAATTGTCCAGTGATGTTTTTTAGGTCAATGATATAAGCTAAGAAAAAAAATTTTGAACCAATGAAATTCTTCAGCACCTTCCCCCTTACTCGCACTCCTTTCAACAACAGGGGCAAATACACAAAATGTTTTATTTCTTCCATCTCCAGTCTGTCTTGCATTTATTTTAAGGTAAAGCATTTATTTTAATCCCAGTTCATAAAACTAATGCAAGCAACAAGCCTTTGGTGGGAGAGAGACTGCTGGCATCTGTGGAAGTCAGTCAGAGGCAGCCAGACTGCATCATTTGGTTACACAGGTTACAGAGTGGAAGCAGTTTTTTTCATTTTGCTGTCCTGGCTGCTGTCTCTCTGAAACCCCATGGCACTTGGAAATGTGGTCCGTTGACTTCTCTGTCTTTCTGTGACTGCAGATCTGCAGTGCAGCCTTTTTTCTACTGGTCTGGCCAGACTGGCATAGCATGACTTGTTTCTCCTGAGTAACTCTAGGGCTGAATAATCTGCAGTTCTGTCTCTCCCCTAACAGGTTTGCTGCCTGATCACTGCCGAGTGCTTCAGGACATGGCAGTATGGGGAACACTTTGAGAGCTTTCCAGCTAGTTCTGCCCGTAATTGAAATCTGCCTAATCATGTTTCAGGTGTCCTTGCTAACCTTACCTTCCATGGGCTTGTAATGAAACTTTAAAGGGGTTATTTTCTAGTCCTGTCTCTGCACTGTGTTGTGCTGGATCAGCTGGTGTGCTTGGTCCCATGGGCAGCTTCTCTTGCACAGACAGGTTTTGCAAAGGAAGGCAAGTTGGAAACCAGAGAGGAAATTTCTGGCAGTTTCCCTGAGTGAAAAGGTGAGCTGGAGATGCCGTGAGTGGAATGTGTGATGACGGTGACGTTGGATCTGTGACAGGAGTTAGTGTGGGTCAAGCTTGCTTTTGAGGTGACCAGTTCCTCTACTTTCAGACTGTGAACATATGTCCTAGTATACAGGAAATTTCTTGCCGTACTGGGGCCACAAGACACTCAGGAAAAATAGCAGTCCCTTGAACCCAGGTATATTTCGGTACTGTTGATAATGGTTTGAGGGTTCTTTATATTACTTCCTTGTGCAATTTTATACCAGTTTATAATTTAAACTTTGAGATAGTGACAAAAAGGTCGGAGATGATACAGAAGAGCCAGTGGTGAGAATGAAATTATCATTAAGGTGAAAGGCAACAACCAGCAAAGCTGGCATAGAGATATGAAACAAAGCTCCTTGGGAATAAGTTGTGTGAAGCAAATCTGATTTTTAAGCTGATCAGAATGGGTTTTGTTTCCTGGAATGGATTTTACTTGGGGTCATGGCTGTATACAGGAAACCAGAGGTAAAATCTGATCAGAATGATGGCGAAAAGTGCTGGGCAAGTAGATCAGTTGGAGAATGGTTGTGTAGTTTAAAATAAATTTAGAATATTATATGTAGGAGACTTAGGAAAATAGAGTAGAAGTAGAGATGGTCTTGGTCTGAAGAACACCATTTGGCCAATGCCTGTGAAGGATATACAGTACCAAAAGGCTTTGGGAAAGTAGATATACGACTTGGAGATGGTGATCTGTAATTGAAGAATGAATTGGAAGGAGTTTGTTTTTAAATACGTTCTGTTGAGCCTCTTGCTTCTTGCTGTTCACTAAACAACTTTTTCTTAAATGGCGAAGTCATGAGCCGCTTGTTCAAGGCTTTGATGTTTTGAATTTAGTAGAAGCCCAGTTACGGAGATGCTGGTGCCACAAGTTTGTTACTGAGAGGGGTGAGGAGATAGTGTTGCTCTTTATGATTTAAGACTGATCCAACTAATTCTTCCCTGCTAACTTCCTATTGCTGGCAGTAGGAAATATTCCTAAACCCCCTAGTTTACAGAACAAAGAGAGCATAAATGCATTGCATTTGCACCTTGTGAACATGTTTCACCGCAGGCTGTCCATTGGGCCAGGTAGAGAAATAATGAATGGTAACTGCCTGGGAAGTGAAGAGGCTTGTCAGAGGAGGTAATAAATTTGAGTCTCTCCCTCTTAATGGTTTGTGATCCCTCTTACTGGTTTGTGTGGGTGTTAGCATAGGCACAGCAAGATACCTGTAATTAAGATAAGTTATTTGTTTAACATAAAGCCTGAAAAAATAATTTGGACCTACCCATCCTCCTTACATATATTTTCCCCCCTTCAACCCAACATTCCTGGTCAAAATGAGAAGTTTTAGGTTTCTTTTCCATCTTATAAGTAGTACTGCTTTGCCTGTGGAACCCCTCAATTTGTTCTAGGGCTGTCTTGAACTGGGACAGTAGGAAGGGCTGCAACCTGAGAGGGCAGCAAACTCTGTTTTATTTCCTGCTGCAGGCAGGTAACACCTTCCTCCTCCCCATCCCTCAGCAGCACCCAGGAGCTGTGTGTATGAGAGTCTGCATTTCTTCCAGCTCCTCTCTCAGGTTGTCCTCTCCTTTCCATGCGACCTCCCAGGTGATGACTGGGGCATGGCCTTACAGCAGCCCCCTCCCCAGCCTCCCCGTTTTGCAGGCTTCATCATGACTCAGAGGAATTGGGACGTTTCTTTCCGGGAGTAGAAACATACCAACTTAATTTTTTAAAAAGAACGAATATGTATATAATTATATATAAGAAAAAAAAAAATGAAATGCAGGTATTTAAACACCCTTGGTAAAGTCATGCATGTATACAGTGTCTTCCCCCCCACCCCGTTGGATGTGTAGCATCCAGGACACTAAATGACAAAAAACCTCATTGAAATGGTAGACAGCTCTAGCAGCCACCCAAGAGAGCAGGTGCTTCCTTCTCTGGGTAAGTCCGGCGTGTCGCATGTTTCAGATCGTGCGTGTGAATGACACGGGACTCTGGGGCTGTGTTCGTGTCACCGGAGGGGACACGCGCGGAGCAGCCGCGTTCGGAACAAGCCATGTCCGCCCCGCGTGTCCTTCCTGCGCCCTCGCTCCAGGCAGGCGCCTCCTCACCCCTGCTCCCCGCACTCCCCTTTTCCTTCCCTCCGCTAAAACACAAACAAAAAACCCCCTTCCTGCTTTATTTATAAATGCGTGTTTTTATACTTTTGGCTTTAGGTAAAATAATACTTTGTCTTTTTTTTTTAATTATTATTTGGGAAAAAAAATTAAAATTGGGTTTTTTTGTTTTTTTTGGTTTTGGTTTTTTTTTTTTTTTTTGCACTGTGAGGCTCCCCCGGGAGCTGTTTTTAACTCTGTATCCATTTGTACTTCGTGTCTTAAACAGTTTCAATAAAAACGTGATCATTTGTTACCGAGCAGCGCGAGTCCCTCGGGAACTGCGCGCGAGGTTTGTTTTCCGGGGGAAGGGNGGAGGCCGCGGTGACCCCGCCCGGGCGGGCAGTGGTGCTGGGCCGGCCCCGCCGCCGCCCCGGGGCCTGGCCCGCCCGCGTGTGGAGAGCAAAGCTGGGCGCGGCCGCCTCGGCGAGCGGCGGCAGCGTGGGGCGAACAGCGGCACCCGCTCTGCTGCCAGCACGATGGTTCCGAGGTCAAGGTGAAACAGGCCGCCGCAAAAAGAAAGCGAAACTCGAGAAAACGGTCCTTTAATGGTTATTTCTCTGTGTATAAAATAGCAAAACAAAGCACTATTCCAGCTTCCAAAAAATCATGCTGTGGTACCACCTCTGTATGGGAGGTGCACCTCCTGTAGCACAGGTCCTTTATCCTCAGGCACTGGCCTGAGGTTTCCACCTGGCTCTGAAACGCCCCTAACACTCTCTGGGGTTTAACAGAGGGATTTCTAGATCCGTGGGGGGCACTGCTTGGTGTCAAGCGTGGTGTGGCGTGTGGAGCCTGCGTGCTGGCAGGAGGTGCTTGTCTCGGGATACTGAGTAACACTGAGTAACACTGTCTATCCTTTGCCTGGACAGAGCTGGGCTGGCCGGAGTCCATACCCTATCTTGATAGGCCTCCGTCCCCGCTGGAGTTTTATCGAGAGTGGGTGAGTCCGAATAAACCCTGTATAATTCGCAATGCCATCAGCCACTGGCCGGCTCTGAAGAAATGGACCTCAGAATACCTCAGGTATGAGTGAACTGTGGAACAGGAGTGGTGTTCAATTTTGGGCGACCTCACTAAAAACCCCTTGGTTAATCTTTGTGTTTATTTGTAAGATTAGCTCAGATTCCTTCCTGGTTCTGTATGAGGGTGTTCAGTCTTCCCAAGATCAGGTGTAAGTGTCTTCCTTCCACACTTACTGCCCTACCAGTTCTGATGCACCAGGAGGGTGGGTGTTTTGGCTGTGTGCAGCCAACAGACTCAGCTGTTGAAACCCAGGCAGCTGGAGTGGGGCTGTAACGCTGTAAGAACAGACTGACTTGTTTGTGACGGAGTACACCTTCTTTTCTTCAGAAAACTAAGTGATGAGCATTTTAACAATACCTGAAATTTTAAAGAAAAGTCCTTCTTTAAGAGAGGATTTATGGTTAGACCTAAAATCTGTGAGTCAGATCTAATTCTGTGGGGTTTAAAGCTAAATATCTTATGAAACTAAAGAGTGTTAGCCTCACGGGGTATGTATCTATCAGTTTCTGTCCACCCCTTCTCCCTGTTCAATTGCTTTTGAACATGTGAACCCTTGGACTTGGCTGGGTTGAATGGCCCAAATAATATCAAGCTTTGCCATGATTGGTGAAGAGAAGTGGCCGAAGAGGGCCCTCTGTCTGTACGGGGGAAAAAGGGAGCTCCTTTGTGAACTGTCCTGTTAGGAGAGAATTCAGAGAGGAAAAAGAAACTAGAGTTGCCTTGAGTGCAGGGAGCGATTGGAGCAGAATGCCAGAGTCCTTACCAGACAGCAGAAAATCTAATCTAGGGACATCCATCCATGGAAAGACAGGCATCTTATTTTTGCTGCTCTTGAAACATGTTTTTAAAATAACCTGTATGTAATATATGATCTAACTGCAGGCCTGGATATAAACTTTTGATTTCTTTTGCAGGGAGGTAGTAGGTCCCAAGGTGGTGAGTGTGGCAGTGACACCAAATGGTTATGCAGATGCAGTGTTTCAGGACCGTTTTGTCATGCCAGAGGAGCGCCAAATGCCTTTCATGGACTTTTTGGACATTGTGGAGAAGAAAGTGACTTCTCCCAACGTATTCTATGTGCAGAAGCAGTGTTCAAACCTCACTGAGGAGTTCCCTGAACTTGTCTGTGATGTGCAGCCTGACATACCATGGATGAGTGAGGCACTGGGTAAACCCTCTCTTTCTTACGTATTCAGTAAATATTTTGCATGGAGGTTTAAAACAATCGCACTAGGTACTACATGGTGAATGCTTGTTCTCTTTCTGAGCGCCACAGCTGAGTTTGGTTTCATCCTCTTAGAAAGCAGGAGTGGTAAAATACATAATAGAGTAATCCAAGTTTTGGCATTGGTTTACTCTGGAATCAGTATCTCTGTTGTGTATTGGGACCCTCACAACTGAAAAAATGTCACACAACACTTCTTTACATTGAGTGGCTTTTCTCTGATCTAGAGTCATGTTTTGGCTCAGTGTTTGCAGTGGAGAAGGAGGTTGCTGTTGTTCACACAGCTCTATTTGCAATGAAACCTGTCGTAGTTATGAAGGAAGTTGCAGGACAGAATTTGGCAGAAACTGGCAGAGAATTATTTGAAATGCTTTTAAAAATGGCACCTTTTTTTTTTTTTTTGTTGTCATCATATCTCTTTCTCCTAACCATACAGGGAAGAAGCCTGATGCTGTGAATTTCTGGCTTGGGGAGTCAGCTGCTGTGACATCTTGTATGTATCCTATGGCACTGTAAATCTTCTGGTGATTTCAGCATAGGTTTAAGCTGGCTAATTTTGAGTTAGTGGCTCAGGAGGATGGTGTGGTTTTTCTGACAAGGCAGTTCTATTTTAACATGCTTTTTTTTGCGTTCTTTATTCTGCCCTTCTGCAGCCTCCTGCTGCTGTGTCTCTGGGTGCACCTACCTGGCGTTGTGTCAGGCAAGGCACTGACAATTTGCTTGATTGAATGCATTTGCTACAGCATGATATTGTGACTTTCCTCTCCCACTGGCCGCGGGAAGAAGAAGCAGCCTGATAATAATAGGGAAAACTGACACTTTCAGTTCACTATAGTTTCTGCTGCAGAGAAGGAAATAGCACTGATTTTCTCTTTCTCCACATTTCTATTTTTTTCTTAATCCTAGTACATAAAGATCATTATGAGAACATGTACTGTGTGGTATCTGGAGAGAAATATTTTCTACTGCATCCACCAAGTGACCGTCCCTTCATCCCATACGGTACATCACTTTGCTGTGCAATATGTCTGGAGGTTGGGAGTAGGACAGACTGACACACTGGAAGATGTGAAAAAAAGGAAGCAGTGATAACATTTTGATGTTTATGCAGTGTTACACTTTCCAGTGTGAACAGGAATTTCTTCTGTTTCATGCTGCAAGTAGTTTGTAATACAAATGTTATTCTGAGGTCGGGTTTTCCAGTGCAGTAAAGTAATGGGCACATTGATTCACATCTTGGGTCCTGTGTCCAGTTCTGGGCCACTCAATTCAGGTAGGACATTTAGATGCTGAAGCAATTCTAGAGAAGGGCATTAAAGCTGGTGAAGGTTCCAGAGGGTAAGTCCTATGAGGAGCAGCTGAGGGAGCTGGGATTGTGTAGCCTGGAGGAAAGGAGACTTAGGGGGGACCTTTTCACTCTCTAGAACTCCCTGAAAGGAGGTTGTACCCAGGTGGGGGTCAGGCTCTTTTCCCAGCAACCAATGACAGAATGAGAGGTAATGGTCTCAAATTGTGCCCAGGGGAGGTTTAGATTTGACATTGGGAGGAATTTCTTCACATAAAGGGTGATTAGATATTGAAATGGACTGCTGAAGGGGCTGGTGGAGGCATGTGCCTGGAGGTGTTTAAGAAAAGAGTGGAGGTGGCACTTAGTGCCATGGTTTAGTTGACAAGGTGGTGTTCAGTCATAGCTTGGACTTGATGATCTCAGGTGATCTCAGATCTCATTTCTTGATGTCTTTTCCAACCTAATTAATTCTGTGATACTCATGGCAATTTCTTCAGCTTTAGAATATTTAAATTATTTAAGTATTGTGTCAATGTTGTAGCATGTCATCTTTGATGTTTTACAGATTTGGATTCTGCCTGCCTGCTTTTCTCCAGGAAAAAAAAGCCAGGAAGCTAAAAAATTAGTTGTATTTTAATGAAATATTCAAGCTACTAACTGAATCTCTGAAAACTGAGAAATGAAGAAAGAGATTCTTGTGGCAGCATTGCTTCACACTGCCTGTTTTCTGTTTCTTTATGTTGCTTTCCTATGTGCACAGCAGTAGTTTTTGTTACAGTGTCATCTAGAAGATGGACGACTTAACTTTATGCCTCATAAGACTTAATTTTCCCATTCCTTGACTTTCACACCATCAGATTAAGTGAATGCGGAGTGCTCTGTGATGCAAATATAATTTTGCCTGGATGTGTGCTGCTACAATATATTTTATTTATACTCTTTTTATTTTGCTTACAACCTTGAAGTCATAGAATCACAGAGTGGTTTGGGTTGAAAGGGACCTTGAAGATTATTGAGGCAATGCCCCTGCCATTCAATAGACCAAATTGCTCTAAGCTCCATCCAGCCTGACCATGAACACTTCCAGGGACGGGGCATCCACAACTTCTCTGGACAACATGTTCCAGTGCCTCATGACCCTCATTGTAAAAAAATTCTTCCTTATTTGTAATCTAAGTCTACCCTGTGTCAGTTTGATACCATTAGCCTTTGTCCTGGCCTTGGTAAAAAGTCTTTCTGTCTTTCTTTAAGCCCCTTTTTGGGTACTGGAAAGCCACAGTGAGGTTTCCCCAGCACCTTCTCTTCTCCAGGCTGAACAAACCCAGCTCCTCAGCCCTTCTTGGACAGGTGGTGTCGTATGTGTGTGAATGTATGAAATCCATGTGTGTGACAGGAGTCCTACTTTTTAAAACAAATTACTGCTAAAGCATAGAACAGAGATAATGCTTACATTTCACAGTGTGTAGTAAAAATAGAATTCCGTCTTTTTGAGCTTTAGGTTGATTAATGGAGAGACACTCTCTCAAGGGAGGGCTTAGAAAACCACATGTGCTGAAGCAGTGAAAGAAAAGAAACCGGCAGTATCTCAAGGAGTTGATGAGCCCTATCAATTAAAATTAGAAGTGAAAGGCTGGCCACAAGCCACTAATAACTCTTGTGAGTGTTTCTTTGGTAGACTGACTTAAGAAGAAATATCCGACTATAGAATGATGCGTAAGTCAGGGGTGCATTTATAAGTTATGAGAAGGAAAGAAGACAGTTACTGGAACAAAATAGGACTGGGACACAAATGGGCTTGGAAGAGAATAATTTCTGAGAAGAAAGGAGGTTAGAGTTCCAAACAGGAAGGCAGCTTAGTATTCAGACTGACTTAAATAAAAGTACATTAAGAAACTTGATAAAATTTGAAATGGAAAAAGGGAAGGATAGTGAGTTCAGTAAGTTGAAAATGGTTTTGTCTTAATTTTTCTTTTACTTGATGAAAGTGTGACATGCACTGCCATTAGTTTCTGTGAATTGTCATTTAATTCTTTCTCTGGTTCCAGAGCTCTATCAGCCAGCAACCTACCATGTATCAGAAGATGGTTCATTTGAAATTGTGGATGAGAAGACCGCAGAGAAGGTAAAAAGTTTATAAAGAATGCAGTTAATACAGTAGGGAGAGTTTGGGGCATTGCTGAGCCCTCAAACTAAGCATATTGATTGATATTTAGAAATCTTTCATTACCAGGAAGAGAATGCCCAGATATTTCACTTGTATTCTACTATTTGCAAAGGATACCCAACTTCCAGAAAAAATTTTTTACTGCACACCTGAAACCATTAATATCATAAATTGTTGCCTTGCACCAGACTTAAACAGATCCACTAAAGAACTTTTGAATGCATAAACAATAAAGGAATTGATTGCATTATGCCTCAAATAGACCCCTCTACATTCACTTTCT
Source organism: Falcunculus frontatus (assembly GCA_013398115.1). Classification (NCBI taxonomy): domain Eukaryota; kingdom Metazoa; phylum Chordata; class Aves; order Passeriformes; genus Falcunculus; species Falcunculus frontatus. The sequence goes on along the minus strand of VZRV01010981.1, from coordinate 2,517,593 downwards.
TTTGGCCCTCTACTCAGTTCTACAGTGGGATCACCCAGTGCAATAAAACATGCCTCTCTAAATGAATAAGCTGTATTTTCTTACTAGTAGCAATATTTATTTGTTTAAAATGTTTAGATCTGGACTAAACACTTACTTTACAAACCTCACTAGAATCTAATCCCTCTGCAAAGTGTAATGCTACAACAGAACTTGAGCTGGGGCTTGTTCTCTGTTTGCAGAGTGGTGCTCATGGAATCTCATTTCTGTAATGCAGTAAGGTTGGAATGTTGACGTTTGTAATTCTGTAGGGCAGGGAAAAAATTAATGCAGGCAAGAGGGACTTCCCAGCAAGAAGGTGTGTTTTAGCTGCTGTGAGTAAAAATTAGACCAGAGAGTGTAAGAAGAAGAAAGGAATTTCTCTAAAGAGTGGTACAGATAAAATACTTAAGTACTGAGTGTAGGAGGAACAAGCAACTTAAGGGGCTGGAGGTATTTTGAAAGTATGCCACAAGACTGCAATTTCATGGATGACATTTACTGCCTTTTCCCTAATTAGAAATGTTTCACTGAAGGAGGCACATTTTTGCATCCTTGACCTATTCCCAGTTGAATGTGGAAAACTGTAGCTGTACATGTTTTGCTAGACAAAGTAAATGATTTGTAACCTAGTGAGTTTGATTATCAGTTGTTTTTCTGGAAGCTTGCTGGAATTTTTTGCCAGAGTCAGTACCATTTACACACTCTTTTGCCTTTAGGTGCCCTGGATCCCTCTGGACCCCTTGAACCCAGATCTAGAACTGTATCCAGAATATGCTCAGGCAAAACCTTTGCAGTGTACAGTGAAAGCCGGTGAGATGTTGTATCTGCCTTCTCTCTGGTTCCATCATGTTCAGCAATCACATGGCTGTATTGCAGGTAAAATAGAAACTATTTCCAGATACATTTTTGAACTATGGTGGGTGTGCAGCTGGATATCCCACAGCAAAACATCAATGGGACCAAAGGTCCCTTTAAGGTTTTCTGCCTCTCTGCAGGAGGGAATAACAATCTTGACAGATCCCATGGGACTGCCTTCTTGCAGCCTGTTTTGCTTATTATTCGTAGCTTTGTTGACAAGTGCTAGGGATGTAGCAGAAGACAAAGTCTTCTAGTTGTCAAGTCTGGAGAAGGATAGCTAGTGCAGTGAACCTGATCCAGTTTCTGTTTAAGACAGGCAGCTAAGCAGTTTGTCTGTCTAGCCTGCTCATTGCAACTGGTCATCTACATCCCTTTTGCAAAGAAACTGCATGTTGCATGTGCTGTTGTCATATGGCAAAAAAAAATCTGCAGGAAGAAAAGGAAACCAGAAAGTGAATGACTTAGGCATAAGTATAGACACAACATGGAAGATACTCTGTTTTCATATGAGCTGAAATCTGCTCTGACCCAGTCTCTTGCCTTGCTAATAAGGTTGTGTTTGTTACTGTTCCCCTGCATTTACCAAAAGTCTTGTCATCTCTTTCATTTAGGATTTATTGTCATCTCTCTTTTTTTTTCCTCTCTCCCCAAGTGAATTTCAGAATTTCAAGCATTGCTCATTTGGTACATATGGAGGGGTGGGGATGGTGCAAAGTATTATTGTTATGTTGTGCAAGTTTTGCAAGGTTTGAGAAAGAGTTTTTTGCTGGAATTTTTGCTTGTCCTTTATCTGGAATAATCCTGATAATGCTGTTCAAGAGAAAAGTATTTTGAACAGCCTAACACTAGTATTTGTGTAACACTGCAAATGTTGCAAGCCGTTTTTTTTCAGTTCTTGTGATTCTGTGATAAAAAAAACAAGCTAGCAGTAGAGCAGTATTTCCTATTCTTTTTGCCCAGTGCTGCTACATCAGTCCTTAAAGAATTTTTAGAAATAGTAGAGTTGTTTCCAGTTGCAAGCCCCTGGCCACTCTTTTTTCCCTCTGTTTATCAGAAATGCCAAAGAGTTTGAGTTTTTGTCCTTTAGTCTGTTAACTGCAGTACGGTCTGTATACACTTGAAAAATCAATATTCTCTGGGTCTGGTCCAGTGAATGTCTGAAGCTAGAGCATATCCTCCTCCAGAAAGCACTGGTACAATATTACAGTGGATAATCTGATTTTCCTAGGAGATGTACCCCAAAATTAACACGAGAAGCAGAATTAAAGCACTGTCTAATTGATGACCACTGTAAACTAGTGGTGAATTTGCCATCCTTTACACAGGAAGAGATGTTCCCATCTGGATATTAAACTTGGCAGTTTGGTATTTTTTGTCTAAATAGAAGCATACGTTTTCTGTACCTAAGTGTTTTGCCAGCTTCTGCTCCAATGAATCTCCAGTACGGAGTCTGAAGTTGGTTTGGGTTAAGACAGAGTTGCATTGGCAGGACGTTTGAAGAACTCCATTGTTTGCTTACGTTATTTTTGCCTGTAGTCAATGATTTGCTCATTTCAAAGTTCAGTCAGTAACAGGGAAAAGCCTGTCCTAACTGAGTTGTGTAAAACAGTCTACAAACACATTTGTAAATCATTGCATTCTAGCCTTAAAATGTTTTCCCCTCTTCTTGTCTCTTCAGTGAATTATTGGTATGACATGGAATATGACATTAAGTACAGCTACTACCAACTACTAGATTGTCTCACAAAAACTGTGAAAATGCTATAGCAAAGGTGGGAGACTCGAGCTTGTGATGTCTGTTTCTGATGTGATACAATCATCAGCACCTGTGACTGGAGTACAAACATGATTTCCCCAAAAGGAACTGAACATTAATTTATCGTCAACAATGCCTGCTGAACACATCATGGCTGTTTTGCTTGATTTCAGAGTCCAGACTAACTGGCCAGATTTTTTGGCTTGTAAGTAGAACTTTGATAATAGGATTTTTAGGCCTTTGCATGTTGCCTCAGTGATGATGAGGAAAATAAAGTTTGAAGGGAGGCAATCCAGGTTTTGAAAATCCCGAAATGGAAGCCCTGACTGTTTGTTCAGATGTACAGATTGTTTTCATAACAACCCAAGTGGACAAGGAAGGATCTGCTCTGCCACCCTCCTGTGCATCAGGCTGCATCAGTCCACGTATACATTCTACTTAAAGCAAAAGTCTGTCCTGTTGAAATTCTCTGAGTTCAGTGGCTGTGGTATTTTGATGGTGGGAAACTACAACTTCTACAATAAATAGGTCAGTTTAAAAGGTCATTCCTGTGCTAATTTTTTTTTGCAAAATAAACAATGGCTGGAGGACATCTAGGAGGACATGTAGAAGTCAGTGTTGGCTATTTTCCATGTTAAGCTACACATTTTTATTGCTGTTTTTTATTTCTGTTCACTGTTATATTTAAAGATTCTAACATTTCAACATGCATTCTCTTGCATCCTGAGGGATGATTTTAGAGTTGCTTTGCCAGATCTGCAGTCAATCTGCATATTGTGAAAAACGAGGTTCACTCTCCTGTTAGGATTGGAAAGTTTAATAAAGGACAATAAGGGACAAAGATAATAAAGCAAAATTCACAGCGCTGGGTGCTTTGGCGCTCAGCCAAGAAGCACGCCTGCTATCCCGGAGATTCCCTTTACATACACATGACTTATTACATATTCATAAACAATTATACATATTCAAAACCCTTTCCCGGAATAGTTCAAAACGGAATGTAGTTTTCCCGTCTCGCTGGTAGTTCTGGGAACCAGCAGATCGCTGTGGGGATAAGCCTTTTGGTGACGCATATTATCTTACCTGTTGCTGATATGCTGTAGCAGGACTCCAAGTAAACAGTTCATAAGCATAGCTATTTCTAAGTTTTTGGTTGAATGAAAAAAGTATTGAAAAACCACATCTTCACAACAAAGCTACCTTATGTAGCATCTATTTTGTAATAAAGCTATTTTATATATAACATTTATTTGTGACAAAGCCACTGCTACAAAAGTTACTTTTAACATCACTTATTTTAACATTTGCAGAAAGCCAATATTATAGCATCCATTTATCACAATTCCCCCTCTTTTTTTTTTTTTACAAATCATTTGGCTTGAGCAATAATTCTTGTTTTCTGACTTTCATCATTTGCTCAGTTTTTTCACAAATTAATCTTGCTTCTTCAAAGGGATCTTATTGTGATAAATGGATGCTATAATATTGGCTTTCTGCAAATGTTAAAATAAGTGATGTTAAAAGTAACTTTTGTAGCAGTGGCTTTGTCACAAATAAATGTTATATATAAAATAGCTTTATTACAAAATAGATGCTACATAAGGTAGCTTTGTTGTGAAGATGTGGTTTTTCAATACTTTTTTCATTCAACCAAAAACTTAGAAATAGCTATGCTTATGAACTGTTTACTTGGAGTCCTGCTACAGCATATCAGCAACAGGTAAGATAATATGCGTCACCAAAAGGCTTATCCCCACAGCGATCTGCTGGTTCCCAGAACTACCAGCGAGACGGGAAAACTACATTCCGTTTTGAACTATTCCGGGAAAGGGTTTTGAATATGTATAATTGTTTATGAATATGTAATAAGTCATGTGTATGTAAAGGGAATCTCCGGGATAGCAGGCGTGCTTCTTGGCTGAGCGCCAAAGCACCCAGCGCTGTGAATTTTGCTTTATTATCTTTGTCCCTTATTGTCCTTTATTAAACTTTCCAATCCTAACAGGAGAGTGAACCTCGTTTTTCACAATATCATCTGTGGTCTCATGGCATGAGGTGTGATTCTGCAGTTCGTAAGCTCATTGATTGTTTCATTCCTTTGCCATTAATTGCTGTTTAGTGCCTGGTCAGGCAAGTTTTTCGAACCAGGAGCCTGATTCAAACAGCCATAATTCCCATTTGTATTTCCACAGAATGAGATGAGACTACTCACATATCTGAGACCCCCAGGGTAGGACTAGAAGGCTGTTAAATACACAGATGTTGCAAAAACGTAGTATTGTTGTTTGTGAAAACCAAGAGCTGGTGTTTATTGTCAAGCTCCAAAGAGTTCCTTAGAAACAGTAGCAATATGGGGGAAATTTATTATTGGGAAGAAAAATATGGTAATTGTTTTACTTTGTTTCTTTTGCTTTTTTAAAGAAACATAGTTATAGCAGGAAGTTTCATTTTAACTTGTGGTGCTTATCCAAAAATTGCAAAAAGCTCGAGAGGGATTAAGAACAGCTTTATTTTGTGGCTAGATTAAGATGTCATGCTACTTAGGCTTTCCAGCTTGTTTGTGTTTACTGTGCCATGGCAAAGGTTCCCAAGCCGGTTCAGCAGTCCAATCTGGAATTTCCTGCAGCTGGGGGGCGGGGAGGGAGGGACGGCGTAGCAATTTGGTTATCTCTTTTTTGCTGCTTTGGAGTTTTTGATTTAGTCTCTCTCTCTAGGCAAAAGTAAAAGCACTCGCCAAGAACAAGTGACAGCTTGTGCCCGTGCGAGTGGCTGGTGTCACCGCGCTACTCCTGCCGGAGAGTCTGGAGGCAGGCGTGCTCTGAACTACGTCTCCCAGCAGCCCGTGCTGGCCGACTGAAGGAAGTGGTGACGATGGTTCCTCCTAGACTTTGGGCAGAGGTTTTAATCCCGAGCAGGGACAGGCTGCTGAGGGTTGTGTCGCAACGCAGCTTCAGGCGGCCCGTGGCTGGCTCCAGGTTAGGGCCGCAGCTCTCCGTGCAGCCGGACTGGGATGGCGGTGCGGGTGGCCGTCCTGCCTTGCCCCAGGTGCCTGTTCGATGACCCTGTACAGATCCGGGTGGCCGGTCTGCAGCCGCAGCAGGCGGTCACCCTCCGAGCCAGCCTGGTGGACGAGAGCGGGGAGCTTTTCCAAGCCCACGCTCTCTACAGAGCTGGGAGCAGCGGGGAGCTCGACCTCAGCCGCTCCCCAGCGCTGGGGGGCAGCTATTTGGGAGTGGAGCCGATGGGGCTGTTCTGGGCTCTGCAGTCCAAAACACCCTACAAGCGGCTGGCAAAGAGGAACGTCCTGACCCCTTTCTGTGTGGACTTGGAAGTGTATGAGGGCCATGGGGACATGTGCCGTTTGCTGGGAAAATGCACCAATGAACGATGGTTTTTAGGAGAGGGGGTGAAGAGGATTTCGGTCAGAGAAGGTCGTCTCAAAGCAACCCTCTTCCTCCCTCCTGGTGAGTTTTAATTCCATCCTGGTTTTCCAGGTGTGACTGACACCACGTATGCCCTGTGGTCCCTGAATGCACTCAGCAACCCAGAGCAAAGCCTCAGCTAACACTTTCCTCAGCCTGTGCCTGGTCCAGATACTTGGATCTTCACAGCAGAACAAAGAGGAGCAGGTGTTGCCCGGCGGGGCAAGGGCCAAGGCCAGGGGTATGGTGGTGCAGGGAGGGAGGGCAGCAGTGGTAACACAAGGTGTCTCGTGGTTGTTCTAGCTGAGTGTCTTGACCTCTCCTGCAGTAAGAGCTCTGTCAAAAAGTGTTTATTTCTTAGCTTTTCTGTTTAGCTGACAGGACAAAGAGGCCCCTGGTCCTTGGCAGAGCTGTGGTGCATGACAGCTCTGGCCATGGGGTGAAGAATAATGAGGCATGGTGGGAGCACTGGACTCAGGCTGCAGCCAGCCTAGGCTGAAGAACCAGGCACTCAGCAGCTGCTACAGATCTTTCTGCAGGCTCTGGACTTGTCTCTCTCTGTGTCTCTCTTTAGCTAAGGAAAAGCCAAAAAAAGAAGTTTCAACCTGATTGAGCAGCTGGACTGCATGGGATACTTAGGAAGATGGGAGACAAACGGGAAAAGCAAGATCTTTAATTAAGCAGGTGCCATATTTCACAACTCTGTACACAGACAGTGCTGAGAATGGATCCTGTGCAAATCTGCTTTAAGCCCTGAAGTGTTTCTGTTCCTTGAATGTAACTTAAACATGGCTATCTTGCTTTGTAATTAACAAACAGTCCCTTGCAGCTGCAGCAACATCACATCTCATAAGGGAAATCTGGCTATGAGAATGGGCAGAGCAGCATCAGGAAAGGAAGGTCCTATTGCTGCAGAAGAGCTGAGGAGCTCAAGGGTAGTTACCCAGATCCTACTGAAGCCTGAATTGGCACAGGTCGGTGCTGGCGTTCGTGAGCATCTTTCATAACCCAAGTATCCCCTCCATAGCTTACCTGCTAGCATAGTTCCTAAGGAACATGGATTACCACTCCTGCAGTAATACTGTTTGTTCATTGATTCTCAGTGGCCTGAGGACTTGTAGGCCAATGCCAGATGAAATTCAGGATGAGAGAAGGATGTCCAACATGTGAACTTCCTATAATGAGTTCCTAAGAGAGAAAAGAAATATGCAAATTCATGTCCTTACAGTCATTTTGTGTGCTCCTGAGAATGATAGCCACCATGGAAAGCTTCAGAGGATGATTTTCTGGTATCTACTGTCCTGATGTATGCTGAGGGGCCACCACGAAAGGACACCTGTAGGAACTTTTTGGTTATATATACACCTCCCTTTCATTGCAGGACCTGGCCCATTCCCTGGACTTATTGATTTGTATGGATCTGGAGGAGGTCTTATTGAATACAGAGCAAGTCTCCTGGCTAGCAGAGGCTTCGTGACTCTGGCTCTTGCTTACATGTCCTTTGAAGATATCCCTGCTATGCCAGAGATTCTTGAACTGAGCTATTTTGAGGAGGCTGTGAACTTTTTGCAGAAGCAGCAGCAGGTAAGAGACAAATTATGGTGCTCTTCCTGGTGGAAACTTTTCCAGTTTTCTAATTGGTTCCTGGACTAGAAGCACAAAATTTCTTAAGCAAGAAATAGTAATTTTTTACTAGTTTTGCGTATTTTAAGATTTTAGAAGGGAAAAAATTCCATTGGCTTTTTTACTGTTTCTGAGATATTATATGCTTTTGATTCTGAGTAAGTTTTGCAGGACAGTAATAAAACACTTTAACAACAGAATCTCTTACAGTTGTAGCACCGGAGATGTGACATATCTTAAGAAGCTGAGGCTGTGTTTGAACAAGTGTGTGGGACAAGAAAGACACTTTATGGCAATGTATCATCATACTTAACCCAAAAGTGGACAAAAGAAATCAAGCAGCATTTAAATTTTTAATGGAATGCTACTTAATGTATATTTGTTTTGCAAAGTTATTTACTTTCTGTCACATGGACATCAGGATTGTAGGCAGTGTGAGAGCAGAATTCAGCCTTGCTTGTTTGTCTTGTTCCTCATCGAGCTCTGAAACATCTCAAATTCAATGTGAAGGGCCTTCACTAGAAATAAGTTGATTTAAACAGCTATTGGGCTCACTTAGCCTCAGGTGTAATGAACATTATGTCTTCCAAGATAAAACAGAAAATAACAGCTCAGCTGTAGGAGAGTATAGGAGAAACTATAAATAAATAAAAAACAAAGAAATTCAATGGAAGTAAACCCAGGAAAAAGTGGTTTGGAGAGAGGAGCAGTAAAAGACACCATACTGAGAGCAGGCTGAGCCAGGATGTGGAGGGAGCAAAGACAGGTCACCAGGAGGGAAACATGTTACATGAGAAGAAATGCTGAGAAGCTGGAGAATTCATAGTCACTCTTTTGGAGGCTCAGCAGAGGGATGGATGAGGGAGTAATACAACCTGAACAGAGAGAGGTAAGGGGCAAAATATGAGTGGTCTTAGTTGGATGAGGAGTGAGAAAGCAGAACTGGAGAGGTTATGTCAGCTCAGGAAATAGAGAGTAGTTATTAATACTGTTTTCATAATTCTGTTTCAGGTGAAAGATACTGGGATTGGTGTTTTGGGCTTGTCTAAAGGAGGTGATCTAGCCCTTTCCATGGCCACATTTCTACCTGGCATCAAGGCAGCTGTCAGCATATCCGGAAGTTGTTTTAATTCCTTCATTCCCCTGAAGGGGGATGGCTTCACTCTTCCTGTCCACCCATATGACTTGGGGAGGATGAAGATCAGTGATGAGTCTGGACTAGTAGACTTTTCAGATGTCTTAGATGATCACACGGACCCAGCAACTTGGAATTGTCGCATTCCCGTGGAGAGGTCCTTAGCCAAGTTCCTCTTCCTGTCTGGACTGGATGACATGAACTGGAAAAGTGACCTCTATTGCCGGGATGCTGTTCAGCGCCTTCGGCAGCACGGCCGGGAAGTGGAGTTTTACTCCTATTCTGGAGCAGGGCACCTCCTCGAGCCACCATACTTGCCTCTGTGCAAAGTTTCAATCCACAGGGTGCTTGGGATGTTGGTGCATTGGGGAGGGCAGTGGAGAGAGCATGCTAAAGCCCAAGAAGATGCATGGCGCAGGATACAGGCCTTTTTCTGGCAACATTTGATGGACTCAGACGTCCCTAAGAGCAAGCTGTAGTGGAAGCTGTCAAAGATGCTGGCCAGGGTTGGTATTTCAGCACTCACTGGGTCTTGGAAACTCACCAAAAGTTTCCTGGACTGCCTTCCTCTAAACCCCACCGTTGCATAGTTGTTTATTTTCATTCCTCAAATAATTTCCCATTTTTTAGTTGAATTTCAGTTGACTTCTGGCCCCTGCTTCACTGTAGATTGGCACCATCTGGTCTGTCTATGTGCTGTAGTCTAAAAAAACCCAGCATCCCATCATCTATGTCACATTTGTACTGAGCTGTCTTTGCCCTCAGTCTGCAACCCTCTCCTTTCATAAGAGGAAATACTGTCACAGGAGTTTTCCGTTGAATTGTTTAGTTTTGCACCTTTAACTAACCTAGATATAAACAGCACTTTTGTTGGGCAACACATTAGTACACTCATCTTTCCTCCTGGTATATTGTTGTCTCCCATTTCATAGTAAAAATGTTGCAGTAGTTCTGATCTCAGCTAAGGGAAGAGGCGCTCTTCTGGCTTAACCTGAAGTGCAGTGATAACATTTTTTTTCTGGTACCTCAAAACCTCAGAAGTGAATCTTACCCAGGTTACTCTGGTTGTATCTCCTGCTGACTCCATGTAAGTTACATATTCGAGTAAACTTTTCACTGCACTACTCAGTAAGTGCAATGTGCACTGTATGTGTGTATGCACAGTTTGCTTGAGATTATCTGAATGAAGCTTTCGACCATCTTTACACCTGTCAATACATTAAGGAACAATCCTGGTGTAGCCACAAGCTGTCACTTCACCCAACTGAGGAGTTCATGAACGGAAGTCCTCACCTCCTGTTGAGAAGAGAAGTGATGGAATCTGCAGTTTTGCACAGTGCTCAAGATCAGGTTGATACATATATGCCAAGTACTTGCTCTCACATGGTGAAAGTTAGTTTGTCTCCATTTGGAGGGGAACAATAAAGCCACTACTGTTGAGTTCCCAGGAGCCCAGTGAGGTGGGCTGCCTCAGTGGTCCTGCCACTATAGCAGACAGCTATGGGCTTGGTGACAGCTAAGAAATGCCACTCTTCAAGAAAGGACTGATCTCACCTTCTGGGAAGGGTGTGCATTTTCTCAGCCTTTACCAGTGTCTAAGCCTGCCAAGGGGGGCTGTAATCTACCTTGTGCTTTTGTGGGATAGTGGCAAACGGCAGCTACATCTGATATGGCATCAATGGAGCAAATTTTCCCTCCTGGAGCAGTCAAGACTCACATCCTGACCACAGAAGCGAGCAGGAGCTGGGAGACTCTGCATTGCACTGAGACAGAAAAATCTTGCCTTTGACAGTGTATTCCCTGGTTTCCAGTTCCTGCTGAGACCAAAGCCCTGTAGGAGCCTAGATCCTGCTGAGGGAAGAACCATGCCCTCGGTTTTCTTGCTTCAGGGAGCAATGGTTACTCAAAATGAGCACATTGGGCCTCAGCAGGCTGGGGACTCTCTCATATGATATATTCGACATAGACTGTGCCCCTTCAGGTGCTGCTGATTTTCCTGACCCCCCTGTTCCTCAGACTGGTAGATGGGGTACCATGTAGCTGAAGGCTAGAGTGGGGATATCTTTCTCCTCCTCACCCATACTGGCCTTCCATCAAGTTTTATGCTGTTGCCTGTTACTTGATTTCTGTTTGTCCCTTGTGTGCTTATGTCCTGCATGGACTATGGTTGTTCCAGATGTTTAGCGAGTGGGTAGGACCTGGCAGCAGAGTAAAATGTAGCAACAAGGAAAATCAAACACATTTCAGCAGTTCCATCTGCGTAAGGGACATTTTCTTTTCCCTCATTTTTCTGTTTTATTGAAGCAGGCAAAAAGCCCTGGGCTGCTCATCCACATTTTCCTCAGACTCAGGGCCTTAGGCTTTGAGTTTCTCTGTGGTATGAGTATGTTCTTTTGTTTTTACTAAATACAATGAGATTTATACAAAATGGTGTGTTGTTTTCCAGCCTGTGGGATAACTCACATTTATTTTAATCCCTTCTGAGGGGAAACCAAGCTTTCCTAGCCTTCAATGGGCAGCTTACAGATCTATATGTTGAATTACAAAATTGTAAGCTTCCAAGAAAATACATTATCTATAGGAAACTACCATTACAAATAAAAATACTTTCCATCAGTAAATAAACAGTGGGCCAGTGATGCTTTCATCCAGTTGTTATGTTGTCACATTTGGCAGTCAGGTTCATGGAAAACAGTGTTGAAAATAGAGGATGAAGGCAGCTTACTGGTGACCCCATCGGCGATGACAGCACATAGGACCTCTTTCTTTTGTTGCTCTGGAATGAAAGCTTTGCTACCCGGTAAAAAGCCCTTTATTTATCTCTTGGATGACATCTGACAAGAAAGACTGAAAAAGCTGATTTAGCCGAGCAGCTCTGTGCCACATTGCAGGAAAATACTCAAGCCAACTCAGTTGCACTGGGAATACTTTTAAAATTAAGGTCACATTTGAAACTTATCTTCAGGAAATAGAAACTGGAAACTGCTGTCAGACTAATATAAAATAACTGGTAATGGCTTGATTTTGGTAAAACACTTCTGCCTGTTCTTAAGCATGTTCTTCAGCATTTTGCTGAAGACTTTGACTACTTAATGTTTCTTCTGCTGAAGAGATGATTTAGACCAGTAGGGCTAAGATCACGGGTTTTTTTCAAGACAATATTCTACTAATTGCAGGCTGTTGAGTCAGAGTGCTTTGTATAGTTTCTCCAGGCCTGCTGAATACGGACAACATTATTCAAGAACAATGTGAAAATTATTATTTAATTAAAGATAATAGACCTTTAGCTACAAGAGATCCTCTGCCAAGGTCAACTGATAAATCTAATAGAAATGGGATGGGAAAAGCTGTTCTTGTAATCTGCTTGTAATTGAAAAATGCTTCAGATAAAATAGAATATCAAAGGACTAGCTTGAGCTGAAAGATCTCGTCTTGATTCTGTTACCCCCTGTTTTTCACTCTGCACTACATTGCTTTTATGAGAATAAGAAAAGAATAAGAAAAGCTTGTGACAAGTCTCTTAAGAACTGAGGATCTCTCCACATGTAAGCTTCTATGAGGGAACAGTATATCTTGCAATGCTTTTTTAGGGCAGGATGATTTCCTTAGCTACCATGGAATCAGGCAACAATGGAGAGTGCTGATTTGCCCAATGCATTCTTAAAATTTTCCATCTTTGCATTGAAAACTGACCGTGAAGCATTTTGATACACATACAGTATAACTTGGAGGAAATTGCGGAATGAAAGTAGTTAAGATGCCTTTGTTAGCAAAAAGTGAACCACAGGTGCAGAAGAGGTGAAACATCTTTGAAAAAGTGGCTATATCTGCAGAAGTGGTGGGTATTTGAGGCTTCAGTGGAATTTTAATAGGGACTGTGCTGAGCAAGGAGATTTCAGTGCAAATGTGCTTCTCTAAGACTAGGAGCTTCTTACTCAGGTGAAGCAGTGTCTCTGGGTGGCATCTGCAAGCAAGGTTGTTTCAAGGCCACAGAACAGGAGGAATGAAGTGAAAGATGAGAATATATGTTGTGTGGTGTAAGTTAGAAATCACTTTTCTCCGTTTGTGGTTTCTGTTCCCTGTGTGTGTTTGAAAGTCTGAAGATTCAAGTTTTTTTTTTTTTAATTCAAAGCTTACTCAGTTCTTTAATACATTACCAGATCATTTGTTATTAAGTTGTGGGATAACGATGTGGGACAATGTTTAATGTCAAAATACAAATAGTAAAAATTTTTTCTATATTAGTATTTTGCTAAAAAATTTATAATTCTACCATTGCAGAAAAAAGAAATCGCTATTCTGCACTCTTTAGTGCTTTGTACATGTTATTCAGAAATGGAATCTGAGCCAAATGTAGTATTAAGCACAGAGAAAGTGATGCTTTGTTTAAGTTTGGGGAGAAGAAAGATTAGTATTTCCAATGAACTAGTGCTCCTTGCAGCATTTATTGCAAAATATCCCTGCTATTTTTCATTGTCCAGGACAAAAATTGGAAATTATGAGTCTTAAAAAATTGTCTGTGCAAAATTTGCATTAAACCTAAAAATGTCTCTACCCTGACTCTGGATAGCACTTAGAGAAAAATAATTAAATGAGTTACATTCTCTTTATTTAGGATTGTATCTTTTCAGTTACTTAAGCTGCTGAACTTTCAACATTTTGCATTTAGACTGGAAATTTATGTTTGCATTAAAGTAATTTCAGTGAAAGGTGTGGGTTTATGTTTTTTGAACTCTTTTAAGAATACCTTGCTGCACAGAGGGACAGTCATGCCTTTTTTCTGATTAGTGATCTGACTAAGAGGTAATCCTGTGGAAAACAAAAAGAAGGTTAAAATGTTCTGCCGGATCAAAGAAGGAAACAGCTGGAACATGCATGGGGTTATCAGGAGAAGCAGGGGTGAGCAATACCATACCAAGATAAATAATAAACTAGTACAGTTTTTAGTTATGTTTGTAATAACTAGTCCAGCTAATTCTAAATCATGATCCATTACTGTATCCAGTGAAATGAATGCTTGGTGGCTCATTGTGTGCTGCCCCTGTTTTCAGTGGATCTGGTCCTGAAGGAGTGAGATGCTCGACAGCGGAGAGAAAATTGTGAAGTATGAATGTTGGGTAAGAGATGAGCTGGATAGATAGTTCAAAGGAAATGTCCTGGAGAGGAACAGAGCATGTGCATATCTATGCTTTCATCTAGAAGAGGAAGTTCAAATGCACTGCTATCATTTTTATATGCTATGAATTCGGCAAGATAGTGTTCAATCAATAATCCTGTGCCATCTAGAGGAGCCCGTCCCTGGACAGTGTCAGTCTGACATTCTCAAACATCCAGCACTAACTCAAAATGGATTAATTTTGGCTGCACAGTGCTCTGACTCCAGCCGTTCTCCTATCTCTGGATTATTTCAGATCCGAGATACATCATCTTGATGCAGGAAGACTGCTTTGATACCTAACAACGTCACTACTGTTGTAGCAGAAGAAAAAGAGGTCAGTGGTCTGTACTTTTTGGTGGAAATGATCACATTGAATCGCTGAAACAGCCCAAAATTTACTGCTTCCATGGCAGTTTGCATACCACTCCCTGTAAAGCTGAGACCTTCTAGGCTCCATTTAGATCAGCAATGTGCAGGGGCAATTCTGCTCTTTCAAGTCTTCTGGGGAATCTTCTTCTTTCTATGGCTGTCTTCCCTCACCTAATACAGCGGGGGCATAATGTCTACTTTCTTTTTTTTCTCTATCTTTGACAGTTTTGTTTCTGTCCCACTGCCCATGAACCAGGCCATTCCAACTCCAGGGCACTCTGCATGATGTGCTGGTGGAGGGGGAGCACTCTCAGCAGTACATAAGGCCAAAGCCAGAAGGGTGTGTGATAACACTGGCAGTGAGGAACCACGATGCTTTTACTGGTGAAGACTAGGTAGAATTATGTCGTCTTGTTGAGAAATTACCTCACATTGGTCTTGTTTCTGGCAAACAACCTCTAGGTAGGTCAGAAAGAGAACACTGCAGTGTAGATTGGGTACAATGAAATGTCTCTGCCAGTCTAAGAGTTGTAAAACTATCGAGGAAGATACTTTTCTACTAGCACTGAGAATGGGACATGCTGATTAATTAATTAATTAACCAAAATAGAGGTATAAATTGTGCATAAATTGTGCATTCAAGGAGTATCAATTCTTAAATTTCTCCTCCTCATAAAGGGAAATATGTGAGTGTGTGGGCATATATAAATGTCTGTTGGAAAGGAGGAGAGGAATGGAGAATGTAAAGCAAAGGAAAACCAAAAGATTATCGGTCACTTCCAAGTAGAGATATTATATGATTAGAAAAATCTATTTTGTTATAACTTGTGGGAGTTTTTTTTCTGTAGAATGTAGGGTCCCCAGCAGAAATCTCCTTCTGGCAGAAGCCAGACATGTGCAAGTGAAAGCACCATGGCTCAGGTCCCAGCCAGATGGTTTCACTGTGCAGTGCTGGAGGTGAGTGTACGGTGACGCCTGCCTGCTCCGGGATTCCCGGGATCAGCACAGTTCCCATTGCTCAGCCATGGCGTGCATCCACTTTTCTCTGTAAGACAAAAAGAAAGTTGTTGTTTATTGGTACATGAGTGCTTATGATGGGTTCAGAAGAAAGGTTTAAATTTTGTTCCACATTAGACCAGTAAGTTTTAAAATCTTGGGGTTTTTTTTATGAGATGAGAGGTTTATTTTATCAAGGTTACCTTTCACATAATAAAAAGCAAAGTGAGTCATTTGCTAATTTAGCTTCCTTAGGATATATGGCTTAAGCTGTGCCTTGTCTGTGTTTCCTTTGATTCATCTGGAATACTATGCCCAAACGAGGGGGGAGGAAGACCAAAGATACAACTTTTTTCTCTTTTTTTAAAATTGTCTCTGGCTACTAAGGTGTGTTTTGTATAGCCTAAAAACCACTGTCCACTAGCAAAAGAACTGCTCGGAAAAAGCCAACCCCATTCATCTCCTTACATAGCTTTTTCCTCTTCTGTGGCCTGAGTGAAGGCTTTGAACCTGGAGGGTGCTAGTGCCTAGCAGTTACTAAGCAGTGAGAGTTCAGTCATACTCAGGCCAGAGCTGTCTTCTCTCTCTGCTTCATTTGCTGCTTGTTCCATTTGCTTTCTGGGTGTTTTTATCATTTGTGTCTGCCTTATTGGCCATATAACAGACACCACACAGAGGATGATAATGGGCTGAGGCAGGTAACACCACTCTACCTTTCAATTCACAAATTTAAGAAAGATAGCTTGAACTTTTCAGAACATTTGAAATTTTAAGTAATTTGCTCCTAGTACTTTGCATGGGCGGGTTCTCCTTTCGGCTGGGTTGAGAGGAGAGTAAAATTTTTTAAGACAGTTGTTATCCTTCTTCATTCCTCTCAGTTCTCCACATAAGGCTATTTGGCTTTCCAGCGCTTCTGCTTTGCTTTTCTTCTCCCTCCAGAAGAGCATAATTTTGCGTTATCAATGAACATCGGTCCAGACCTCAAAGGAATGCAATTTCCTGGGCTCAGGAAGGAATCCAGAGGTTAATCTCATAAATCCTGTGTATACTCTTCAGCTCTTCCAGCTCTTAGCCAGGTTTGGCAACAGGGTCATTTCATGTAGCGCTCACGTAGTAAAACACATTTCTTTTGTGACCTCTGAGCCAGCTGTTCAGGGTAAATTACTGTACATATGGTCGTGACTTGAGCAGTGCCTGTGCGTGTCTCAGCTGCTTTCCTGCTATTCTGTCTGTAGAACAGTGCAGAATTCTCCTTGTGACATGGTGTTCCTGGAGAACAGAGCCTCCTGCTGCACATGAAAAATAGGGAGCGATTTTTCTGTGGGTCACCGTATGTACAGATGCCATAGTCAAGGAGATTCTAGATAGAATGTTACTTAGTATGTGAAATATGGTTCTTCTGGGAGCAAATGAGTGTTTGTGGACAGAAAGGATGGTTTCTCCTTGCTGTGGTCCCCAGTTCTCCAGTGCAAGATTCCATGTGGAGACAGTCAGGAATACTTTTATCTTTGCAAGATTTTTCTTCATGGGATTTAGATTTTCATTGAAGAGGTGTAAAAACTGAAAGCATATTTAAGGATGTCTTCAATATTTTCATGCCTCTGAAAGTGCTAGTATGTGGTCGTGTGCCTCCAAACAGACTTTTCACCTGAAAAACAGAAGAAAAAAAAAGCTCTCTTTTCTGAAGAGCCAATAATTATCTAAAAAATGTTTCTCTGAAATGAGAGATGCTTTGATGAACTTCAATGTCATGGATACTGTTTGCTTGGCTGGCAAGTCTGCAGCACCCTCAGCTCTGACTTCCTGCTGGTACCGTAGAAACAGCAAGCACAGCATGTACCTACCCCCACTTTCAGGGAAGAGCCACAGACCAAACCAAAATTCTCTTCTGCAGTTGCTCCCAAGCAACCAGAGGTCTGAGCTTCTGCAGCTTATCCCTTCATGGTCCTTTGTTTTATTCTCCTCCTATTTTAGTTTGTTTTCCTCTGTTAGGTTTTCTGAATTCTGCTTGTCTTTCTTTCTTCATGTCTCTCTTTAGAAGAATGCCAGCTTTATGTTGAGTTCTTATTCTTGACAAACTTTGCAAAATGAGTTCTGTATCTCTTATAATACAGGTGATCAGATTATTGTGATGAAGTAAGTTGAAAGGAAAGTTATTAATTATCAGGTCTCAGGTTTTAGTCTGATTAGTAGACTTTCAAGCTGCAACATACCTCACTTAGCATTGATATGGACTTAACTCCTCTGTTAATCCACTGACTGTTTGGACTGCTGCTGCAACCAAATCCGTTCTGGGAGCAGGCTGTATCAGAGAAGGAAGAGCCTGATATATTACTGCAGCAGAGAGGAGATTATGTGTTAGAAAGATTTAAAGATTATATTTGCATCATGGCAGAAGGGCTTGCTCAATGCTTCCGGTAGCTCTTAAGCCCTCTGTGAAATGAGGAAGAAATGGCAGACCCAGCACAAACTCTTGTAGCAGAGGTGGGTTTTAGCCAAGAATAAAATATCTGTGTATCTGGAGCTGGGATCTAAGAATATGAAGATGCAAATGCTGACATGACAAGGATTCCTGCAGGGAAATATTACCTCTTTCATTAATATGTAGCAGTCCATTTCTATATGTGGATTAAGTTTGCAAGAGAGGAAGTGTATGTCCTTGCCAGCTATGGATTTCCAATGTATCCTTGACTTACTTCCATACCACTAAAAATATCAGCAATCCCTGAACATCAGTCTGGATTCATAAAGGTTTTCTGACAACAGAATACCTTCTGGTCGCTTAAGCTGCTCTTCTACCACTATCAGAGGAAAGGAAGGGTCTCTTTAGCAATATCTGTCTGCTCCAAAGTCTTCTTGTTTCAACTCACTAGGTGGAGTCCTGAACACTGTCGCCAGGATTTTTGATCATGAGATTACTATGAAAAAAAATGACACGTACCCTGAAGGACTTCAGATTATCAGTGGGATTTTACGCATCTACACGTTTTAGATTGGTGTCAAAGTGATCAACATCTTACAGAAACGGATGCTGGGTGAGTATAATTTTTCCTCTTTCCATAGTCCAGAATCATGCTTTACTGGGTGGGTAAACTTAACCGTCAGTGGCTAGTTGGGAGCTCTTATTCTGCTATGCCATATTCTGAAGAAAATACAATATGTCCTGAAAACTCCAATCAGAACCTAAGTGCAGGATGCTTTGGTTTACTTTGGCGAACAAAGATTTGAAGGAAAATATGGTTTGGGTGTATAATGCTGGTTGAGGCTTTGGTAGTGAGGAAAGACTGATGGTTTGTCTCCGAGTAGAGGTGTTGAGGGAACCTTTTAACTATGCATGCCATCTGTGGGCTCTCCCAAACACTGCATCTGAGCTCAGAGCAGCTGCCTTGTTGGCTCAGAGTCCTCAAGCCGGCTTGTTCCTGGTATGTCCCTGCTCCTGCCTTGCACATGCATTTCGGATTGTCAGCACCTCGAGGTTTGATTCTGTGTCTTCAATTTGAAAGTGCTTTGGGAGTACACACTGATGGAAGCCCATATAGTTGGGGTATAAGGAAAGAATGGGCCGTTACTAGGAGAGGGGATCCCAGCTTGCTTTTCAATGTCACTGCAGCCATACTAACCTTTGTCCAGGTATTTCAAAATGCTGTGTAAGCAGTCACTGCACAGCTGAAGTCTGCATTGTTCAGGGAACAGCATACCCACTTTGACTTACAGCTATTTTATTTAATGTGACCAGATGGAACAATCCTATTTAGATTCAGAATACAGTGAACTGTAACACCGTTTTTTTTCAAGCAAGAAAAATGTTGCCGTAAATATACAAGCTTTACACTTGAGAAGATGGAGAGGAAAATTTTATCCTCAATGTACAAAACTATGTAATCATTTATAATAATACTTCCCAGCTGTAAAGAATATGTCCTTTTTTTTTTTTTCATTGTATACTGTAATTTTCAACTGCTGCCTAAGTGGAGTTTTAGTTTCCAGAACAGATGATTCTCTTGGCAGTGGGAGGACATTCTGTAGCCTTTATTACAAACCCCTAGTCCTTTAAACTGTGGGTTTCATCCCCTCTGCAGGGTTGACTCTACTCTCTACTGAGGCCTGTCCATGGACAGCACTTCCTTTAGCAACCACATTGACATTGAAGAGTGTAGCTCATTAGAGACAGATAAAAAAGCTAAGGAGAGACTATGTGGATCTGAATATAAAAGAGGGCTCAGCTGCTCAAGGCATCATTACTGCACCTCTGTACAGGGGAAATCATGTGCACTGTCCTCCCAGTCTAGGGGAAAAAAATTCTGTGACTTGTAGCTAAGTAAAATTTACGGGTCACAAGATGGCAGCATAATCTCACTGGTCAGGGTGACAAAATTTGAAGGGTCAGGTCAGTTATCTTCCTCAGCTCAAACTCCGGTTTTGAACACTTAGAAAGTCCTGTATCTAACTAGCTGGTGCCTCCTAGGCTCTAACTACTATGTATATAGGTGAAACTATTATATATGCAGGTGAACAGCCTTTTACATCACCTTGCAAACTAACACATTTAATGTACATTCTGATGCACTGTGATAGTATTGACATAAATTGCTCACCAGGAGTTCAATATGCAACAACAACAACAACAAAAAGACACCATCTTGTTATTTAACTAATCAGTAAAAAAGGCAACATTGATGGCACACTGAATTTGCAAAGCCTGTGCGACTGGGAGTCATATTGTTGTGTTTTCACTTCCTTTCTGCTCTTGAGAGCAAGATATTCTGAACCCTTCCTCAAAATACACATTTCTTAATGAACAATAATTTTTTTTCATCTGCCTATTTGCCTGCCTGTGTGTGTCTGTCTTTCAAAGAGATCTGCCCATTCTTACCATTTATCATGAGCTGAAGCTTTTCAATGTGCAGCACCTCATTTGGAAAAAAGGACTGTGCTAGGGAGAGATGATTCATCACATCAGTCACCATATTATATAATGCAGAGTGATAACAAACCACTGAGAACATTCCTAGCAGCAATATTCCCACTTGTGACTTTAAATACTTAGCAGAAATATCTGTATAAATAAATGGGGGTATCTGCATCTACTTGGAAGAAAAACAAGCCATGAGAGCAAGGCAAGTATATCTCCATTTTCAAAATTATTTGTAAGTTTTTGTGATGTTACTGCAGAATTAAACCATAGATATTTAAGTGCGCCCTCCAGGTGCACTTTTTTGAGAATGTGATTTTGAGAATCATAGTTCTACAAGCTGCTTGCATCTGGCAAGTGAATATGATGTTTTGACACATGTGCAAACTGTTCTTACGGGTATTTACTTGCTGAACTTCCAGGTGTGTTTTCATTGGACACTTTTGCAAACTTTAGACTTTTGAACACATGCTGAAATCCCAAATGGTCATTGGCTTTGGCTTTATTTACCTGTTCAGATGACGATGCTACCCTAGTTTAGTCTCACTAGTCAATGTAGTTTCAAGCATGCCTAAGACAAATTCAGCAAAGGCAAAGAAAAATGAGAAAATTGTACACTGCCCTTTTCATTAGCACGTTGTTTCCAGCTTAAGCAATTTGCCACATGGTGTCGCTATGTTTTAAGGCACTAAACCCTCTAGCAATAAAGCCTAGCAATCCCAAGTTTTCAAAGTATCCCAACCATGTGGTATTATCTAAGGAGACACTTCAGCAAAAGCGCCAGGGTCACAAAAGCTTCACAGTAGGAGAGTTTTAGGAAGGTATTTTACACAAAACATCTCTTTCTCAGTTTCTTGTACCTTCCTGGAATACATCAGAAATTTTTAACCCAGAAACACTTTTTCTCCAGATGTCTGCATTTGGGAACATGCTTGTATAGAAAGCTTTATCTTAAATTGTTGCAAGTTAGAAATTTAAAAATCCATCCGTGCTGGACTCATCCTAAACTTCAGTCACAGTTCTTCTTTTCTCCTTCTGTCTTTGTATATCTGAATTTGCAACAGCCATTGACTCTGCTGAACAGATGAAACTTGGCCTTAGGGTGCTCAGAGCAATTTAAACTGCAGCTCCTGGGACCCACAAAATGCTATTTAATCCCTGCTAGCTCTGACGAATGCATTGCACAACCCACCTGCTCAAGAGAGCTGTGCCAAAAACGGATGTATTGCGCATTTAAGGAGTTTCATAATGTACAGCTATAGCAACAGCGAGAGAGACAGCTGTGTACAGATACAGTACGAGCCTTAGCCAAGCAGATGATATCTGGCTCAGGGTGTGTCGAAAGGCTGCAAAATCCCATGCAGTGCTAAGTGTTGTTGTGCACTGTTTCTTATGTGAATGGCAGATGAGCCTGGAGTAGCAGGCCCTATGCTAACACCCTGGTAGTCCATGTAGGTTGGATTAATGTTTTATAGGAAGGATACATGTCTGGCAATGGCTTAACACCCACGAAGAGGGCACAGTGCTTTGTTTTGATTGTAAGCGCATTAGGTAGTTGCAATGCTTTCCCTAAGCCAGCTGATCTGCTTTGTATGGAGCTTACTCTCTGCATAGCTGCTGAGAGTGATAGCGCTGGTTTAAGATGTGTATTTCTTAGTGATAGTTTTGCTACCAATTCTGGTTGCACCAGACATTCACTTGTAATATGCCTGTTTTGAGGGCCATGTCTTCAATTTAAGTGCACAGTCAAGTCATATTTAGAATTATTAGGTCTACAAAGCTTGGTGATCTGAAAAGTCGGGTGCCTCAGTATGAATTTCAGTGCAGTGGTATGAACTGAGGAATTAGCTGTGTTAGTCTGGCCTTGAATGTGACCTAAGATTAAATGTTAAATAAAACCTGGACTGTCAGATCTCACAGGCTACAGCAGAGCCAAAATGTCATGTTCCTTGCAGAGACAGCAACAGTGCAACAGGTGGGTTTGGAAGACCATTTGTGAGTCCATTTGTGTGTACATTTGTGAATAGCAGATTATTTTGTGTTTCCTCTTGTTGCTTGCGGTGTAAAACCAGCTTAGAAGTATGTTCCACTGATGTTTATTTAGAAAAACTTACTCAAGTATGATTATGGCCTATGATTTCTCCTATTTCCCCCTCACCATTGCTTCTGTGATTATCTTAACTGAAAGAATTCTCCACTGGCCTCTGTGCTGGTGGTGGCCTTTAGTATGGGAGCTTCTGCAAAGGATGAAACATGATATGGTTCCTCCTGGAAGAAGAAGAGCTTCAAGCAGAAGGTATGAACAGTGATGGAGAAGAGCAGATGGGGTCTCCTGTAGGAGAAGGTCAAACTTGGGAGTAAGTTGGGCGTATTGCCAAAACAATTTGTCCTTGTTCTGCAAATCTTGGAAATTGCTGACCTCATTATCTAAGACACAAAGCGTCTCCTGGTAGTGTGCAGGGGAGTCCTAACATAACTATAATTATCCTAATGGCACTGGTGCCATGATGGTATATAAACTATAAACAGGAAAGACTGAAACCCTCTGACACAGATGAGATGCAAATGAAGGGCTGATGCCTCTACTGTAGGAATACCAATAAGAAATGGAAACTGTCTGAGGAAATCCTTCAAGGTTTGTCTCCAGGAACTGCCTTCAAAATGTTTGCTCAGGGAAGAAAGCTGTGAAACAGGGGAAGGATGGGTGTTTCCTCCCCTTGTGGTTTTATGAACCTCAGGCCCTGGAACCAAGGCTCCTTCTGAGGAAACTTTTATGTGTTGTCTTGTGCAAGGTATTATCTGGGAAGCTCTAGTACTCCGTATTTTTTGGAAGAGATGCACTGTATATCAGTGCCAAGGGCATTTCAGTATTAGTTTCTAACACTGTTAGGTTAAAGAGTGAGTCTTCTTGAAATAATGGGAACAGCTTGTCTCTTCATCTGAAGCTTCTTTATGAAGCACATAGAACATCACTGCCTGTGGATATAGGTCAACTACAGGTTTCTAAAATATGTTTGATATATAAAGAAAATCTTGAGTATGGAAGAAAAAGAGATTTTTAAAACAAAGGCCATCTATGAATATTTAGTTGGACCTACCCTACGTATGTATTTTTCCCAGTAATTCCTGAATCAAGTTCCTCATGTTTGATTGCACTACACATAAAGGAGAATCATCCAGTTTTGATTTAAATTTAGTTATCATGTGGGAGGAAAATGTGGTATGGAGGCTGAGAAAAGTCAGGGGTCACCATGTGGAAGGAAGGTGTAGGAGGGAAGATACATAGTTTAAACACAGATTTCAAGATCAGAAATAGAATTTATTGACATTTATGGTAGTGGCACTGCGAAAAGTCAAGAGAGAAGTGATTTGTTAAAAGTGATAGAAGTTCCCAGATAAGGTGTAGACCTTGCTCTGGAAAAGATCTGTAGTCTAAATAGATTACATGAACACCAACGCAAACACCAACACGTACATAAAAATAGAAGTAAAGGAACAGGAGTTTAACAATAATTAAACCTGTGAAAAAATGTGATACATTTGGTTTGCACAGGGAGCAGAGAGGGGAAAATGGGCTGATGTTTTGTGCGTATTCCTTTGTTGTTTGGTTGTGCTCCAATTCATCAAGCACTGGTGCACCTGAGGTGGCACTTTACCTGTGAATTATCCTATTGATATAAATTAGACTGTTCCTGAGAGGAATGTGTGCAAGTGTCTGAGAAGATCAAAGCTTTTGACTTTTAAATGCTTATGGTAACTACTAAATGGATAGCAGAAAAGCTGGAATTGTCTAAGGACAAGACCTACTAGTGAATTACCAGTGGCTGCAGATCAGGAAGATGTCTCTTAATCTTTTTGGCACGTCTTTTTTCCAACAGCAAAGACATGGCTTTGGACTTTCAGCATTTTACTATGGGTTGTTTTTTGACTGGCTGAATTTTGACTAGCTTCCCTCAGTAATCTGGAGTGGTGAGGGACAGGAGACAGAGTGTAAGGGATGAGGATTTTGCTTATGCTGAGCTCTACAGAAGTAGCAATAAAAACCCCAAGATGCTCTGTTGTTAGTATGGTTTTCTTTAAACCCTGTCCTGACACAGACAGACCACAAAATGGTGATGACTACATATGTCAGAAGGAAGGAAGGAAGTGGAGTTCAAATGATCATGACCAGAACTAGAATTAAGATATCAAATAGATATTCCTGTCACTAGAAGCGGAAATGGATTGGCATGGATTCACCTGTACAGTTCTTCTTTCAAATGCTGGGGACAAAAGGGGTTGTTAATAGCTGTTAAGATCTACTCCTATTTAGGAAAGCATCAAATTGCTTTACAGTATCTTTGTTTCTTGGTTTTGAAATGGAGACTGTAATATCTTCTGTTGCAGTTATTAATACAGACTTCCTACTACATGAGTATATTGAATGAAAATTAAGCTGCCCTGCTCACTTCTTCTTACAGACTGTACCTGGTGCTGTGTGAAACCATTAATTAACTTTCTGACTCCCAGGTTATTCCCCCCAGAGCTGAAGGATGTTTTGCTTGGGACAAGTGAAGAACATTTAGCTGCATCTGTAATAATGTAATGCAACCATTCATTTCATTTGATTCAGAGCCACATAAGGTTAAACAATGTCCTGTGTGGAACAAGAAGCGTCTTAAAGTATTAATTCAGAGGGTGGGACACATTTCTGATCTATGCCATGGCTACTGGACCTTTTGGTGCTCTCTGGACCTTGGGTAAACTGATGCCTTCCATGATACAGACACTTGATGGGGAATACACTCAGTTTCTCTGAACACTGAGAGTGTCAGTACACAATGTTTGTGTTCATAAATTGAAGATATATTCTACAACAATAGAATAATTTTATTTTTTCTTTACCGTATTAATTTGTCTTTCTTCTGACTTGCAGCAGTTTCCTTGATCCCAGGTGAACTGACTGTTGCTACTTCCATTTCACTCTACAAATTTCTCAAAATTTCTAAGATGTACAAAGGATTTGTGACAGAGTCAAAGAGCAGGGGGTACATTACCATTTAAAATCTTGTTTCCTCTTTCCTCTTTTTACTGTAAGCAAGTTGTTGTACAAGGCATTCCGTGCTCCACATATCTGTCCATGTTGTCAGCTGTTTGTGTATCAAGTCTGAGGAGGAGGAGGAGGAAATATGCGGTGTGTTATCAACAGTCAGGTACTTCCCATTCCCATTTTTAGCGTACGTGAGGAAGAGATGAACAGAGCTGATCATACGTCTTCTGATGCAACACTTCTCTGTTTAAAAATGTTGATTGGATTCAGTATTGCTGGGTTGGCTGGTTCTCCAGCTTCATGGAAATCTGCTTGGAAAGCTGTCATGCTTTTGTACGCCTTGTTGACCCACCTGGCCTGTTCCTCTGGCTACCCATCATTCTGTGATGACAGGACACTCCTGGCTTCTCCCACTTACTAGGGGCTACCCCCTAGGCTGGTCAGCAGGTGATTGAGATGCCCATTAGATGTTCTTAGGCTGTTGGTCAATTCCTTTGCTTCCAGCTTCCCAGATCTCTTAGCTTTGAAGCTCCCAGCCTGCCCAGGAGGCTGCTGGGCAAAACCAGCTGTGTAGGCAGGGTCCTGGCATGTCAGCTGAGGCATCAATCCAGGAATGTTTCAAAATCTTTCTTTTATGTGGGAGTGAAATCTTTTCAGGGAGATATGCCAACATGATTTCCTCTGTGGGATGAACATTCCAGTTCCCAGCACTGGTACAGGACATTTTACCTTTTTGTGGTTCGCAGTTTACTTGCTAGTACTTGGCTGACAAAGGAATTTGGTATGTGTGTAACTACACAGTAGGGAAGACCAACAATTAGTGGATTTGAATCATACAAAGCAAGGGTCTCTGCCACTTTGCAATGTGTCTATTGCATGGGGAGGGGTTGAAGAGTACAAATTGTGTGTGTTGCAGGGAAGGTACCAGTGCTGGTTTGTGCTCTGCTGCATTGGCAGGCTGTGGGTGAGGCTTGCTTCCTGGAGCTGTTTATGGGAGAGGTGACCATATGAAATCTAGTCTTCCATCAGATCTCTACCTCTGGGAGCTAGAGTCTCTGAGTGAATGCATCTCCCTCAGCTCAGACTCTCCCTGGCTAGGTACAGGAGATCTAATTGTGGGTCTTTGGCACATAGGTCTGGAATCCTCTGTCAAATGGGGCACTGTACGTTAATTTAATGTTCTGCTCTGAACAGACTCAATGCCTTTCATGACCTACACAAGAAGTTTTTCTCTTGTTGGCCGTATCATGTCTTACCTGCCATAATAGACCATGAATGTGGGAGGCCTACAGCTAAAAACACCCTAGTTCCTTGAGATGCTGAAGGCTATACATTTCTCTTGGCTTTGGTATGATTTTCTGTTCTAGGTTCTCAGGTTTCAGGAAGCACTTCATAAAAATCTTCGGAGCTTCAGAATTCCCAAGGTATTATGTAAGTTAAGAGGTTAAAAAGGATCTGTGCGTGTAAAAAATATTTTTTCTACTATAATGAAAGCATTTAAAATTGCAGTGTTATGCAAGTGTCATGTTTTATGTGCTGCTGAAACAGAGGAATTAACCCTGACCTACTATGCGTGCACAGAGACATTCAGAGATAATATCAGGCTCCGTGGATAACTCTGCCTTGGCACAGGTTAGAGCAGCTTTCCTGAGACCAGCTGAGATGCTCACTGTGCTTCAAGTGCCAGGCTGTCCGCTCACACTTGTCTGCCTGCTCCACTGGCTTAAGGGGAGGAGGTGACAGAAAGATGCTTTCATACCACTCGAATTAAGCTGAGAGTGCTTTCAGCAAGGCAAATTCCCAGTTGCTCTATTAGGAAAACTTTGACTTCTTTTTGTCACAGAAATGGTGCAAGTTGAATAGAAGAAGAGACACACACCTAAATGAGAATTTTTCTCATCAGAAATATTTTCTACAGGGATAAGCATCAATGCAAAAGGAGCTTTTGTATTAAAATCCTCTGTAGAACTCCTGAAGTAGTCTTCTGCTGACAGAAATTATAATCCACCAGAAGTGCGTCACAGGGCTCTTAATTGCTGTAAATAAGCTTGCAAGGCTCATAATAAGTCTAATGACTAAGTCAAACTCTGGATGCTCTGTTTTAAATTGTTCATATACCTTTGTTGGTGTCTAGATTTTTTGTACTGGAAAAGAAAAGAACATAAGTGAAGGAAGGAAAAAATTCAGTTTTCAAATTTGACGCTCTTTCAATAACCTTAGAAGAAGCCTACAAAGAGGTAGTGAAAAGCCCCGTGCCTTTCTGGTAGTGAGGTCAGTGGATGGTAACGATCCACTTGCAGGAATGTGCACCGAATTGTCTAATGTATTTTCCACCTCTGATACTCATTTCCCTTTGAGTGCTGATGCTTTAGACAGCTCTTACAGACAATGCTGTTCATCCATGGTCAGATTCCCACTACTGAGCTCAAGCTGAGGTAGTGGCTACATGCCACTACAGAAGGGCAGTCCTGGAAATTCCTCAGGAAAAGGAGAAGAGTAGTTTTCTATTGCTTCAGCCCCTCAAATGAGCATAGCATTTTGCCAGAGGAGTTCCAGAGCCAATACTGCGAAGTAGGAGCAGGGCTTTCTAAACTTGGGAGTTGGGCTGGAGCAAAACCTCCTGTTTTAGCAACAACTACCTCTTAGACTTCCTGCTGCAACATGAAACTTTGCCATTAGTTATTTTTAAGACTTGAGCATTTTCAGATATTTACCAAGGACTTTGTGTCAGTATTCACTTGTTTTTTGTGATCAGTGTGCCTGTTATAAAGGCACACTTTGCAGGTATTTCCAGAGCTACTGGTGATATGCTTGAATGTATTCAGTTCTCCTGGAATTGGCTGTTTCTATATTTCTTTGCCTTGTCTCTATGCTCAGTTCAGTGGTTTTCTTACATTTACGCTTCACTAAAGCCTTCCAGACTACCTAAGCCAGGACATAGGTTGGCTGATGCTAGCTTTAGTTAAGAAGCCTACCCATGGGCAATACTAACTTACAGAATAGCACAGTGAGGATGCCTGCTACTGTTTTAGTCTTGTTATTTTTGGAGGGCTACTTAGACAATAAGTTACTGGCAGGAATGCATTAATTGAACACTTAACGACTTCCATATTATTTGAAATAAATTACTGTATATCTTTCATTTCTTTCTCAGCCAGCATCTAAGGGCTGTGCTCAGGTAAAGGTAGAACCTTGAAAAAACCCACATACAGGGTTGAAAGAGGATTGGACAGAAACAGAAAGGAAATGCTGCTGTATGTGTCGTACAGTCACTGCAGCCTTTGTTTTTTAATTACTCTTGCCCAGTATAATAAATTTTTGTAGGAAATATGTCCTTAGTAGATCCTGCCCCAAAGAACTTGTAGTCAAAGGGAGTGAAGAACAATAACAGAAAACAAGAGTTACTCTCTTGATTCTAAAAAAGTGGCCATTGAGAAATATGAGAGGTAGGTGGCAACTAAGAAAGAAACCTTTCTCTTGATAATTTGAAGCTGAATACCATAACCATAAGTTAAGTGTTCCTGTCAGCCAAGTGGTGAAGTGTAATACTTACCTAACTCTTCTGAGGTCTTTGCACAAGCAATTTTATACTGACATCAGTGTCAGGTTATTTGAATAAGATCTAAAGATAAAGGTTTGAGAAACTGGCTTGAGTGGAATGACATTGAAATACCTTACTCAATTATTATTTCAATTAGATGATCTGCAATCACTTGGTTTAAAATAAAAGAACAATTTCTAAACATAAATGCAGTAGGTTTCAGTGTGTGGCTTTACATTGACGTGTCTTGGAAAGGTAACACTGCAGTCCTCAGATACCCCAGGTAAGTAATAAGCAGCTTCCTCCCATCGTGAAGCTGCAAAGATCACTATCTTGCCATATTTGCAACCACACCTGCAAAACACCTGAGGAAATTAGTAGTTCTCTTACTCTGGCCAGGAAAAAGAGCCAGTGATACTGGATTTACTGTATGATGCTTTTGTTTAAGATTACAGTGGTTCAGGAGATAGGTAAGAGGATATAACACCTTTTACTTTTCTGAAACAAAAGCCAGAAGGACAGTTCATTTGCAAATGTTGTCATCTGATGCTGCTCAGATAGACAACCTAGTATTTTGTTCTAATTGATATCAGGTGCTGAAAATGGTTGTTTGGAAAATATTCAAACATCTAAAATAATTTCAGATTATTTATGTTGTTTGCTCAGAATGGGGCAAGGGGGAAACAGTGAAAAATTAGAAGGCTTTTATTTCAGAATTAAATGTTACATGTCCTAAATGTGGCATTTCTGAAGCTTGCTTTATAGCTTCTAGTTTCACATGGTAATTTTGAATTGAACAATTGAGATAGATTTTAATAAAGTTTTGGTTGTTGTTTGGATTATTTTTTACAGTGGTTAAAGAAAACAAATATGGAAAAAAATACTTTGGGGATGTGCTAGGGAAAAGCTTTCTTTTTTTTCTCAATTTCTGAGAACATTTTGAAAAAATTTGGTTTGAATTTGACTATACACATTTATTTTCTTAGTTAACTATAATTTTTCTAACCTAGCCACTGAGCTGAACAAGGTACAAACTGACTTATGAGGCAAAAAGAAAGTGACTGTTATCTCCCTTTGTCTCTGTCTGGCAAAACAATATATCTCCTCAAACATGCAGTCTTCCACCTCCACCTACTCAGTGGTGTGACTGCATCTAGCTCTGGAAAGGCCCATTACTTATCTCAATTTAAAAGCTTTTATGGAATGAACAAAAAACTTGAACCAAACAAAGTTATGGGAGGTTTATATTAATATGAGAGTGTTTTGGTAACTGCCATCCTTCCTCATGAAGCTCTTAGGACCAAGGGTGGAAGGACTATGAAGAGAGTGCCTCAGTGAGGGCAGTTTTTGTACACCAAAGCTGAGTTTGAAATTTTGCAGTGCCATTGCTGGGGCAAATAATGATCTCCACTAAATGAGACTTCTGAATCTTCTGTGGGTTCTGTCCCTGTTAGCTTTTTAGTTTATGCCACCAGTAGGATAGTCCAGTTCACAATCACTTGGAGTTGCTGCCACTCTACTGCTTGGTTTTGGCAGCTCAGTAGCTTCTTGCAAGGGGCTGTTAGTGAGCAGCCCACTGGGTAAATTGCATGTAGCTGAACACTTAATTGACTTTTAATTTCTTTCATGCTGAGCTTGCAGCATGGGCTTGCATTCCTTCCATTCTGATTCTGTTTCACATAGTCTCTTGTGTGCATTACCCAAGTGCCAACAGGTAGTGCATGAACCAATTTAACCTCAGTGGAATTTGATGGGTCTTCTCCCCCCTTCCCCCCCCCCCCCTTTATTTCCAAGTACTTGCTTAATATTAGTTTGGAAAAGAAGTAAGATTCAGTCACAAATGTGGAATGAGACTGGCCTAATTAGCACTTAAAATCTTTCTAGAATACCTCTTCTCTTTGTCTCCTCAACAGTCTTTTCAATCTGATATTGCAGGTACAGTATCATATTTTCTGAGTCTAACTCCACTAGTATAAGCCTGGCATGACTGTGTCCTCCCTCTAAAAAGGGGAGGGGGAGGACTTTCAGTACCCCCTTGAAGTTATTGCCTGACTATTAGCTAGTTCACTGACATATTCTGCTGTGCCCTCTTTGGTTCAGGTTTAACCTTTTAGTTTTGTTCCTTCTTTATGAGGTTGACTTTGTCTTGCATTCCCTGTGCTGTACGTTTTTCACATCTGCAGGAAGCCCTCATGTGATGTAGCCCATCTCCCTGATGTCCAGGAGGAAATGGAGGTAGTGCTTGTCAGCGTGCTTGTTGACAAGAAACACAAAATGTTTTATGTATTTTGGCCATGCTGACTTACTGGAAACATTCAGTTCTTGGAGGGGCTGTTGGAAAAGTTAGTTCCATAGCTCTCAAAAATAACTTTTGCACCTTGATTTGAAAGCATTCTGGGACCTTTTTTTCTTCTTTCCTATTCCATTAAGACATGGGTCTCCCTGCTGCAGCTGTTCTGTTTTTAATGTGTTGCTCTGCTTCCAGGCAGACATACCACTCTTTGAGTGGAGTTCATTGTTCTCTGGCTGGTTTTTCCCTTGCCTTCTCTATAGGAGGTATTTGTCAATGTACTATTTTGCTCTCTCAGTTCACTATAGCAGCAGAATGTATGATCAAAGCTGCAACAGCAATACAAAAGTGGAAAACCAACACTCTGAATAAGAGCTTTTTTCCTTTATTCACTGCTTTTCTCCTTATCTCTGGAAATGGGATGTTACAGACTCCTGTGTCCATGGAAGCAAGAAGATGAATGTGTGCACTGCAGTCTTAACTGGTCCTATAAAGATGCCCAAGTGAGGCTGTTAAAACAGTGTTACAGCAGGAGTCCTGCAGGCTTGCATAGTTAATTGCTCTCAACTCCAGATTGGTTTCTAATGAGTTTTGGTTGATTTTTCTGTGAGCTTTGTAACTGCCCTTTGATTTGCTGCAGACGTTTAAATAGCACACCTTTATCTGAGATATCTTTCTTTTTAGTATTTCAAAGACTGTAACCTAGCTAAGCACTCAGGTTGTCACCCTGCAAGAGCCTGCATCTAGGTGGTGAGCATGGAGGCTGCCTTTCCAGCCACAGGAGAGTCTGTGAAATGTCAATTTGAGCAGTTGGTTATCACTTGCAGAAACCCAGAAGCATCTGCCTAAAACTGATTTTAACTGGTGACAGATTTTTGTGGAAAATATTTTAAAGTGGCTTAAGGATGATCCACAGTGTGCACCTGAGTTTCATGAAAAATCTAAAGCCAAAGATTTCAGGTAAACCTATTTTCCTAGACAACTATTATGGTTATAATTAATTTTTCCTTCTCTTGTCAAAAGCCAAATTCGTAAGTGCTATTTGATGAAAATTAATTCTTGACTTTCTCCACCAGTTTAAGGTGTCCACTGGCTGTTTTGTGAGGCTTGATCCTATCTGGTATTACTATGCCCCAGTGAGAACCTACCTTACTGCAAACTTATGGTGGCCTCCAGGCCTTTTCCAAGTCTGGGTCTGCACAGCATAAAATTGCAAGTGTGGATTAAGGTACAGACAGAGCAGATTGCCTGGAGCAATGTCCTGACAGGCACCCTGTCAGCAGGTCACAGTAGGTATGGGAGAAGTGGAGGAAGCCATGCCTCTGCCGTCTTCAGGGGATGCCTTAGGACCCAACACTGTCAACAGCAAGTTGATGGGGGAACAGGATGGGAAGCTGGGAGATGTCAAGTTTTCATATTCACATAAGAAGCAGGTAGAGGGGAAAGGCCCAGAAAGCATGCAGCTTTCCCTTTCTCTGCCAATATCTATCTCAATTTCACCAGCATCTCTCTACTGGCCAGGTAATCAGCCAGTAGGTACTTCCAATTGAGGAGTCTTGATTTACTGATGGTCAGAAATATTCCCAGTAATATATTGGGAATATATCGGGTCCCTATTTTAGGAAAAGTTGAAAAGAGCACTTGGAAGTGGGTTGATCTCCCAGCAGAGATTGTAATAGATGAGATTCAGCTCTCCCCTCCCTTTGGCTTTTTCTTCTTCCTGGAGTATTTTTGTGGAAGAACTAAAAAGCTACTGAAACTTCATCTTCTGACTAGAAATGTAGAAGAGTTGGGAGTGAAGGAAAACTTTCCGAACATGTCAGAATCAACCTGAAAACCTGGTGGGAGAATGTTGGGGCACGAGAAAATTCTGAGTGATAATAAAAAAATGTCAGCCTTTCTGCTCACCTCTGACACCGCAGGTCTTTCCCTCTCAGATGTAGGCAGGCTCTCCTCCACACAGAGGAAGCAGAGGGTGGAGCTCGGCGCCTGTATAAATTATATGTGTCTTTCAGGTTATTTCAGCACAGCAGCAGCAGCACAACAAGCTGCTGGCGTGTTTGTCAGCTGACAGATCTGTTAACCAAATTGGGGTTTCGGTCGCTGCCGCCATCTTTCGTGCCATGGGGAGCCCACCAGCCAAGGTAAGAGAGCGGCAGCCCCGCGCTTCGCTGTGGCCTGGCACCTTGCTGTTGGGCCTCTCTGCTCCAGCTCTCCCGAGCAAACTCCCTCCTCGGTGCATCTGCTGGGATGCAGAGGCTGGAGCGGAGTGGCAGGGGCATCCTGAACTTTGCAGACTCACCTCTCTCCCCTTTTACCTCGTAGTAACTAATATGTGAGTGAGCTTCAGTGAAAACGCAGAGAAAATGAGGCCCTTTGTTTTTATCGTAAACACTTTGTTTTTATGCTGTACATGCTGGAGTGAAGGAAGAGGAGGCCGGTCTTGAGTTTACCTCCCATAAAATGAAAGTGCTTTAGCCATCCTGTGTGCTTTTCTCTGGATAGCACATGTTCATTGCTTGCCCCAGCTGAAATAAACCAACAGCTTTATCTAGCAACAAAGCATAATCTATATTACTTTAGCTGCAGGGGAGACGTCTAACGAGCTGTTTGGCTCATTAGATTTAGCTATTTTTAACATAACGTTTACAGCGTTTGCAGTTCTAGTGGAAGTACTTCGTGTCTGGACTTGAGTTGTCTAATAGTAAGTTCCATTCAGAGATTTTTACTGGTAGCTTTTAGTATAAATCAACAGAACTATTAGCTGAAAATTCTTTTCTCATGTGTATCTTTAAAAAGTAATAGACATGGTGTCCGAATGCAAGACATGAATTATTTACAGATAATCATTCTTTATGTATCAAACCCTATGTCAAATTTTGCAGCAAATAAAAGAAATATGGGCATTCATGGGCTTAAAATATAGTGAGGAACAATGTTACATGCCTATAGAGGTCATTAATTGTGCCATGGTAATATTTGCAGGCAAAGTTAAGGATTAGAAAAATGTCAGTAGCTTGAACGGATAGCTCAAGAGATAGATTAAAAATATTCAAACATTCAGGCAAAGAAAATAAATTGTAAATGTCATGTACTTTATGGATAAAATCTGTATCTAGTCCATCTACCAGTTAGATCCAGACGTATCTGTTGTAGATATGAATATTATCTATCGGTTTTAAAGATCAATGTTGTGTCTAATAAGAATTCTGGAGCTGATAGATGGGTTGACAGCTCAGGTATAATATGATCTAGAAAGTTTCAGTTGCAAAGTTCTTGCATTTCATCCCAATGCTGCAACTGCTGTTCCATGAGTACAGACAGACTCCTGGTTAATAGGCACCAGTGCTGAAAGGTTTGAGTGCAAGCATAATTTCGGGTCAGAAAGCCTCCATTCCCAATGGAAAGGGATTAATTCAGTACTGCAGGTAGCTCTGCTCTTGTGTCAGGCAAGTGCATGTTCCATTATGTGTAAGTTGGTAAATAGATACGGAAATAAGAACAGAGTGATTTTGTATTTTGCGGGTTTTTTTTCTTTTGCATTAGAAAACCCACATGCTTAGAAATGTGTGGATACTTTGAATTATCTAGGAAGACCTCCTAATCTCCCAGTTAGTTTTTTTCTCTTTAAAAAAGCTACCAAATTGACACAGAAGTGATTGTCAGTGTTAATTTGCAACTTTTCATATTTATAACATGGTCTTTTCTTCTGCTCAGACAAGAATAATTCCTCTTTAGAAGTTTTATTTTGTGGACTATGGAATAATTCTCACCTGGTAAAATACTCAGAAATTTTGTCAATATGAAGCCCTGAGGGACCCAGTCATACGTGTAAAGATGTGACTGATATATATGAATAGGAGATACATCCCAAATCCACAATGACTCTTGAAGTAATCCATCAGTGATAACATGAAATTACAGTGTATGTTTGTAAGGCAAATTAGATTTCCTCACTAACTGTTCAACTTCCAGTGACAAAATTTTGGACAATTGTGATTCCCAAGCAAAATGAGACTCTCATAGTTTTCTATATTTCTTCAGTCATTCACTTTTTCCACTAGAAGTTTTCATCCCTTTAATTTTAATGAAAGTAGGCAGCAGGTTGGAAGGACAAATTGCTAGCAGTGTTCTCACTGATGGAAGGGCTAACAAACTCAGCCCATACTAGATGTTAGAGGATCTGTGTGGAAGAGAGTGCTTTAGAACCAGGCTGGTAATTAAGCTTTCTTATAGTTTATAAATTTATAGATTTAATCGCAATTTGGTAAATTCCCAAATTGTAGTTGGACCAAATCCTCAGTATCTAACATAAAATAATGGTAGGAATATGCCAAGTGATTATATTTGGTGTTAGATCTTGTAGACAAGATATTGTACAGCTTCTAGCATGCCACTGAAGAAAGAAGTAATCCATGAAAGAAAGTAATTATTCATATCTGATAGATATTTATAAAGCTGAGTGATAAATCCTACACCTATTTTCAAAATGTCAGAAGACAGCAAAATCCTCATCTAAAGCTTAATATATTTTGGCATTATCCCATGGTGAAATCTCTGCTCGGAGAACTGCTTAGGTTTGGTGCAGGGAGAGTGAAACACTGACATTCCAATCAGCCTGCCAACATGTACAAACCAAGGACTTATTTAAGAAAAAAAGAGAAAAAGAAGAGGTAGCTAAGGGATGAGGTTCCCAGATTGCAGAAACTTCCCTAGAATGCTAACTTTCTGGTGAAGGTAGCCATGAGATCTAGTTCTAGCAGCATGGAGAGGCTATGACTGAAATCAAACATATGAGCTCTTGGTAGGTTTTTCTTCTTTCACTACCATCCATAGACTGTCTTGGTAGGCTCCTCGATATTTATGAGCTTTGAGAAGATTTCATATGCTCAAAATTGTCTTTTTGGAATGAAACCTTAAGAGACTAACTGCCTGTAAACAAGAGATTTATGTGTCCTTCCAAAGCTGATCAACATTCCTATGGAAGGAAGTCAGTGAGCATGTATTACTACAATCAATGAGATGTTGGCAACAGCTGTGAATTTTCAGTCTGTTAAGGTTTGATACAGCTGTGGCAATTCTGACATGCTAGTTTTATCTCCTGATTACTGCCTCTTCTGTATTTTGAACAGAAATGACTCTCTCAAAGCTTAGTTTGAGAGTACAGAAATATATTTGAATGCTAAATGCTATCAAGTGAAAAGATATTTGTTGGTTTCTTTTTATTTTTTTCCAATTTTTAGCCTTCCCTTTGGTACTCTGGAGATGCCACTATTTATTGGCCTGGAGTGTTATTGCTTAGGATGCAACAATACACAGGTAGCTGAATCCTGCACTCTGTTGTTGGCCTCAATGTCACACTACTAATTTTCCAGCAAAAATAGAATGATGCGCTTCTGGGAAAGCTGCCTTTGACTCTGGATATTTACAGAGGAGTTTTGTTACTCTCTGCATGCCTGTACAAGAAACCATCTTTCTCCCAAGGAAGTCAACTAAAACCAGCAAGACCAATACAGCTGCAAGTCTGTCAAGGCTTATCTGGATATGGTGTCTCTGTTCATCAGGCTGCATTAATTGTGAAGTTACATATCGCTTTTCATGTTATGAAAATAGCAAATGGTACCTCTAACTGTAATTATTATTTGCGGAAAGGTATTCTGGAGTACCAGCACTTTTAGGCAAAGGTGTTATTTTAGACCATCCAGACCAGACCCTAGGAGTCTGCTCTGGACTATTGTTGAAGAAAATTAGCTCTGCCTTTATCTGATGAACAAAGGAATTAGCCCGCTTCTGAATGCTTATCACAGGTTGGAGTAACTCCAGTCTTGGGAGAGGGATGGTTTCTGGCTTCCTTGTGGGATTTACACAGCCCTCAGGGTTTATTATGGCCACACTTTCCCTTCTGAATCTGTTTGCCTTTTACCCTGCAACACCACCAGGACTAAGCTGCACCGAATCAGGAGTGAAAAGTCATCTTTGATGATGTTTCCATCGTTTGGCAAATTTTGACATGTTTAAGGAAAGCGATTGCTGTTGGAAGGGGAAGGGAGGAGGAGTGAGGCTCTCTGGATGTAGGCAGAGGATGAAAGCATGACATCTTTCCCATCTGAGAGTACTCTGAAGATGACCTGCACATGCATCGTTTTTATAAGCAATTAGGAAATTTTCATCATGAAAGGTTCAAAGCCAATTTTATGCCAACATCTATTTCTTAACTGAAGGCAGATTCTGAAAATGGTTTGGGCTTCTGTTGAGCAAGGGGGAAGTTGATTACAAAATGACAGAAAATTAACATATTAATTAAAACCAGTCACCTCTGTAATTGTCTACATAATCCAATAATTCATGTAAATGAAAACCACTAGGAATGCTGAATGAGTGTTCCAGCTGGTAGTTCTACGTTAAATAACTATTTGCACAGGAAAATTAAAGTCAAATTCTTTCAGTGGGCAACTGGAAAAATATGGAAGTGTCCCAATTGGAACTTGTAATTTACACAATGCATTAAACTAAAAAAGTTTTAAATATGTCAGTTTTAAATTTGGAGGAAGACATACTAGAAGGAGTTCTTGTCACGCAGGAACAAATTTGTTTTGCATTTTTCTACAAGCCAAAAGACAGACTAATGTGATTTTATAGGTTTAACAAGGGTTTCTCTGCTCAGGGCAACTCTTAAATATTAATCTGAATTTAAAAAGTATGTAAAGTGACATAATAAAATTTAATATTAGGCCTGTATTTGAACATGCTAATTCACAGTTCAGATGATATCCATCTGATGTAACGTAATTTACTTCTAAACAAGCCTGAATGAAACTGAATGCAGGCTATTCTCATCTCTAATGAGCATGTCCAATAGTCTCCACCTCATTTTAAAAGAATTTCAGATTAACTGTAGTGAGTGATTTCTTCTGTAGAGAGGTTCCTTCTTCCCCAAAACTTTGTATCTACAAAGTTAATAATTTCCTTGTCAGGAAAATTAATCATGGTGCTAACTTTCAAAATAAAATTGTCAAATTATTTAGTGACAGTGTGATGAAATTCCCTGTTTAGGCAAATAGAGACAATATTTCAGTTGGTTGTTTAAGCTTTAAGTTTTAATTTATTAGTGGTAGTGGGACTGTAATAACTGCGTGTTATTATTACTTAATATTGCTGACAATCCATGCTAATATGGCATGCAAAAAACCCCAACAAAAACTAAAACAAAACAAAAAACCAAACCAGGAAATTAAAAGGAAATTTAAATGTGTCAATTTGAAAAAAGAATTAAGTATTTTCGCTGCTTTTATTATTAAGATTGTTACATTTACATATGTGTTCATTCATGCTTATCAGAACATCTTTTGAAAACGGCAAGTATTTCCTGAACAGCTTAGGCTGGAAAGCTTAACTTTTAAGAGTTAGGAACAAGTAACTTGAAATAGTATTAAAATGACACCTTGCCTGTGATAGAAATAAATTTCATGTCTGGAAGGGAAGTGCTTCCGTTCTCATTAGGTATTTTCCTGGTACATAATGATATGGAATTCTGTGATACTATGCCTGCAAAGCAGGGAAGTCTTTATTTTGTTTGAAGGGTCTGTGATTTGTTCCTTTAAAGTCAGCAAGGCTCTTTGATGAGCTTGCCCTCCTTGCAAGTGTCATGGACATTTAGTCTTAGTTCAGATACAAAGTCAGAAGTTTATAGAGTATTTTGGTAAGTACCATGTCCTGGCCTAGTGCCAGCTGTGCCATGACCTGGGCAGACAGCTGCAGTTCCTAGTATCCCCTTCCAAAGGCCCCATTCTGACCTACCAGTGGCCCAGGACCCCTGGAGTGTTGCCAGTACAACCATCACTGTGGCCATACATGCATCAGGTTGCCTGAAAACAAGTGCCTCTGAGGGGACTGTGAAAGCTTTTCACACCATTGTCTGAGCCCGTGTTTTCTCTCTCTGTCTTCATTTACTCAAGCTCCTTAGCAAACAGCCCAATGTGCTGTTGTGTTTTCATCCTAGCGTGGTGTACTTCCACTTGAGGGTGGTCACCTCACTTCAAACAGACAAGGGCAGACTGTCCCCTGTACTGTTCAAAATACATCTTGTTTTTGTATTCTGAGCTGATAAAATTATTGCATTTTTTTTCTCTGCAGATGAAGTTTTGCCCCATCCACATGCTTTCTGTAAGAATCATACAAGCTAAGAACATCAAGTCAAGAGACCTGTGTGAGTTGTGGTTTGATTGTGTTTTTAGTCACCTCCAGAGTTTACACAGTGAGCCATATTCTTGAGTTCTGAAGGTATGCAAGCAACGTACATAAAGCACAGCAATAGAAATACTAATGCCAGGGCTATAATTAGATCAGGTGTCTGATGCATCATTAGATTGGAGTGGCATTTCAGAGAACTGGTAAAAACCAAGACACTCAGATTAATTTTCTGGGCCAAGAAGGGAAGGTAGACTTTTTTAGGACACCACAATCTCTGAATCTGCTCGGGCAGGAATTTTGCCACACAGGCTGTGAATTTAAGGACCTCCTATTGAAAGGTACCAATTATACATAATAATCGAAGGTAAATTAGAGAATTTCAAGCCTTCTAAAGTACCTTATCTTTCAGGGTATTTGCTGTTCTCAGATGACCAGTCACAATAAATTATATTGATAGTTTTGATTAAGGAGGACCTCTGCAGATCCAGCCCTAAGCCCATGCTGAACATGGAGGCAAACCAGACTTTTCTGTGTACTTTTGTGTTCAAGTGTCTTTAACTCATTATCGCCCCTTCACAGCCTCCTATGCCTCCTTCTCCAGGTGTGCTGTGGACCAGCCATTCAGCTGCCATTTTTGCAGAGGTCTTTCTTGGGTTCCTCAGTTAGGACAGAGCTGCCCTTTGTCAGTTTTGAAATTTCTCGTGTGTGTATTCCTCTAGTGAAAAATGACTCGTTCAGCAAAAAACTCCATCACTTTGCAGTGATTTACTCGAGTTACAGCTGAGACCATCCGTGCCTTGCCATGCAGGGCCGAGCCTGGATGTGAGGGAAGCCAGAGGGAGTGAATCCCCTGTTAGCTGAGTAACTGCCTGCCAAAGGCTTCCTGTGCTCCAGTGGCAAATGCCACGTAGCACCATCCAGAGGTGGACACTAGAAAGGTGTTAGTGTGACAAAGCCTGTATTTCTGAGTTTCAATGATCTCTTCTATCTACTCTATTGAAGGGACAGTTCCACTTTCGTGCCAAAACCTTGCGGGGCAATGTTATTCACTGCTTGATACCAGTCTGAAGTATTTAGGCATCTCGGGCTGCAGTAGAAATCTTCCGTCAAGTCCTGACTCCAGCTCTGAAAGACATCACCTTGGAGATTTCCTTTCACACCGTTGTCAAGCTTCACAAAGTAAATGTGCTTCCCTACCCCGGCTCTCCCCAAAGGATGGCTGCTCGAGGCACTGACCACACTAACCATAAGGAGTAGATACTGGCTGGAAGTGA
The DNA here is from genome assembly GCA_013398115.1 of Falcunculus frontatus. Classification (NCBI taxonomy): domain Eukaryota; kingdom Metazoa; phylum Chordata; class Aves; order Passeriformes; genus Falcunculus; species Falcunculus frontatus. Next base: position 2,477,019 of record VZRV01010981.1, on the reverse strand, counting down.
AATGAAGATTTCCGACTTGCTCATGCCCTCCTGTTCTTGGGCCCACGCTGGCCTTGAGCTGCAACAGATCATCTTCCCTAGTGCCTAACACCTCTAGACAGCCATTATGTCCCCTCCGCATGTTTGTGGGCTGGATTGAGCAAGCCAGACTCTGATCTTTGCTGTAATAATGCATTTTCCTGTAATCATCCTAACAGCCCTTTTTGGAACCAGCTGTAGTTTCAATTTAACTTTTTAACATCATTGACTGGAATTGTAAGGACTATGCCCAACAAATGGTTAGTGGGCATAGTCCACTTTCCTCTTTCTCTTCACATGGGAAACATGGCTCTTAGTGTACTTTGTGTGTGCATGTGTACATTTGCAGTTTGTAGTTACTCAAGAATTAGATGGTTTTCCTTGGTTGTTTCCAAATGGTGATTTCTTTACTAATTAAAAAAAAAAAAAAAAGCAGGAATATTTATTAATCTCCAGGATTATGGCCTAGCCCTACTGTTCATCTATAACATTGCCATCAGGTTTTTAATTTTTCTCTGCTGCAGTGACTGCATCAGACTGCTATGTACGCTTGTGGCTGCCATCTGCTTCACCTGGAAAGCTTCAGACTAAAACCATCAAGAATTCTGACAACCCTGTCTGGAATGAGACTTTCTACTTTAGGATCCAGAGAGAAGTTGAGGTAGTAAAAAAATAGAAATGTCACCATTTTGAATAGCTGTGAATCCTCAGTTGACACCATGTTGACCAGCTGTGCTAAATAACTTAAGAAAATACTTGCTTAACAGACTGGTTAGCACAGAACAGTAGACATAGGTAGTGTTTTTCTCAGCTCTTTACAGACACTGGTGATATAAATGCCTGTATCTAAGCTAGTCCAGACTCCCTTTGTTGTCACCTGAGTGAAATAAGCACTGTTGTAGCATACTTCTGTGCTATTTTGGCATGGCTAACTTTGAAAGAGCTTTCCCTCTACTGGTTCTAAGGGAAGAGTAGAGAAGTTGCTGTGGTGTAGACAACAAATTTAATCCTTCCCTAAATCATGGAATTTGGAGAACTTTTGGAATGAAGAAATCAACTGTGTTCTTTGGGCGGGTTATCAGTGTGGTGCAGAGCACCAATATCCTTTCTGTCTCGGGAGAGTGGGAACCCTCTTTTATAGGTAGTTGTTTTCTGTTTCACAGGTTTCCCAAGACTGGATTTAATAATGTTCTACATTAGCAGACTCCTGAAGGAAAGGACATGCTTCTTTATTCTTACTGCTCTGCTAGTGAAACAGCTGCAAAAATCTATAATAATTTTTTTGTTGTTGTTTCTGCCTAACAGAAGGTCAATAAGTGTTCTTATTTATTTTTTCTGCTACCAGAATGTTTTAGAATTGGCAGTGTGTGATGAAGATCCACTCACCAAAGATGACATGCAGTTCACAGTTCTTTTTAATGTTGCTAGAATCAGACCTGGGGAGACAGTCCGTGAGACATTTGCTTTGAAATCAGAGGTAAGGGCTGAAAACACAGGGAGAGATTGACAAGACCTCATTGTACACATTGTCTTCTGTGCTAAGTAGGTTTTGGATCTTCATGAACAGGTAGCCATATATATCATTATCAATACCCCATCAAAACAGATACAATTTTGCTGTATTTTTGTGACTTCATGAATCTCTTTTTACAAATTCAGAAAATGAAGCAGCTTCTCTCTCATGCTCTATGAGGGCAAAATATTTTAACAGGAAGCATCAGTAAATAGTAGTTTTTATCTTTCATAATCCAAATAAATACTTCCTTACCTTTCAGCTTTGTTCTACTTTTGCCATGCTTGGGGGACATTTCCTCCTAAATGGCAACTTATTTATTAAAAAGATGAAGACAATTCACTCATCACTTGAATTGAATGATTCTTTCAGGCTTTTTTCCCTGTTGGTGGTCATGCTAGGTTTCCTTCTGGGTGATTCAGATTTCTCTAGCCCATAGTAAAGGAAGGTCTGTCCTGCTAACATCTTTGGTATTTTCTTAAGGAGCCCATGAAAGAGAGTTGTCCAGTAAACAAAGCCAGAATAGGTCTGTGACAACTCCTGGGCTTCTCTGAGCTGTGGCTGAGGTGTTGCTGCACATTCATTGCAGGAAGGAGACAGGCCATAAAAACAGCTACTTCTCACATGCTGGAAGCTGTTGACATGGATTTTCCTTGTGACCCTGCCAGCTGGTGCTGGGCACTTCTCAGCCAGTGGGCGAGTCACTGGGAAGTACAATGATTCAATAACCACTCAGTCACTTGCCTAATTCATCTCTTCTGGTTTCAGTTCAAATGTGATTTAAATGGTTTATATGTGGCAATGTCTCTGGTCTTAGTCACATTTGTTGCTGAGCTTCAATGCCTTTCCCCCATGCACACTATCTTACAGAAAGCCATTATATTTCCTTTTCAATCAAGCTCTCTCTCTCTGATTGTATCTTTGGAAATATGTTTAATTCTACATATCACACAATGGGAGATTATTAATCTAATGTGCCTTTCACAAGTCTGTGGTTTCTGTTGCAATTTCAGCTTTGGAAAGACACAACACAAAACTTTTTTTGGTGTCATTAGCAGAAGAGATGTCAGCCCTCAAAGTGCTTTTTAGGTGTGTCTGTCCTGCCAAATTCTTGCAGCCTCCAATAATATATATTTCTTTTACCCTTTTCTTTTTAGACAGAGAGGTGCTCTAAGAAATGGGAAAGTTTGGAAGTGGAATTTTGGATGGAAAGAATGTGAGTAAAATTCCAGAGCTAAAAGGTGTAGATCTGCCAGGGAGTAATAATATCTCAGAGGATGAGATATTATGAGATATTCTTCCAGCTCTTTGTCCCAANAGGGAGTAATAATATCTCAGAGGATGAGAAACTTCTTCCAGCTCTTTGTCCCAGCAGTGAACCTAAATTACAGTTTCAAACTTTTTTTTTTTTACCTTCTCTAGCTAATTCCACCTTTCAGCATATTTCATACAAACCTTAAACTTCTGCTGAACATGTATGTCTAGATCCTAGAAACGTAATAAAATTGTCACAATGTGATAACTTTTACACAAGATGCATGTGGAACTTAACATGAGTGCTCTTCAAATTGTTGATATTAATTGAATAATGCCTAGAACACTGTGGAATTTCTCAGAGACAGTAAAGCTTGTCTTGTATTATTATAACAATATATACATGGAGTTATGTAGACAGTATTAGAAAAGTCATCCATTAGGCAATAGCTTAGTTAAACTGAAAAAACATACAATCAACAAATAATGAAAATAAGACCATCCCCCTCCAAGTGGTAATCAGCATTGTCTGGAGGAGAAAAAGTCCCATAAGATAAACTTTCTCTGTCTTTTAAATTTAAAAAAAAAAGAAAAAAAAAAAGAAAAATAATGTAGTTCAGTGAAGACTGGCTAGCTGCATGATCAAGAGAAGGAACTGTAAACAAGACTTCATATTCTTAAACATGAAGAAATTGCAAAAGAAAATCACTCGTGTTCTTGGTTAATTTCTCCCACAGTGAAGCTCAAGATAATGTATTTAATTTACCTGTGAGAGGTACCTTAAGAGATGGTATAATGTATAGTGATGGTAATCATCTCCTGCAAATGTGGAAGCAGTCACAGCCAGATATATAAAAAGGTCAGAATGAGAAGCAGTGCTTTGGAAGTGGATTTGGACTAGAAATAAGAGGAACATCTTTCACCATTCAAGTTATAAGGCGTGTGGGGGCTGTCCATCCTTGGAAATCAAACCTAGTTATTTAAATACATTTTACAGCTGAAATAGAAGTTTTAAGGCTGGAAATGGTGTTTGGTAAAATACCCTGGACATATGAAGGTTATGTACTACATAACTTCAATGGTCCTTTCAGATATATGAAAGCATTTATGAATGTGTGTAACACAGGGGTGTTGGAGTATTTGCCTTAGTGGAAGATGCTGTTAGTAGACTCTACAGATTACTCATATTATTAAATAACCACATCCATTCAGTGACAGACCAAGGTCTTATGAGGTAAAATATCTGGGACAAAGACTTTTTATTGCTTACCTCTTTGTTTTGCAGTCATACATATGTAGCACAGTGGGAGTTAATTCTTATTTGCCATTCATTTGTGATCAGCCATAAATTATGATCTGGAATAGTCAGAAATGTCTTTCCTAATAAATGTTTGCAGAACACGTTAATATTAGTCTTTGCTTTTCCCAAGTCATATGGTCATTTGTTAATAGCAGGACATGATTCCACATATACCAATATGCCTTTGTTCTGCTGAAACTTAGCACATAGTTTTAAGCATTAGTATTTTTATGGGCTTTCCTGTCTTTCTTTTTGTTTGGCTGCTATATTTTGGTTCACATGCTTAGCGGGGGATCATGTATTTTGCCTTATTAGAAAACAAATTGTGATAACATGTTCAATTTTAAGCGGGAAAGGTCATAAAGCTGCGATTTAAAAAATTAAACAAAACACAACAAAAAGCAGATATGAACAGAGCTTTTTTTGTTTGTTATTTGTTTTTGTCTTTTCAGTCCTGGCCCTCCAGAGCATCTCATTACCAATGATGTCCTAGTGGTAAGGTTCACACGAGAATTTATCATGGAGTGACTTCTGCTTCATTTTGATCCTCTCCTCTTTCCCACATTTTATAGAGAGAACACAAACTACCATGATAGATAAGAGCATGGTGGGCATTTTAAAGTCAGAGACATGGGACAGTTCCCTTTTGTTACAGCTCAGCTGTTGCCCTCTCCATACAAAAGCAGAAGCTGTGTTTCTTGAAGTCCTCAGCTATTACAGATGTCAATATGTTGCCTAGCTGTGGTTTGTTGATGTTGCAAAATCCCATATTTGTTGGTGTTCAAGGTGAAAACTGTGTTTCATGTAATGCAGTATGGCACTTGTCAGGAAAAAAAAGGTTATAAAAGATCTGTAGAAGACAACAGTAGGTATTCGGTGTGCTTATGACTGGAAGGGTATCTAATGTAACAGCTTTTTGGGAAATGATTTTTTTAATAAAGAGTTATTTTAGTTGTTGAAACACAGAGCCCTGTTTTGGTATTAGTCAGCATGTGGTACACTACCTGTCTCCTCAGGCTGGCCCAGCAGCTAAGGAGTAGCAAGTACTTCATGCCAACTCCTCTAAGCTTGTGCATGGTTCCCAGATGCTAGCCCTTGATACCCCTGAGGCAAAGTAACACATATTCTATTCTTTCCCTCTTATTTTCTGTGTGAGGCATAAGAGTTGCAATGATTGGCATGCATTGTTCCTGAAATGACTTGGAAAAGTGTCCTGGCATGAATTATTAAGGGTGAACTGGAGTGACTCAGGTGGAGGGTAGGGTGGAATAAATCCATGGTTTCCCTACATCAGGGCTGGTAAGAAGATGCTTTGTAGAGTAATCACTGCCACAATGCACAGAAACTCATCGTCAGGTGTTTTCCCCCACCCTTCCTAAATAATTACCAGATATATGTGTTTGGGCACCTGTGTGTTGTACAGAATTTCCTGAATTTGGGATAATTTGAATGGGTTAACAATCTCTGACAATGCCCCACTGTATTGACACTGAAGCAGTGCAACTTGGGCTACTGTCCGGGAATAATGAGCTCTGAATTTTCTCTTTGATTGCTCCCAGCACTGAGACCAGTTCAGTTGTCTCTATATTATAGTTAGTGGTTGTCTGCGTGATGTTTCATTATTTGCAGCAGATGTGTTATTTGCTTCCTTCACCCTTTTCCATTCCTGCCTTTTACAGTCCCGTGAGGTTTGCTGCTTGGAAGTGCATGTGGACATTAATGAAAGCAGGAAATACTTGAAAGGTATGGCAATTTCTGTGTGAGCTGAGGACATGACCAAACCAACCCTATTACAGTCGTTCAGACCCAGATGCAGGCATTTTGGAGTACAGAGACAACTAAGAATGTTCTAAATTACATATAGATAATGATATATGATCTAAATAATAAAATGTAATGTATTGAAATGCCCTGAACTGGCCCGAACTGATCTCTGTGTCTTTTCCTTGAAGCTATCAAGTTTGAACACAGTAGACTTTGCTGGTGGAAGTAAGAGAGAGTGCTGACTCTGGGAGCACTCCAAGCTATTGGGTAAAGGCAGGAGTACCAGGTCCTGTGCTGTAGGAGACTGGCCAGTGGGGTAGCTTACAGAGGAGCTACCACAGAAAATTACTCCAGCAGAAAGCTTGCCAACTTTGTTAGCTATTTTGCCTGAACAGCAGTATGATTCTCTAAACAAACCTGTTTTTACTAGAGGGTAAAAATCTCGTGCTTACGGTGCCTGCATCTCATGAGAGAACACAGAAGACGACAGAGGACACCGATACTTTCTACTTCCATTGCGTGAAGGCTTGGGAGCCAGTTCTAAAAGTCAGGCTGCAGGTAAGGGCACTGTACAGTGCTACTGTTCATACTGCTTGCTTACTTCCAGTGTGACCAAAACAGCAAACAACTGCACTGTTTCTGCTCTGTGGATACAACCCATGTTTTTTGTTTTGTATAGAAAGTTTCTGATAAGGAAGATGACGACAGCAATTTAAGTGACACCTTAATGGTACCACTGAAATTTCTCCCTGTTGGACATAAAGTGAAAGTAACTCTTCCCATAAGACACGTAAGTGTTTCGTAATTTATATGATCTTCTGGAGAGAAGAGTAGAATAACCCTCACTATTTAAAAAAAAAACAAAACAACAAACCAGGTAGTAAATCTGAGTGAGAATTTTGGGCAAATACAGGTTTTCTGTGAAAAAGATTAATTTTCTCAGAGAAATGTGAATTTTCTGTCAATAAAATCAGTGACTGGGGATTCAACCTGGCAAGTTTGAGATGCATTTCAGACCAAACTCTGCTGTACCTTTGCAGTTAAAGGAGAATATTCAATACCCCGGCAAGGTTTTGGGATGCCTCTCTGCTCTTTATCAAGCCTGAGTGCTAGCTCAGTCTATATACCTAAACTTTAGATGGCTAAAGGTAGATGTGTTGAATCATGCCCTCAGGAAACAATGCTGTCGTGTTCTTATAAGTCTACAGTCATGATGGTAGCTGGTGGAGAGATACAACTCTAAGTTGCTTTAAAGGCAGTAGTAATGCTGCTGTGTGGCCAAATGGACTTGATAATCCTTGAGTATCCCTTTCAACTAAGAATATTCTGTGATCTCTGAAGCTGTTAAATATAGCCAGACATCCTTTTCCATACCTTGAAAATGAGAGGCAGAAATAGGAGGAGAAGAATTTCTTAGCAGCCTTTCCCATAAAGAGAAGGGAGAATGAATATTTGTTTTGCCACCAGTGATTCCCCACCTCTCTTTTTGGACTCTCTTTTACCTCCAGCTTTTTGGAAGGATGTGGTGACTTGTATTTCCTCTTCTATCACTGTCTTTATCTTCATCCTCAGGAACATTTCAGTGTAGGTTTTACTGGGTGGCAATAAATGCAACCAGAGCTTTGGGGGCAGAGGGTGGCAATGTGATCCTGCTGCTGGGTTAGGCTGTTTCGTGGATGAATATTCATAGAGGGGAAGAAATCCTGGTTCACAGCCCATTTGACTCCTCCTGCCTCTTTTACTTCTTTGTAGAATATGTTTGGCATTTAGTTGCTTTCTGTCTCTTTCCTGCTACAGTTTAAAAACAAAATATATGTGTACAGGGTGGTAGTGGGGGGACATTCCAGGAGGCACTGAAAATCTGGATGCAAAACTTTTCTTTTTCCCGCTCATTCATATTCCTGCTCTCATCTCTTTGTTTACAGAATGTGCCACTACAGTTGTACCTCCAACTAAATGATTGGTAAGAGGACTGGTTTGTTTTTTTTTCTCTAGTTTTTATTGTTCTTTGAACTGTGAAATCTAGAACAGAGTATCCTTTATTTAGATATAAGGAATGCACAAGACTAGAGGCAAAATATAACAATAGTTAAGTCACCATTAAGGGGTCACCACAACAGATCAAAGCTATATGTCCTTGGGGCAAAGGAGTCCCACGAAGGTGCAAAAAAAATTATGAGAGTTTCAAAGGTGAAGAACTTAGTCACTGGGTGTCCTTTGCATCAAAGAACCAAAGACTAAGACTGGAGGCTTCTTCAGAAAGGGCACAGGAGGAAGGCAGAGGGAAAAGAGAATTTGAAATAACAAAACATCAGAGTCCATACATTACTCGAAAGACACACATACTCTTAGGAAAACAGACTTGTGGCTCTGGTGATATCAATAGAAAGATGTATAAACTAGGGAAGAGAAAATGTTTCATTGCAAAATAACGCATCAGACAAGAAACAAACAAAAATCATTCAAATATCTTTTTCATTGTACAGTTTCTGTATAAATCTGCAGTGCAAATCCCCATGAAAGACTTTGTGAGGTTTAAGTCACCCTTTGCTCAGAAATCATATGACGCAGAAATAGAAAGGATTCAGCTTACAAAGCTACTGAAAGTCACAGAAGCCGTTCTTTGTTTTTCATATTTATGATCCTTAGCTGACAGTAAGTCTTACACTGAAACAATAAAGAGACCATGTAGAAGCAAAGCAGTTCATTTCTTTGCAAATGAAAGATGCGTTTCTGTATGAATCTGAACAAGGAATCAGGATTTTTTATGAATTAATTAGGTTGCAGTTCCTGAAAATAGATCCATATACATTTTAAACACCAATCCCGTGTCTCTGGATTTATTTATATTTCAGCACAGAAAAACTAGATGTGCGCTTAGGGTATGATCTGTGCCAAGAAGAGCAAGAGTTCTTGCATAAGAGGAAGAGAGTCGTTGCCAGTGCCCTGAAAAGGGTTCTTCATCTGGAAAGAGATCTACATGGACATGAGGTCTGTGCATGGGAATCCAGGCATGGGGTGTGGGTCTATTGAATTAGGATTGGCGCAACTCCCCTCGAAATTTCTATAGTTTTTGCATGTAGATAACAAACCCATTGATTTGAATGGCAGCAGAACAGAGGCTCTCAGTGTGGCATACCCCATACTCATGTAAAATTTCAGCTCAGCTATTCATGCCTCCATTCTTTTCAATGGGCCAAATTACCAAGGACATAATATACTGCTCTTCAAAGACAGTTTCCAACAGTATGGTGCTGTGAATCAGCAAGATATGAGGCATTGTGTTAGATACAGCCTAGTCAGGCAACCCAAACCAATAGGAAAACAGGACCATTGGAAATTCACCTCATATAGATATTTATTAAATCAGTGTAATGTCACTTCTTTAGGCTTACTTTTATTTTTCTTCATTTTCAGAACACTTCTTACAAAAAGTAAAAGTTATTTGTGGTGAAGAAAGAACATTAGAACATTTTATAACAAGCTGAAGTGTGTTTTGTTGCCAAGATCCAGGGTGAATTTTTAAGGGAAAACTTGTTTTCTTGCTGGAATTATATTTGTTGAATGAATGCTGTCCAAGAATCAGCAGAGTTCAAAGAACTTCCTTGATCCATTATAATTGCATTTATTGCAATTTGTTGTTATTTATAATAAAGTCATATCGTTATCTATTTTTAATCATTGCAATTCCAATTATAAAGATCAAAAATAGGAAGGAAAGTTAAAATGACTGCATATTCAAACTCGTCCAAGCATTGGGGTTAAGAGTCTCTGGAGGTTAATTTAAATAAGGTACTGGTAAAGACTGGCTAACTGGTGATTTAATTTCATTGTCCTCCAATGAATCTGCTGAAGAAGTTCTGAGAGCTGTAATTAGACTTTTCCAAGTAGCAAGGGAGTAACTTTCTGAGGATTATATTTGTGTTTTGAACAGGTCCCAGTAATAGCTGTTATGGCAACAGGCGGAGGTCTCAGAGCAATGTCAGCTATGTTTGGCCACCTCTTAGCTCTTCAGAAACTGAAGCTGTTGGACTGTGTCACCTATCTCACCGGGGCTTCTGGCTCAACATGGTGCGTATAGAAAATGAGATTGGATTTGGAATGACTGTGACTACTTTTCCACGCAGTGAGAGATGCATCTCTTCCAAAGGCTTACACTGTTAACAAGTTAACATAATTCCCTTTTGAAGCTCTTACTATTGGCTCTCAATTATAACTTCAGTTTAGGCTCACTGATTCTCTTTCATTGATGAAAGTGATTGTGTAAATGTATGAATTTTCCAAAATCTAAATAAAAGCGTGATTTTCTAACATTTCTGCTCCTTAGGACCCTAGCAGACCTGTATGAGCATGCTGACTGGTCACAGAAGTCTCTGGAGGGGCCACTTAAGGCAGTAAAAGAACAAGTGACAAAATGCAAACTCAACCTTATGTCTATAGATCATCTAAAATATTACCACAAGGAACTCGCTGAAAGGGCAAAAGCAGGACATGTGTCATCTTTTACAACTCTGTGGTCACTTGTTCAGGAGATGTTCTTACATGAACGGGTAGGTACATGGTCCTGCCACACGTTTGGGAAACAGCCACTTATTTTCTTTAGAGCTTTACTCTTTGAGGACATAATGAAATGTGTGTAAAAAATCCAAAGAGGCTGAGCCATCCCAGTGTGGTTTTTAAACTATGACAGAGGATCTTGTAGCCAGGATTTTCCAGAGTGGATAATCATTTGAAGGCGCCTCTGTCCCAGGGTGCCCAACATCTAGTAACTTCAGTAGGCAAACTTCCAGAAAGAACTGAGGAATTCCCACCCCCCATCCTCCCTGAAAACTCAGATTTTTAAAGTCTGTTTCTAGTTTGACATTTAAAAGTTAATCTGTCCTCATGTGGATGTTAATCTCAGCCTTAGTAAAGATCTGTGGGAGGCAGGCAGTCAAGGCACTTAGATATTCTAATGAAGAAGTTACTAGGTATCCACAGGGCAACCAGGATGGAAAATGCAGGAACACAAGGGAAAAGGTCTCTTACAAAAACGTCACTTACAGATTCCTCTGTGCTGTAAAATACCTGTTCTCAGTCTTTACTTGGGTAGATTGTTCCAGTGTTACACTCTTACAGAGGTTTACTGTGATTTTTTTGTCTCACTGATTAGCCGAGAAAGTACAAACTCACAGACCAGCGCAAGGCATTGGAGCATGGACAAAACCCATTGCCTTTCTATGCAGTCCTCAATGTGAAAGAGGAGAAGTTTGGCACTTTCAAATTTAGAGGTAAGTGTCCTGGAGTTTCTTCTGATTCTGAATATGGATTGAAGAGAATTTGGAGGGAGGTGTGTATGTGTGGAAAAAAAAAGGGGAATACATCTGTTGCTTGCCCTTACTCAGTATTCATCTTTAAATGGAATGTTTGTCTTTTTTTTGCAAACTGTTGGGTGTTTGTTAGAAAGAACACATCTGCTGGATAACATCCTCAGCTATAAACAGGACAATAATTAGAAATCTGAGGTGAAGTCCTATTTTTGCCACAGGTATTGTGAGTGAGTGTGGGCAAACCATCTGATCTTTTCCTGCCATGCCTATAAAATAGCTTTGACATTTCCTTAGTTTCTAGGGGTGCTGTGAAATGTAACTGTCACTTCCTAAATACTACACTGATGGGGGTATGAAAATGGAGTGGAGTATGATTGCTGTGATGGGTGTGATGTGACACCCTTTGAATGGACACAGGCCACATTCAACAGAAGGTATTAAAAGCAGCAGATACTGGAAAGAAAAGCAATTAGTCCTTATGTTGGGTTAGGTTTATAGCTAGTGTTCTACTATAATGCCTGTGCAGGACAGCTTGAGCCAGGAAACCACACATCCATGCCACACTGTGATAATTTCCAGTGTGATGTTCATGTGTCTTCAGGTTGCTTTGTTATATCTTGTAGACTGGCAGTTTTGGGTTAGTAGAGTTTTCATGCCAGTCACTCCTTGCAATTCACATCACTCTTGCATGTAGTACAGTTGATGCTCTTGATTTAGAGAGGCAAGTGAGATCCCAGAATTTTTGTATAGAAATAGATATCTAGGCATTTGAACCTAATGTTAGATTATTCCTGAGTTGAAAAAGCTAGTTCCTTGTGGTTGCAAATAATCTCTCAGTTTGTATGGAAGTAGCAGCTTGCAGTACAAAGCTACGGATAGTACAGAGCTGCTGAGACAAGCAAGATCCTTGGAGCTTGTGGACAGCTTTATTCACATGGGAAAGTTTTGGGGTTTTATTTTTATTGCAGCAAACATGCCACATGTCAATTCTTTTGTAGAGTGGGCAGATTTCTCTCCTTATGAAGTGGCCATACCAAAATATGGAGCCTCCATTCCTTCAGAATATTTTGACAGTGAGTTCTTCATGGGGAGGCGAGTGAAGAAGCTGCCAGAATCTCGGATCTGCTATCTGGAAGGTGACATAGCAGTGCAATATAGTTAATCACAGCATCGTAGAAAGCATGATATTTGCTAGCCACAGGCACAACACTCCTTGCCAGCAGGTCTGCTTTAGGGCTTTTTCAATAGGCTTTTTACCCCTTTTGTACACTTCTGTTCTTTGTATATCTTCTTTCCTCCTGTTGTCCCTTTTCACCTGGGTAGGTTTGGGAAAATTGCAGCATGGTTCTTGTTCCGTTTTCTAAACCAAACAAGGTGGTGGAAGAGGCAAGTTGAGGAAATAATAAGTGTTCCTTCCCAATGGAACAATGCATTACTGGGGTAGAACTGGAAAGAGCTAAGAATAAAGTATGTCATCTAGAACGACTCACAAGGATCCACGAGCTCAGGAGCTTTGTGGATTGAGGATGGTGTCACTAATCTTCTCTGCCCATAAGGATGAAGGAAGCCCTTTTGACCTCCAACAACTACTTTGACTGGCCATTTTGCCACCAAAAGTGAAGAAAAGGGAAAAAGCAGCTAGTCAGAGGAATCCATCCGTCTCAGGCAGATTTTAAATCCTTGTAAGTGTTTTAGTTTTGAAACCAAAAACAAGGGTAGAGGAGAAAAAACCCCATATTTCTCTCACTGTGGAGTCTGCTAGAGATTCAATTTTTTCCTCATCTAAGTACCTGGCCTAGAGCTTAATGAGAAAGGATAGTTCTTTCTTTTCCAAAAGCAGACTCACATATGGAGCCAGTTCTATTTTGAACCTGGACCAGCTGCACTCCGCAGAAACAAAACATGCCTGGAAGGAAAAAATTAGTCCTAGGTCAATTTAAATAATAAATCAGTTTAAAGACGGCCTTTATGCTTACATGGCTTCACCATGCTTTCAAAGCCTGCTTTCTCTCACAGGTACACAGGAAACTTTCTACAACATCATTTGGGTGACTGATACCTCTTAGTTTGTTTCTCTGTACTATGCAGTGAATGTTCTGTGTGTAGCTACCTCCTGAGAAAGAGCACTGAAGTGCTGACACCACTATGAACTCTCTGAGACCTGCTGTTTAAGTTGTGTCATGATAGGGTCAGGTTGGGTGGGCTAATTATGTGTAGCATGGGTATTTGCAATAGTCAGTGGTTAACACGTGGTAGTGCAGTACTTTTCCCATGTGGTTTGACTTGCAGGTCTTTGGACAAACATCTTTACTAGGAATTTGCTGGATGGCTTGTACTGGTCCTCAAATTCAAATGAATTCTGGGAACGATGGTCCCAAGATATGGTAGATATAGGTAAGAGTTTCTGCAGTGTTGCCTCACTGTGGATCTTCTAGTATGATTTTAATCTGTATCAGAATGATTGCCATGTCCTCTTCTCTCTTCTCTCTTTTCCCCAGAGGCACACTTCGTGTTAGTACAAATGTTTTTCATTTAAAATTTCCTCGTGGTCTGTTAAATGACTCTGACTATGACTGCAGATGAGAAGGGTGGCTTTTACTTGTGGGCAAAAGTACAAAGCCAGTATGTCATTTGAAAGAGTAAAACCCAAAAGCTGTGCCTGCTTTAAAGAAAACCAAGGATCTCTTTTTTTAAATGACATGCGTCATGTGCACATGTTTTCCAGCAGCCTGCAAGAAACAGGGATGGGAGGGACCCAGGACCCACAGGAAGACAAAGGCAGCTAGCCAGCAAAGGTGTCTGGCAGAGCAGATTGCTGATGTTTTTTTCTGTATTTCATGGTTTCTTCTCTATTTCAGAAAAGCATTCTCCTGAGGAAGATGTCACTGTCATTGAGCCTCCATCTTGTTTGTCAGGAAAGTTGTATGAAATGTTTCAGGACATTATGACCAAGCGTCCACTACTGGGACAGTCACATAACTTCCTGAGAGGCTTAGAGTTTCATAAGGATTATATCCATCAGAAAAAATTTATTGAATGGAAAGGTAACTGCAACAAAGAGTTAGCTGCACTGTGCAGGTAACATCTCAGATTTTTTTTTTAGACTTTGGAAAACTCGTATTTGTTTCAGGGTTTGGAAATCAGCTGAGTTGGACCTATGTTCATGGTGTCTGTTTCTTTAGGGTAACAGGTTAAAATGAACTAGTCCATGGACTGCTCTTTCACTTCCAGAAGATACCTGTAATTTGTGTCAGGAAATGCTTTTCTACAGGAAATTTTTCACTCTGCATAGGTACAGTAGTCAAAAGATTCAGGAAAGGCAGGATCTTTTGAGGTCAAGAAACAGAGGTAACACCAGAGGCATAAAATAGCGGGTTATTATGTGGATCAGATGAAGGAAAGGACTAATTGCAAGCATGTGGTTGCCCATATGGCTGGTATTTCTGCCTGATGAATTGCCCATCCAGAGATCTCTCTTTAACCCCTCAGAAACACCAAAATCCAACTACAGAAAGTTAAAGTCACGTAGGTTTACACTGTATATGTTAAACAACAGGTACATAGACTTGATGTATAAATTGAACGGTGATTTTCTATGGCCTGTGCTCTGTAGGCAGGAAGAGTAAACAGCCATAGTAGTTTTGCCTCAAAACCTATGAAACAATCTGTGAAATGATAGGAAGATGATGAAGCGGAGGTTTTCTGCATCAGAAACCTTCCTATAATCCCAGCATCTTCATTTATTCCGTGAACAGGTAGCAATGTGAGAGGACCCCACATTATGGAGGTTAATCTGACTTTAGCAAGAAAGCATGTATTCTCTGTCTTCTCTGAGCCCCTCTCTTTGGCAAGTTGTGTTTTTTCTCCCATTTTATGCAAGTTACAATGTGCTTTGTCCCTCTCCACCCTTGCTACACAGTTTGCTGACAATGGCGAGAGAGGGGTGGTGCTTTTTTGTGGATTAAGGCAAAGCTCCCAGTGTGCTATCTGCTTTTAAAATGTTCAGTAAGCAAAAAGTCTGTGTCCTAAAAGGGTCTGCTCTAACAAATGAAAGAAAGAGAAAAAACAAGTAGCCTAAGAAGGGTGGGTGAGAGAAGGAGCAAGCAAGTAGCTTCAGAAGGTGGATGAAGGATGAAATTGTCAGTCAGTAAATGCTAAAAAACATAACTGTCCTTACATTTGCTGACTATCAATTTTGTAAAGACAAATGGGTAGAAGGAGATTTCAAGAAGGATTTTGAGGAAGCGAGCATAAGAACACTAATGGCTATCTCAGGGTCGATATTCTACAAATAAAGTAAAATATGTGGAAAGCATGAAATCCAGAGTGGGAAAAGGGAAACTGAAAGTCTGGAGTGGGAAAAATTAGCAGGTTTTCTGTCTTCTTTTGGCTGCCTGCAAAAGACCAAGCTAAACCCAGGTATGGATCCATCTCTAGGAGCAAGAGAGATGCCAGCTCTGTGAACAGAAATGACAGTCTTGTGGTAGATGAAGTCTTGAGAACAGAGCTTTGTTTTAAAGGTTTCCCTGTGGCTCAGGTTATCTGACATTAAACCAAGACTTTCAATGCCTAATTTTCCTGATGAGAAATGGAACTAATAGTCTGGAATGAGTGTCATGCATCTACAGTAGAGTTCATGCTTTCAAGGGTATTTCTGGGACAGTATTTCTTTTAAGTCTCTATTTGGATGTGGGATAGAAGAAGGGATTCTCACAAGAAAATGTCTACTTCCAGTTCACATACACAGCCATGAATAAATGCTGCAGAGTTCCATCTCTGTGGTAAGAAAACAGGGGTAATAGAATTTCATCTAAAAATGTTCACTGGGCCAAATAAAACTAAAAAGTATGCTCTGCTTCTTCTGTGAGGGACTGCAAGCAAATGTCTCTTATTACAGTTGAATCTGTGAATTCTCAGCAGCCTTGAATGCTAAAATAAGCACATTTTGTGAAGACTTGACAGTGAGGGAATGGAAAAATTAGGAATTATTACTTCAAGCTGGTGTGAAGCATTCCAGGCTATGGAACAAGCTAGAATTACTCTGCATGGTTTAAATCAACACTACAGAATGAGGCCAAGGAAGCAGAGCGATTGAATGAATTGAAATGCTGGAACTTACCAGCAGTATTTCTGTGATCAACAGTTTCTTAAAATGCCTAAACACAGTGATTTAATCCTCAAGTATTCTGCTCTGGTCATTGCTGCCTCATTTTGTGAACTTAAGGAACACTCTTAAACCACTACTTTGATATTTAAAACCATGGCAAAATGTTCCCTGTTCCGTGGGACTGAAAGCATACTAAAGGAACAACAGAGGACTTGCTGTCTACAGGGCAAGCTGGTGAGGTTGCTAGCAGAGAAGTAAGAGTCTAGCTATCAGAAACTGGCTTTAGATTTCAACTTAACAGTTGGTATAATCCCCTTTTGGCATTAATGTGGGGTTTAATTAATTCAAGCAGTATTTTAAGATGTTGGTAGGCGATGTTGTATGCATGATGTGGTATTTTTTTACAGCATGGCTAAGATAGTTTATTTGAGATCACACAAAGCAAGTTGAAGTCAGACTTTTCAGCCTGAGAGAGGAGTCTAACCCTGAGAAGGCCAAAGCAAAAAAAGAGCAATGCAAAAGTGCAATGATGTATTGCATTTTTTAGTTGTGTTTCTACACTGTGAAATTGTTTTTGTTGTTTGCATTTTTCCCAGTTCTTAGGGGGGAAAAAAAAAATCAGTTGGAAGTCTGTATTCTGTGAAAAATGACTCCCCAGAGCAGCTGTGAGGTCAGTGGAGTCTGTGTCTCACCTGTCCTCTGACTGGCTGCCCCACGGCCTGCCTTTGTGAGTGTGCCTGGGAGAGTGTGGAAACAGGCCAGGTGTGCCCAGATGTGCAGTTCAAAGGGCGTGCTCCTGAGGCCGTGTTTGTGGGCTCACGTTGTGGAGGGAGGTGACACTGGTCTTGAGGGTAACCAAGGAGCTGGCCTTAGCATGTAGCACAGACAGAATTACTCACTCCTCCTTTCCTAACAATGCACCACTAACTATACTCAAAATGTTTTTCAGACACTGTGCTGGATGGTTTCCCTAACACTCTGACACCGCTGCAGAAATATCTTTGTCTGATAGATGTTGGCTATTTCATCAACACCAGTGGTGCAGCACTTTTCAAGCCAGAGAGGAATGTAGATGTCATTATATCCCTTGATTATGGTTTGGGACATGTGTTCAAGGTGAGAAGATTAACTTACTCTGCTCCTTGCAGAGTAAAACTCTTCCCGTCTTATTAACACTTTAAAGTAAGTGGCTGTCTAAATCTTAATCACGTATCACCATATCTTGAAGGAGGAAAGAAACTTCCTTCAAGAATGGAACCAAGAAACTGATAGGCTCTTTTCTCAGTAGGGGATTACAGCATGTACTTCCTAGAATCCTCAGGGAATTGCAGTAAGAATTGTTTGCTGGAGACCTGCTCATGATCTCTCCTGGTCTGTCATGATGAATTCTGAGTGTGACTTTGGGTCATTCACTTGGGCTTGTAAAAAGCAGTACAGGGTGATAAGAGGCATTGTCTGACTTACGTTAAGTGGTGGTCAAAAGTAGCGTTGTACTGTGGCTACTTTGGACTACACATTCATTTCATAGTGTTTCTAGCGAATGAGTTAACATGCCATAGTATTTCCAGGATACTTGAATAAACCTGGTTCTTGTCTTAGAGCTTTAACTCCATGACATTGTGTCCACAGCAATTAGAGATGACGTACAAATATTGCAAGATACAAAATATCCCATTCCCCAAAGTGGAGCTAAGTCCAGAAGAAGAGAAGAACCCCAAGGAATGTTACATATTTTCGGATGCAGAGGACCCCAGAGCACCCATAGTAATCCATTTCCCCCTGGTGAATGACACCTTTAAGGAATTCAAGGAGCCAGGTAAATGCAGTCAACAAAACTATGCACTGTGTTCTTCGCCTGGTATGTTTAATGTATCCACTGATGGCAGGCAGAAGAGCAACCTCCATACTCCTGCTGGTTGTTCTCCACTTGAAAAGCATGGAGGACACAGTCCTGGGCAACTCGGTACCACACTGCCTCCTCCAGCCCTGCCTGTGACAGATGGCTCTTGTCGCTGTCCCTTGCAGCAGAGCTGCGGGTCTTCCTCACTTGTGCCTGATGCCGTATCCTGCCGAGAGAGATGTGCGGAGTGCTGGAGCTTTTCTGGTGCTGGGAAGAGGGAGAGTAAAGAAAGGCCCAGAGACCAGGGGAGATAAGGGCCTCCTGAAGGACCTGCTGGTGGGCTGGAAAGCAGCAGCAGCAGGAGCTGGCCCTTGGGCCATCCAGCCCCAGGGTTTGCCCTGCACCCCTGCCTTCCCCAGGCAGACTGCCCATCGTGGAGAGGGAGGTGTGGAAGGAACCTATTCCCCAGGCCTTGAGGGATGGCGGGCTTGGGCACAGGGACCTGGGCAGGGAAAGCACATGTTGCTGTGGTGGGAGAGGCTCCATCTGGTGCTTGGTAGCAGCTGGGGCAGAGCAGAGAGATGTGGGGCCAGCCTGGGATGTGCAGCTATCTCTGCTCAAGTGCCTGGAGCTCCTTCCAGCTTTACCCAAAATTCTATTGTGGCCGTGGTGGAACCAGAGCAAAATGGAAGTCTCTGAGGGAGCATTCAGGAAGGGTAGGAATAGCGGCAAAATATAAAGGTCCATTTCTGCTCTAATGTTCAGTGCTGCTCAGTGAATATGTACAGTAAGAGCCAAATCAAGAAAATCACATGTAGAAACTCTGTGGATGAAAAGAGGAGATACTCTGTAGAGGGAACTAGGCTTGTTCAGTGGAGGCTGGAAATGGTCCAAATGGCAATGTGTGGTGAGACCCAACCATTGAGCAGTGGGTGGCAGGTAAAGCAGGTGAGGATTTTGGAATCTCTCTGAATGAAAAATAGATGAGATGGTGTAGAGCAGCTGCTGCCAGTTCTCAGTACTCCAGGCCCAAACTGGTGAGATTTGACACTCACCTGCATGTCTCTGAACAGTCAGTGATTCATGCCTCAAGCTGACAGCCAGCAACTGATGTGGGTGGTTGGAGGGGGAGGGACCTTGGCAACTTGCTTTCATGGATTTCAAGTTTAACAGTGGAGCTTTTTGTTCCTAGGTGGATGAGAGACATCTTTGTGGAATGTGGATACTTATTTTTCTTGTTTTTAACCATTTAAATTCTAAAAAGACTCAGCCTGTGAAATGCCCATTTGCAGTGCAGCAGTTATGGGTGTGGATAGCATAGATAATATGTCTCTCTGAATGTTGTGAAGCTCAGTGAAGCAACATTGGATATTTTTAATTCAGCCACTTCTAGTGGTAGCCTGTGCCCACCACCCTGAGATCACACTGCTCAGAAACCACTATGTTAGACTAAAACCTGCTGTGTCTCAAGCACAATTCTTGTGTCTTTTTCATGAGGTTCTGATTGACATCATAAAGAGTATCTCAGCAGTCTGTTTGTAGACCTGCTGATAGTCATCTCACATTACATTCGTATTTTGGGCATATTTGGTTCAGACTGCAAGGAGATAGGCAAAAAAATCAGCCAAGAAACATAGCTAAAAATTTTGTAGGAACATAAATATGAGACTGCCAAAGTCCTTGGTGCAGGTAATTAGGAAGTCCTTTTCAGCAAAAGCATTGATGTAACAGGGAATGTTCATGTTGCCAATTCCAAGAGGCATAACCTGAGGCCAGGTTGGAGTTTGCTGAGTCTGATGTAGGATGCTCTGGTCCCTCTGCCCCTCTGCACTCTGCAACAGGCAGTCCTGTGTGGTTAGCATCACAAGGCCTCCTCGTATGTACTAGGCTGTCTACTCACCCTAGCTGGCAGATGTGCACTTGTCACCACTAATCTGGGGGCGATCATGGATTTTGAAAAGGGTTCCAGGTGTGTGTCTTTGTCCGAGAGTCAGACTTACAGGGTTTGGGAAAGGATGTGGACCCATGGACATGCTGCCCAGGAATGATGTCTGCAGCGGCAGGACAAAGAGGAATGTAAGAATTTGTGCCAGCTCTGCTGAGGGATTTCCTGGTCTGAGCTTTAGCAGGAAGGAGAGGAGGAGTAGCTTGGAAAATTGGCCAGGAATGGCTCTTTTGAGTTGTGGAATAGGTTTGCAGTATTTCCTGGGGGCTGTTTCTAACAGTGGGTCTGGCCAGGCAGTCCCCTACAACACCATGTGATAGTACTCCAGATTCAGATCACTGTGCTGGCTTTTGTCTTTCTCTGCAGGGGTAAAGCGTGGCCACTCAGAGATGGAAGAAGGCAAAGTAAATCTGGAGAACAACTGCTCGCCATACTACCTCATTAGGCTGATCTACTCCTCTGAAAATTTTGATAAACTAGTGAACCTGAGCAAATACAACATCCTCAACAACAAAGACCTGCTCCTCCAGGCAATCAGGAGCGCTGTAGAACGAAGGAGAAGCAGAAGGACTGGGAATTTCTCCCGCTACTCTGGATACCCCTAGGCTGGGTTTTTGCACTGTTCCCTACTGAAGGCTATGGTGGCACATTGCAACATATCACAGTCCCATTACAACACATCACAGTGTTCATTATTTGCAGAAAACTGAGGAAACCTGTACATTTCTCACCTTGCTGTGTTCAAGCTCCTAGCTTTCAAAAGGGTTTATTTAATCTCCTTCCCCCACATTTTCAGCCCACAAGAGCTTCACAATGTGGTCTTACTTGTTAAGAAATTAAGATCCTGGTTAGAGGAGACCTCCCAGGATCTCCTTGATGTTACAGCATATGGTGGTGGTGATAGTTCTTTGTATGAGCCTGTCCCTTCAACCCTGAGCCCATTGTTGGTGTCCTTTCAATACTTCACTACAAATCAAGTCCTGGCCATTTGCATTCAGTGATGTCCAGATTTTCAGATAGGCTGAGCAACTAGAATTTGCACTGAATTGGTGGGCTCAGCTTTGAAGTCAGGCATATATATGTGAACAGTGGCCAAACTGCAGTGTGGACAATTGCACTCTGTCTGGCTGATTCCCCTTGCTGATTTAGAAGTGACTCCTTTTTTCCATTGCCCTGCAAGAGTTTGGCACAGAAATGCTGCTCCAGGCTGCCGTGAAGGGGGTGGTTACATTTCAAGAGAGAGAGCAGTAGCTGCAGTGAGTGAGCACAGTTCTTTTGAGCGTTGGCTGAAGGAAAAGTTCTGCTTAAAGCACAAGTGATCGTATTGATTTATACCAGCAGTGCCTTTATGCATTAAAATGTCAAGAGCCTGAAACAAGTTTCTCATAGCAGAAGCTTGAGAGGAATAATTACCATAGACTCAAGTGCATTTAATTTAGTAATCACGACTGGGATATAAGCTGGTTCTCTTTACAGCTGTGAATTGAATGTAGGACAACGTAACTCACTAAAAGAGTGCATAGCCATTGTGTTTTCACACACAGAAGATTTTTCCCTTTATAGTCTTCTATCCCTAACATCACAGGCAAAGTATTTTTAATAGGTGCTACATAAAATAGAGCAAAAATTAAAAAAAAAATAGGACACACATTTTCCTCCTCGCCGGAGGAAAATATTTGGAAAATGACACCTGGTTTTCATTTGCTTTGGAATGCAGTGAGAGACTTTGCCTTGAACTAGAAGCTTGGAACATCTTTATAGCTCTCCACTACATTAAAAAGATGCTAGGAAAGGATGTTGAGCAATATAAAACAGAGCTCCACAGAAGTTGGAGAAGTTTGCAGACTTCCTCACACTGAAGAATTTGGACCTGCTTCTGGATTATTTATTCCAAACACAGCATATTCATAAGGACTTCCAAGGAAAATTACATATTTCTTCTGTGTTGGAAATTTACTTGAGATCTAGAATTAGTTGTGCTTGAAATCCAAAATTAGACAAAGAAAGAGAAAGAGACGTCTGTCTTTTTGATATCCGCAGGCAATATTGAAGCTCAAAGGGAGAGCATTTACAAAAGACTCAGTTGCCTGAAGCCTGCATCTACTAAATGCTGCTTCTGCTGCAATGGCAATGGTTAAGCCTCAGCAATGCTTCTTGTACAATGCTTACTTGCTGAGCTAAGGAATACCATCTAGAACCTGAGGAGTCTTAACATCTGGAATGCAACTGTCCTGCAGGATTCAGATCATGAGAATCAAGAACTAATCAGATTCTGCTGGGAGAACTGTCACCAAAGGTTTTGCCAGCACTTAAAGCCAGGTTGGGAACTGCTGTCTAATCTTGCAGCCAGAGGCACAAACAGGCATGTGCCTCTTCATCCCCTTGGCTTACCATGTGGTACCACTGTAGCCTTAAATGATAACAGTTTTTTAAAATTTATTTTTGCATTTCAGAGCCTGAAATTATGTGAGGGCTGTATCATTGCCCATCTGAGTGCCTTTTTGTTTTATTTTGGTTGCCTTTTTGTTTTTGTAACATGATGTGGGTGTGGTACATGGGGACAGAGTTTAGTGCTGGACTTGGCAGTGCTGAGTTAACAGTTGGACTGGATGCTTGTACAGGTCTTTTCCAATCTAAATGGTTCTATGATTCTATGGCACTAAAGGAGTGTGTTGCTGGCTTGATGGTGTAGTTGGAGGACCTGGAGGGCATTTGTGAGGACAGAAGCTGCTGGAGACCTCTGCAGGTTGGAGGGACCTACACCTCGCACAGTCCTGTGTGTGCAGCTTGTGGGAAGTGGTGGCTGGCACAGGTTGTTTGTCCCTCAAAGCGTTCCTGAGCTCTGGTTCAGAGCATGCTGATTTGTACTGCCCCAAACCCACAGAAATATAGGGCATAGTTTCACTGACATAAGGCTGATCAGTGACCTGTGCTCAGGACTGGTCCTTATTCCCTCTAGGGTAAACATGGAGTCTAAGGGCTTCTGAAATTTTGTGTGTTTGTTCCTCAGAGGTTTTTTTTTGCTTGGCCCCATTCTTGCCTGGCCTAGTGCCACGTGCTGTGCTGTGACTGAAAAGAGTGCATGCAAACCAAAGCAGGCACTTCCAGGAGAGAGCTGCCTCTCTACATCTCACTGAAAATAGGCGCCTGCCAAACTTATAAACCAGGCCTTGCTGGTCTGGTGTTGTGTTTACTTAACCACTGAAGATGAATGCCAAAACCTCGTCCGAAATGCACCCCAGATCACTGCTCTCTGATGAACATTTTGCTGGAAAACCCCCACAAATACAGAGCTTGCTGTCTGCTGCCAAACACAAAGGAAATGAGACTGTTCTTATAACTATTAGCTGCTCTTCATAGAAATTGCTTGCTTGTGTCTTTTAACTGTTTAATATATATTAATTAAAAATAAAATATTGCAAAAGAGCACCAGACCCATGAAAGTCTTTATGCGCTTAAACACAAGACAAGTTTTTTTCCAGTTGTATGAGCACTAATTATGCTAAATGCCTTCTGAGAACTTCATAGGGCATTTACTGGTTTCAAGATTGAGTGGAAGAAATCTGGGAGAAGATCTTCTGGTTTACAAAGGTATGGAGATCCTGGAAAAAAATTTACCTTCTGGGGTAAAACCCTCTTCAGTGGAATGGCACAAGGCAAGGCAAGGAGGCAGCTGTACCGAGCCACAGCCAAGGGAGAGCTTTGTTCAATTAAATGGTAAGTTTAAAATACTGAAGTTGTTTTGGTTTTTGTTTTGTTTTTTTTTTTAATCAGTTAAAAATAATCAACAATAATGAAATGCATCAGTTTCCCATTACTTTGATGTGCTGCTGTTTTTTGTTTTTGTTTTTGTTTTTTTTGTGACAGGCAGCAGCTCCAGCTGGGGTATGACAGAGTAGAGAGCTGGACTAGCCAAAAAAATGAAATTATTAGCTCACCTTGTTGGATACCTGTGACTGATCTGAATCAGACTGAACACAAATTTAAATTCTAGATGTTGCATGTACCCATAAAGTATTTACATAAAGTCAGTGTAAAGTGCTTCCCTGCTCTACCACTGGAGAAGTAGTCAGTGCAGAGGAGAGGACTGCAAGCAGAGAGCAAGAGTCATGCTTCAGACTGCCTAAAAATTGAAGAAGGCTGAAGTCATTGTCAGAGGAGTTAAGGACTTGAAGTTTTAGCTTCCACCTGTCAGGGAAGAGCATCCCAGCCACTACGCTGTCCTGGGGAAAGAAATGCCATTTCTCTCCAACTTTGTGCTAGGTACCTTTTCTTTGGCTCAGAAACAGAGATAAGTAGGGGGAAAAAAATTTATATTCTTCCCCATGATTACACTGTACCTTAGCAAGTGAAGCTTGCTGTCTGGGGACTAGACTTCCTCCTTGCTCTCCTACTTTTCTTCTCCTTCTACACTGAAATGCTGATTGTTCATGCCTTATTTAAGTTTCAGATTCCATTAGAAATGAGTAACACTGCAGGACTTTTTTTCCTGGTAGCTTCATCCAGAAAGAATTGGCAAATAGAGAATTGTTGGTTAATGCGTTGTAAAAAGGAAAGATTGCGGAGACCACAAAGCCCTGTAGGAAGTATATAAAATTACCTTTGGGTGCACAGACCACTCAAGCCTCTTAAATCTGTTTTGTTGGTCTCTGCAAATCTACCTGCACATGGCTGTAGTTTACTCACAGCTTGCACCTTGTGCTCTGCTCAGTGCTCCCCATTGCTGTCTCACAGAATCATTTCATTTGAGCTGTCTGGCTTAAAGGTCCCCCTGCCCTTTGGTTTAGTACCTTGGAGTAGATAACACTTGGGTGATAATGGCAAATGACAAAGTTATTGTACACACAAAAGTGTACGCGATGCAATCCTGTTTAATTATATTTAAAGATTTTATGAGATTTAATACATAATTTAAAAAGTTCAGAGGGAAGCGATTAACTTACAATATCAATACATTTCTAGAGGGCTGAGTTAAGTTACAATTGTCTGGAATTCATTGAGGCAAATGTCATTTTTCTCTTCCTGCTTTTAGCTGAGATGGAAGCAGTTTTGTTTTATTTCCACTTTGTTCTAGGCTTCGGGTAGTGATTGAGGCTCGTGTCACTGTAGGTCCATCTTCCTTAAAATCTCTGGAAAAGTCTGCAGACTCTCTCTCTGGTTTGATTTTGAAGGAAGGTGTTCTCCTACCAACAAAATGCATCATCAGAAAATCAGGTATAGTCTAGAGGCGTTTAAGTCACTCTATACATGTAAGGACTTGTTAAGCCTCTAGCTCAGCAGCAGAAGTCTGCCCAGCTGCGAGACTAGGATTTCACATCACAGCCTGTAAGATTTGTACAGACTACAAAAGCACGAAAAATTGATTTAAACAAGCCAAATTTCTGAATTTGGCTGTGGCTGTGTTTTCCATGCCTGTGTCTCCCATGAGCCTCCTTTTCCCCAGTCTAAACAACCCCAGCTCCCTCAGCCTCTCCTGGTACAACTTGTTCTCCAGATCCTTCTCCAACTTCATTGCTCTTCCCTGGACACACTCCAGCTTTCTTGAAGTGAGAGGTTCAGAACTGAACACAGCACTCGAGGTGTTGCCTCACCAGTGCCAAGTACAGGGGGACAATCACTGCCCTGGTCTTGCTGGCCACACTATTTTTGTGACATTAGTAGCAGAGGAGCAGGGCTTTTTGACCCTCAGGGCAGTCTCTTTGTCAGTGACTGCTACCTGAGCACAGACAGCACTGACATCTGTTCGGCTTTGCAGCACAGAACCCATACCTCAGGAGTGAGCTTTTGCTGGTTAGTCTTTCAGCAGAGTCCCTGTCTGGAAAGTCCCACACTCTTTTCTGGGAGGTCTCTGTGTTTGAAATGAAAGTTTGCACCATCACTGCAGAATGGGATCTGTTACCGTGTCCTACAGAGTCAAAAAACCCAACAAATAAAAAGTAATATTAGAGGCAGAGTTTTCCACTTCTGGGTCCATAACAATTTTCTCTGACCATCATAGTTATAATTATGCTATGGCTTCCTTCCCAGTAAGCCACTGCCTAGAGAGATGTCCAGAAAGATATCTAGATCCAGAAGAAAAGCTATTGATCAAGATCCAAAGCAGCTCCTTAATGAAAGGATGAATACAGCCCCATGCCCCTACCGGGGAATAACATGATGTTGGCCACAGGACAACTGAAAGACTGCTTTGCAAGTCACCCTGGGCATTCTTCTGCCAGGTCACTACATCACAAGGTGGCAGATGACTTGTGTATTGCTTTCTAACAGAGACAAAAAGGATGGCTCAAAAGGCCCCAAGCTAAGGACACCTTGTCATTCTCTTCTTTTTCTCTCACCATCACTTGCTGAAAGCACAGCTCATTCTTGAAGGAGGTGGGAACATACCTATATTATTCTGTAGTGACTGCAGCCAGTCCTCCATCAGTGTCTGAGAAGGTGCTGCAAAGAAATACTCTGCCCCATCTCTCAGCCTGTAAATAAGGATAGGAAAAGGTGAATTCTAGTCAGTTTTGCCTTATACCTCCTGTGCTTGTGAGTGTAAGACACTTCAGTTATGCCTCCTAACAATATACAGCCTTAGGTGACACGGGCAGGGAGCTGCATAGGCTTTTATTTGTGTCCTTCTCCGTAAGACTCACCGCAGCATGAAGGCGTTCTCTTTCCTGGAGTAATTCACCAGCTTCTCACATTTGGCACCAGAAATGCTGAGGGACAGGTCTGTGGATGTGTTCTGAAGGGGGATAAAATTAAAACAAAATGTCTTCTGTGTCCTTTCTGCTGGGGTTCAGTTCCATACCAACCTGCAGGCAGACTACACACCCATCTCTTTATGCTTCTAACTTTATAACTAGGATAACTGAATAGGACTAACCACAGAGGAACCATGGATGATTGCATTATATCTTGAAGGCAATTCTTGAATAAGATACTTCTTTTAATGTATATCTTTGAAAATTTCTGGGAGCTTATTATTCTGGTTTTCAGTTGTATCAGTTGAATAATTGCTGAATTTTCACTCAGCCGACATTTGAAAGGGAACAGATCACCCCAGCTCCAAACCATAGGTGACATTTTAAAATTGATTTTTACATATATAGACACAAAGTTTGCTAGAAAGATTAAAAATCCAAATTACCTTAGATGCTTCTTTGTCATCATTATAGAAATCAAGCTTTAATCCGTCAAGTTTTACATAGAAGGATTTCCAAGACCTTGAGTGTGGCTACATGAATAGAAATGGTAATAAAGTTCAGTTATGAAGTATATATTTTATAGGAGCAGTGAAATATTTCATATGCAACTTCCACAGGAAGCCAGGACCTGTCGACATTACGATCACAGAAGTTCTCACAGTCATTGTCATCCCTTAGAAAAACAGCACCTACTGTAGTTTCTGTGTGAGTGATTCAAGAAAGGGTCTCTATGAGCCAGGACTGAACAAATGACAACCTGGTTCAAGCAAGCTCCACACTGTGTGGTCAGCATCATCTCTGAAGGTGGATAATCAAAGTTCTGTCTAATTTTTGGCCACTAAAACTCCTCTTTTTTCCCAAGCTGGAACACCAGCCCCTGCCTGCTGGTCACAGGCTACTTTTATCAAGTGTGTGGTTACAATCTAATGTGACTGCTGAATTCTTCTTCATTTGCTAAACTAAGTGCAGTGGAATGCTACTGACCAATGTGCAAAAGTATCAGCTATTTCCAACCCCAACTATGTACCACTGCAAGCTTAGCCTTGAGGCAAAAAAGCCCTTCTTGATGAAGGATCCTATAACTTATATTCATATTTTGTTATGCCAGTGAATCAAGTTGACAATTTGGTCGTTCAGAGAAAAGGAAGGAAACAGTTCTGAGGAAGGCAAGTCACAGCTTTTCTTGTTTGGTAATATGGAAGTTCAGTGTCCCTGAAGACTGAATTCTGTGTGTCCAGAAGTGAAGAAAAACTAAATTTCTCTTCCAGAAGATGGAGTCCATACCAGATTCACTTTTTAAAAGAGGTCTTTCAAGTTAAAAATTTCAGAGGAAATATTCTATGGGACAAATAATCCAAGACAATTTGTTTATGTGCAAACACTCAGCAAACACTGATGTCTGCAGATTGGTGGTGAATATTAGAAAATTTCCTGGTCTGTTGTGATGATTAGGCTACTGACCTGAAGTGGTATTTTTTCCCAGGGTAAGAATTTAGATTTCAGTTTCATTCAAACCTGTATTTAACAAACCAATTCTTCAAAGATAAACAGAACCTTAATTCTGTTCTAGCACAGTTAAAAATTACAAATATTGGGAGCATGAGACTGAGGGCTCCCACTGCTGACAAAGTATCAAGTATCACATGCTGTTACAGGATCAGGAAGTTTTAGGGTTTTTTTGTGGTGTGGTGGTTTTTTTGTTGTTGTTGTTGTGGGGTTTTTTTTGGTTGTTTCCTTTCCTTTTTTTTCCACAATTCACTTGATATACCGAAACCAGTTGATATATTGCTTATAATTAGGAAACTGTAATTAACATGTTCATACAGGCTAGATTCTGGTTTATAAATCCATTAACTGTAGACAGACCCTGTTCAGCATTATTCCCATGACAGGCAAAAATTCCATTGTCTCTTTGTCTGAAAGATCAGGTACTGCCAGAGTTAGTGGACACTTCCTCATGCATTTTATGGATAGCTGAAGCAAACCCACACTACTGAGCTCCTCTTCAGCAAGAGCTTATCCCGAAGGAGTCAGACCAGATCTGGACCATAACTCAAGGAAAAATGAAATAACCCCGAGTGATGGTATTTATTCCTACCTGTTGTCTTCCTGGAAGGAGCTGGTCTCGCTTCTCTAGGAAACCCTCCATGTGCTGGAGACTTGCAGAAACCTGAGACATACAAGAACATTGCTACATAACTTTAAAATGGCCCTTAGGCCTTTGTTAAATTTCTGAAAGTCTTTTTTAGATAAACTCCATGCGAAGAGACTCATCTCTTGTTCCTCTAGCCTTTACATTGACAGCACAGCTGGAAATCCTCCCTAGGTTGCAATTGTATCTTTGATAGACCACCTAAATGAAGAGAATTCAAATCCTTCCAAACAATTTGCTTATGGAAATTGCTTTATCATAGTGTGTTAATTAACTAATATTATTTTTATATTATTACATACATTTTACAACTTAAATTGTTCAAATTATTCATACCACCTCCACAATTACTGAGTTACACCAATGTATAGGGTTGTACTGGTACTCTTGGGTATGTGACAAACATGTTTCTCTCAAGAGTATGGGAGCAAAAGGAAATAATTTTATCTGCCCGTGAGCTAACAGTGAATTTCCTGCCAGGGTGAGCAAACAGGAATTGTTGATTCTCGTCTCACACCAGGTCAGCTCTTTGACAAGTGTGCCATGAAGTCCTGCTGCTCTCTGACTTCGAAACAGAGTGGACACTAAGCACTGCTACCTCACACAGAAGGTGTAGGTAAATCATCCTCTTTTGTGAGACACCATTTCCTGGCTGTCGTTAAGTATACAATACTCAGGCTCTGCTGAGTATTCAGCAGCAGGAATAGCCTCTAGTTCAGGAAAAGAAAAACAGAAACCAATACAGTTGTTAAGACCTAGGCTACAAAGCTTAGCAAATGAAAAATGGTTTTAAGCTGTACATAGCTGCTTAAGTCAACTGTCTTTGTGGAAACTGTTTGAATTGTAAAGGCACATAAAATGCCTCTTGTTTGAGGCCAGGAGTGTACCCACTGAAACGCCTGCTGTATGGTGCTCTTCTTGACTTTCATGCAGAACTTCCTATTATTGCCTTACTTTAAATTACTTTAACTTTAGCACAGGATAGTGGTTTTGTGAGGAGAGAGCCAGAAATTCCTGGGACTTACCGAAGATGTATTCTTTAATGTCTCCCAAGAGGAGCTAGACAGCAATAAGTTTGGTGAGTTATCTAGTGACCTTTCTCCAGGCTCGGGTGCTGTTGCCATTGGTTTGGTCTGCAGGTTGGAGAAAGAGGAGCCTATAGCACCTTTTTCCTGAGGAGGTGTGTGGTCTGTGGCTTGTGATTCTGACAAACTGCTGCTGTGTTGCTGGCTTATAGGAGTAGGAGATAAAGGAGAGCCTAAAGGACTGTGACTTTCCAAAGATGCAGCTTGTGGGCCCACCATCTTTGGTGTAGCTGGAGTGATAGTCTCACTGAGCCTTGTCTCAGTTTTCATTTCTGTTTTGTTGCTGCTCAGCACTTCAGGGACTTCCTCAGAAGTGAATTCTTGGAACCTTGTTGGAGATTTTTCAACGGGGGAGAAAATAGTTTCAAGTGGGACCCTCCAGGACACACTGGGTACAGGCACAGGTGGCAGTGGCGTTGCGCTCTTTATCTCTGTCACTTTTGGCGGTGCATTCCTTTTGTCAGATGGTTTTCTTCTCAGAGAAGGAACCCGTACAACTTTGCTTTTATCCTTCTGCTCACTCTCTTCTGTGTCCACTTGTTTCAGAAGATTCATCTCTCTCTGTAGGACAGCAGTATTACATTTTTTAAAATCTCCTTCATTGCACTCATGAATACTTACCTAAGATTTTGTTATTTTAAGCAGGAATAGTTTTCAAATGAAGTGTCTCCTGGCATTGAATCTTAAGGCCTGTACTTCCAATGGCATTCTTAGAGTTAGATCTGAATCTAACTGCTATGTGCTAAGCATTATTTTGTTGCCCAAATCATGAATACTACTGGCAGTTAACGTCAAATACGGTTAATCCTGCCCTTGCTAAGTTCTCTAGAAGCTGAGGTTTTTTAAAAAAGCTCAAGAGAAACTGTGCTCCTTTTCTTGTGGCACTGCTTCTTTACCTTTTCTGTAAGAACACTGAGTATCCAGGGTTGTTCTCGAGGAAAATTTTGGAGGGAAGGACTTTTGTTCCTTCACTTAGCCAATTTGCAAATCACTGAAAAAAGACAGATTAATTTTGAGCCTAAAGTCAAACACAGCTGTTGCGTTTTACTGCTTATTTCAGGAAAATAATTTTAAAACCTCCCCCACAATGAAAGAGAATCTGAGAGGCTCACTAAATATTTCTGGTATTTAACACAATCCATTGTAAAAATCTTATGTCAGAAGGAAAAAGGCCTATCTGTGCAATGGTCTCCTTCTATTTTCAGCCCTTTGCTATCCTTTATCACTTTCTGGTGGCGCCAGCTCCCTTCTGCAATCCTGAATGAGGTAAAATCTCTCCATCTGTGCAGCAAGGGATCACCCTGTCTCTCTCACCCTTTTCACTGTCCTGGCACAGGAGAACTTCCACTTCTCCCCTACAGCTTTTTCGAGCTAGTTGATCTCTTCTGATCCACATACAGGTCTTGCTCTGTCTGAAATATCTCAGCTTTGGTTATGTATTTACCCCATCTCAGCACAGGAGTTCATCGTTACGTTGAGTGACATTCAAACAATCAATGACCCACATCACCCTTTTTCATACACAGCTCATCTGCCTCCTACTGCTCACCTTAGTTTTCCTTCTGAGCTGAGCAAATTTCTCCTCCTGTGCAGCAAGCATCTTCTCAAAATCATGGTGTTTCTTCAGTAATTCCTCTACTTCAGACACTGAATCCTGAGAGGAAAGATTACCACATATAGAAGTCCAAAATCAAGTCCATCAGAAGAGCTTATGCCTAAGATTTTCAGATTTATCCATTCTATTTAGCCAAGTGAGGATTCTGAAAATTTTGTAATTGAATGTCTAAACCCCTGCTAGTGGATGAAAAATCTGAATTTACATTAAAAAAAAAAAGTCTGTGTCTTGCAGTCTGCCTGTTGTGCAGGAGAAAAAGAGCTCAAATACCAACCTTCCCTTTTCTGCAAGGCCATGTAGTACCATGGGTTCCAGCTATAACTGTTTACATGCAGATTAAGTATTTGGATTCCGGCTTGTGCTAGACACAGAGTTTGTTCCTGCCCTACAACAAATGCATCTGAGACTTCTGTCATGTGTTCAGTTTCTGATACCCAAGTTCATTACTTTGTTTTCCAATCTTATAAACTATCAGAAGACAGTCAACAGTGAGAAAGAACCCAACAAAACTAACAAAAATATGGATGCAGGTGTTTAAAAAAGAATTTACAAGCTAGCTACCAAGCTGTCTGTGTAAAACATTCTCTGCTTAATGGGAAGATTGAGGTGGGAAAAGCCCCTTTTTTCCCCCTACAAGGTGGGGAAAACCCCTTTTTTCCTTTTGAAACAGGCTCTCATCAAGACAGGGAAGGTTGAATCCTCTCCAAGTTATGTGAAAAAATGGTCTAGAATTCCCCCAAGTCTTCTATCACCCCCTGGAAGCCACCACTTCCAGGAGCCCATTACCATGTCAAATGCAGCAACTGTCCTAAGCTCGCTTCTGCAAGAGGACAGAGCTCCTGCCCTTTCTAATCTCAAGGGTGCATTGCTGTTGAGATTATGATTAATTTCAGGCCTGAGCTGATCCATGAGCCAGGCCCTCTGCATATGCTGAGAGGCCCACAGTGCTCGGTAGTGCTGCACGGGTGTTACTCACCCCATAGGAGGGATCTGAAAGAAAGCTCTCCTTGGCAGCCAGCCACGCTTCTGCTTGTTCGAGCTCTCTGCGGAGCAATTGGATCTCCCAGTTTTCTTCGTATAACACTTTCCTCATGTCCCAGCTCTCCTTAACCTTCTTCATCAGCTCTGACAGCTCTAACAGTTTTTCTTCAATCTAGAAAAAAAATATTTGTAATGACAGGAGCTGAAATATCCAATCAGACTTTCACATGACAGTCAACTATCGTGTAATCTGCCTTCATGATTTAGAAGATGACCTCTAGATAACTTTGTGGTGTTAGCATAGTTTAGAAAAGATGTCTGAGTCCTCATTTTTCCTACTTGAATTAATTTAGCATGTAAATTGTGTAGCTACATAATACAATTTTAGGCATATTCCACATACGGCATGACAAATATTCTGCCTTATGATTTCCCAAGATGAAACTTTATACCCAGGCAATTTGTGCTATAAAACGAGTGAGAACCAGAAGATTCAACAAATACATCCACTTATGGCAAGGCAACAATGGAGAGACTTCAACTGTGGAAAGTTTTCTTGTTCTTTCTACAGCAGAAGTAATGAAATCTTTCATAAATTCTGAAGATGTTTTTGATGGTGTGATCTCTGGATCTACAGTCAGCGTCTTGGGCAAAGTCTAAAGATACACAGATAACAGAATCACAGAAATTTTAACATTCCTGTCCCTTTGGACATTTCTGAAGAATTACATATCTTCTGGTGAACTGAGGGACATCAGCAATGCAAGGCAATTGCATTCTGATGTAGCACAAGAACTTCAAAATGTGTTTTCTTTTTCTATGTGTCACATGAAGTACATAGCTTTTAATAGTAAAAACCCGATTGTCCTGTTCAGTTCTTCTGTTCTGAGAGACAAAGCTGCACCTCCTGTCTGTTTCATGTCTTTGTTCACTCTTGTTTGTAAAATATTTAACTCTTCAACACACCTCCACGGACATGAAATGTCCATTCTTCATCAGGTCACCTCCTGCCCGCTGCATTTCTTCGTATTTCAGCCACTGCCTCTCTATCTCACGCTTGTATTCCTCATGGCGCTTGATGAGCAGTTCTGCTCCCAGGACATCATTTGCCAGTTCCTCAGATATCACCAGAGCATGCATCTCATTGGCCCAGGCCCTACAGAACAGAGACAAAGGGTAAAAAGGAAAGGAATCTGAGTCTGTTGGACATTTGGGAATGCACACATCCCATGGCTGTGGATACATGCACACAGACTTCTATTTGCTCACAAAAGATATTAATATTGTCCTGATTTTGCCTGGGATAGAGTTAATTATGTTCTTAGTTAATGGTACAATGCTGAGTTTTGGGTTTGGTATGAGAATAATGCTGACAGCACACTGATGTTTTGGTTGTTGCTGAGCAGTGCTTACCCTAAGCCAAGGACTTCTCAGTTTCCCAGGGTCTCCCAGTGAGGAGGTGCACAAGAAAGGGGGGAAACACAGCCAGGACAGCTGACCTGAACTGGCCAAAGGCATACTCCATACCACAGAACACCATACCCAGTACATAAACTGCAGGGAGCTGGCCAGGAGGGGCCAATGGCTGCTTAGGGACGGGCTGGGCACCAGTGAGTGGGTGGTGAGCAATTGTATTGTGCATCAATAGTTTTTTTTTTTTGGAGGGGAGGGGTTATTTTCCTTCTCTTTTTTACAATATTATCTTAATCATTATCATTATTATATTTTAGTTTATTTCAGTTATTAGAATGTTCTTATCTCAACACATGAGTTGTTTTTTGTTTGTTTGCTTGTTTTTTATTTCTGATTCTCCTCCCCATCCCACTAGGAATCAGGGGGAGTGAGTGGCTGTGGAGTACTTAGCTGCTGACTGGGGCTGACTAAACCATAGCAATATACGAATACATTGATGAAGGTTTGTTCAAACATCTAGGGGATTTATAATATTCCCAGTGCTGTTTCCCTACATAGCCTATTAAAAAGACAGCTGCAGCATCTGCACGTACTGAAGCATAGTGCATTCAAATTCTTAGGAAGAGCTAACTGCAATTGCCTAGGCTACACACATTAACTGTATTTTTATATATCATAAAGGAACACAGAGACTTTCAGATGCCCATCAAAACCTTACCACCACGCATGAAAGTACTTCATATGCACAAAGAGCACTAACGGAAAGAAGCATATTGATAGATACTGTTAAAAACATATTTTCTACTCCGTAACTCTCAACTGGCACAAATTAATGCATGATTTACCTGAGCTCAGGATCTATCCCTTAGCAGAGTAAATGTCCAATAGTCAGTGGTAACCACTTCACTGTCTTTGTATTTCTACTCCTGTCGTAGGTGCACTTTTTCATTACCTATTCTATTATCTTTAATGCAGTTGCTTTGACTCTGAGAAAAAGGGGCACTGGTGTCTATTGCAGGTGTACAAATTACTTCACTATCTAACCCTATCTTCCTACAGAATCAACAGTATTTTCAGTTGGAACTGTGAAACTACCAGATTTATACACAGTGACTGAATTCTCCAAGACTGTTTAGGAAATAGTCTAAAAGTGTGGCTTTATCATGCACACCGTGCTGAGGTGTCACGGTCACCTCTTACATCTGGTAATTTCTGTGAAGTGCTGTTGAGGAGATGCCGTGAATTATTATTCAAAGAGATTTGGAAGCAAACTGCAGAGCACCTGGGGCAGGGATCAAATAATTAACAGGTATAATTTAGAAAATCCTATATGGGAAAGACAAGAAATAAGGCCCACTGCCAAATTCAAGGCCTAACACATACATCAGCTCCCTGCAGTCATTGAAGTAGAGCTGGACTTGTTCTGCCTGGCTCAGTCTTGCCTTCCTCTCCACAAACTTTTTGCCCAAGTTTTCCCAGCACTCATCCACATCTGTGAGTCTCTCCGTGATGTTCTCCTTAACTTGAGGGTATGTGCGGCTGAGGTGCCAAGCCTCTCCTCGAATCCGTTCCAGCTCTTTCATGATGACTCCTAGATCTCTCTGGAGGAGAGACAGAGTGGATTGTAAGACCAAGTCACTACTGTCACTACTTAGTTCTATCAAAAGTGGATTTAGTGAGGATGCATAGATTTTCTACACTCTGGTTGTCCAGAGGCTGGACATATGAATGCCTCTCAGGTTTCCTTTAATGCCTTATAACATTCATCATCAAACATAAAAGAAGCTTCTTTAGATGTGATGCACAAATTATTTTGGTAAATGTGCTGAAGTTTCCTATAGTTCAGATGACACCTTTGCAATTATAATAACAGCTTGGAATAGATTTTAGAAGAGAAGTTCATCCTTAGAAGCAAAAGCATTAATAATATAATACCACAATGTTAAAAATAGGAGAAAAAGGCCCTCTTCTTTGAGGCACAAGGAATATTTAAGGGTGCAATAAATTTGTCAAGCAAGCCAGACCCTTGAGAGGCATCAGTCAAGCATCAGTCTCCATTTTTTTTGGCCTTCTATGCTTTTCTGCTACTGCTTCATCACGGATCCTCTTACCTCTACTCCCTCAAGATGGCTGAGAAGTGTCTGTACACCTGGAAGATCATACCCATAATCTTCTATATCCACCACTGCCTCTTTCTCCTGCATCCAGCCCTTTACTTCATCCACATCATGGTCATACTGGTGAACTTGACGGGCTGCTCTCAGGTTCTGGAGTAAAGAAGTAACTTAATACTCTACAGCATTTTGTGTCTACAACATGGAAAAGGGTAACTCTAATACATCATAATGCAGTACAAAATGACCAAGAGAGGGAATGAAACACCTTCCCCATTAAGTCACCTGAAAGTGAGGTGTTGAGATAACCTAATTTCCCCAAGTTCTCTTGGACAATGGAAAGAAACAGATGTCTCCAAAGAGCAATTTATCCCTACGTAGGAAGAATGATCAAAATGGAGAGCATGAATTGCCCTGTAAAGGTAGCTCTCTACACCACAGAATGTGTCCTAAAATACTTGCTTGGAATAAAGGTCTACACTGCAAACAGTGAAAATAAAAGGAATTGAACAAAAACAATGTTTTTCTGAAATGAGAGGATTAAAAAAAAATGTTCTAACACTACTTTATAGTCAAATTCTATATAAACAGTTGTCATGCATTTATTTCTGCTAAAAGACATTAGTGGGCTTGAGCTACTTCATAAGCAACATGTATATGAAACAGTAGTGAAAAAAAGGGTTGAGGACATCTGATGTTTTATGCTTTCCTTAAAACAAAAATGTTGCATTCTGTGTGTCATCTCTGCTTTTCCAAACACATCTGTGACTGCAGTTTCCTGAGATGGAGTGAGCTGATTTAACATCTAACTGCTGCCTAAAGGTAGGGGGGTGGCTCTGTGTCCTCCATGTCATTTTCTCCTGTATGCTTTTGATTTCAAGTAGCTAACTTAGCAAAAAACCTGGAATATTTTGATCTTGTTTAGCAAACTATTTAATAAGTAGTTCCATAAAGAGACCAGTAAGTGTCAGAGCCAGACTCCTGTGAGTGGTGGTAAACTGTTGGATTGGCTTTGTTTTTCAGGAAACCAGGGTTAGTAGTGAATTAAGGAAAACAATTACTCAGAGCTGATAAACATCTTTCAAGTATAAGCCTTGCCAGGAACAGTAGGGTAAGCAGTGGCTATAAGGGGAAATGAATCTATAAAAAATTGAACAAAATGTGCTGATTGCCCCTATAAATCTTGTGTTTCAACCTGAACAGTGCACTGATTTGGGAAAAAAAGAAGGATGTGGGAGACTTCAGGGAAATCAATGCCCCAGTTTTTCATGTGTTTCTTACCTCTGTCCTGATCTGGATGGCATTGCATAGTTTTTCCCATGTTTCATTGATTTGCTTCATTCTCTTCTGGATAACATCCATCTTGCTGTGGCCTTCTTTATCCAGTTTAGATGCCAAATCACTTAAGGAGACAACTTTGAAATGTCCCAGAGGTTTCATCTCATTTACAAAATCTTTAAACTTTTTCTCCAGCACCTGCAGAATAAATGGGTACGCAAATTTAGATATAAGAATTTCTGCCTACCTCTGTGAGAGAGACAGGAGGAATCATTTTCTCTGCTCTGTATAATACAAAAGCTATGCACTGCAATCTACAAGTGCAAATTGCTCGATAAACCCAAATTATCTGGAGTCAGAAGACGATATCTATTGTCTTAATCATTTAACATCTTATGTCGCAGAGAAAAATTAACCACATCCTGACAAGCAGAAGCTGCCCAGACCAAAAGCTAATGACCAGAACTTGTCTACATATGCAGCAGTTACTGAGGAGAGGACACTGCAGATTAAACATCTCTGCACTGTGTGCCCCAAGGAGAAATTTATCCTTGAAATCAGCAGCTAGAGGTATGAATGCTGCAGCCCAGTGTTTTAGACCAAAATTGTTACAAGGGCATTGCCCATAGTCAGATTTTTTAGGCCCTGTCAAATTTATAGGCAGGCCAAGCAATGAAGTGTGCTGACCTCACCTTATCCCAAGAAAAGCTAACTTTCTGATACATCTCATTTTCTGTTGGAGGATGCTGTCTCAGAGAGGCTGTATAAGCAGACAGAAGCCAGTCTGAGTTCTTGCTGTAGAGATAACTGTTCTGTTTAGTTTTTGTCACTGTAACATGATTCACTGTCAGCAGCTATACAAAAATTGCAGCAAATATATCCCTGCTTTGCCACACAATACATGCAATACCTTTTATCTTCTTTTACCTCAACATCATCTAAGTCCTGCCCATAGTCATCAGACTCTGCTACAGACAGTTTACTGGAAAGCCAGTCATCCACCAGCTGGAATTCTCTTTCAAACTGATAGAGCTGGAATTGTTCTTGCAGGCGTTTTCTCTGGGTGTCAGACTTCTGTAGGAGAGACTGATAGTCTGCTAGGATCCCTTGGAGCTTTGAAAGTATCACTGAACTGCAAAGAATAAGAAGCAGAAGGGATGTCTTTGTTTTATTGTTCTTTTTGAGCACAGCTTTTTCTGACACATTTAATTTGCAGCACCTTTAAAATACAGAATAAACCAGATAACATCATGGAGTGAGTTATGCTGTGCCATTAAAGCCAGATAGGTCAGGAAATTAAAGTATATCATACAAATGGCTGCTCTTTTCACTTCCTCCTCCCCAGATATAAAAATGGACTTCCAGTGAAAAACAGTCAGGAACGTTAATTTCCTTTCCCAAGCACAGTGGTTTTTGAACATTTGTGGTAAATTAGGACTAGATGAGAGTTCCTGGGAGTAGACAGTGGACAAAGAAGCTGATCTGCATTAACTGGTCTGTTGTTAAAAAAAAAAAAAATCTCATGACAACATTAAAACAATCATAAAGCTTTTGGGGAGCTCAGTGTGTGTGATGATGATGAAGGAGGGATGGATGTCCCCTGAAGTCTTACTTCTGAATGAGCCATCAAACAGTTTAACTTTTCTGTATTTGCCTTTGTCCTAGGTTGCAATGTGAGATGTAACCAAAAGCATGTATTCTATCACCATCTTCATAAACAGGTGGGGCAGTGTTTGTTATCTGCTACCATGACTCACCCTTGATAACTCCCTCCGGGGTTATCTCCTGTTAATGGGCCCATCAATGCCTTGCCTCGTGACTCACCATGCCATTGTGAGATGCTCCGCCCAGGAGGAGGAGCTGAGAGTTCCCATCTGTATATAATCAGAGGTTTGGAATAGCAAACACAGCCCTTACCTAGGGGACTCCCAGAGGACAAGAGCTACACCACTGGACCTTCAGGTGAAGACCAGACTCTTTTCTACAGGATCACTGCTTCAACAGGACCACTTCATCTGGACTGTTACCAACACCCTGACTGACAGGGGGCCAGGTTGTATCTGACTTTGTCAGTGCTTTTCCTTGTATTATTTCACTTAGTTTTAATTTTTCCTATTAGATTTTAATCCTGACTTGTGATCTCCCACTGGTTTGTTTTCAAACCAATACAGCCTTCTCTGAGCATTTCTGCTAGACCTGGAGGAGAAACCTGGTTTTGCTTTCCTACCTCTCTGGACTGTCTTTGTTTATCAAGCCGACACCTGTCTCCTGTACTTTCTCGATCCGGGACCTGAAACTATCCATATCCAGTTTGGTAGCTTCAAGTTTACGAAGTAAAACTTGTGTGGATTCTTCATTCTTCCCGTAATCAGAGGTCTCCAGAATGAAACTCCTCTCTGCCAGCCATGCCTCCACCTCCAGCAGCTGTATAAAATACGGGGATAAGCTTTAATGCAGTTCGATTTAGGTCAAGACAAAGAAAACTGACAGCAGTGGTGCACTGACACATCAGTGAAAACACAGCTGTCTTCCTGTAATGCGGTCCAGTAGACCCTGTTTCAAACACTGTGTACCCAGAATCCAGTAATTGCAGTTACATGTTACTCACTGCAATTGGTTGGGAAGGTAACTGTCATTTCTCCACATTATCCATATTTACCAGGTATGAAAAATCAGGGCAGTGTGAATTCTGCTCCTTTCTCAGCACTTACATCCATTCAACAATGTAGATGTCAGATGTTTTAAGGAAAGAAAGGCCAAAATAAATCCCTCAGGAACCATCTTTACCTCATTTAGGAACAGATGGGCCTCATAGGACTGCATCAGCCTCTGTCTCCTCTCTTGAGCCTCTGCCTTCAAGGTCTCTACAGAAGTCTCAAGCTCCTTCAGATGCTCCATAATCTTGCGGGAGGCTGAGTGGCCTCCCCCGACCAGTTTCTGTCCCGTACTGAGCACTGCTTTGGTCAAAGCATCCCGACTGTTTATCTCATTTTCCAGGTTCTGGAAAGAGTAAAGAGTAAAATAATAGACCAAAAATTAAAGTTATGGAACTTTTATTCCAGAAAATGTAGTCATGTAATTCCATTATAAATTTGCTTTCTATTCACAAACGTGTGTCAGAGGTACAAAGTCTGAGTGCATGCTTGAAGTGGAGCGGAGGAATTTTTTGAGGTGAAGGAGTGATCATAGAAATCAAATTCAGCCACGAAGTTTGAACTTTGATGTATGTCTACCTCAGAGTCTCGAGGGAAGAGGTTCTAATCACAAACCTCTTATTTGTAGATTCCACTGAAATACACCTACTTCCGTTCCATTAGATGGCATTTCTTGAATTAAAACATGTCTAGAGAAGAGTGACCAATCTGCCTGCACATTAATATTTATCATTTGCCAATGGCTTTGTAGAAGATGCAGCTTTGCATAGCAGCCACTGTAAACACTGTGGGTACATGAGTGCCAGGCAGCCAACAGTCCAAGGAGAGAAGAAAACCACCCGAACCAATTCTCAAAGAATTTACTTGAAATTAATTTTTGAAGTAGTTTTGGGTAGTTTTAAAAACTATACATCCTTCCATACACCCTCTCCTATGGTATTTGCCTGGGTAGGCAAGGCCCTTGCTGTGAGTATTCTGTGAGCATACATGCATTCTTTGGCTCACTGTGCTTGAGCACAAACAAGACCCACAATTCTATCATTGTTCTGTTTAATTTCATAGCTGTGAATAAGGAGGTTCAGAGTTAGACTGCAGTGCTGGGTTAATGTAGAAGAGATGCCCTCTATGGGGAGAGGACCTGCTTTTTCAATTCAAGTGTCAAACTTGGCTGGAAAAGAGCTCTGATTCTAATCCTGCCTTTAACTTCCCCCTATTAATTTCAAGATGTTGTTGAAAAGTGACACCGTATCTGTTCCAAGCCAAGCAGCTGTTTGCAGGCATAATATATTTGTGTGTAAATTCTGTTTTGCAAGACAGCTTTTTTTTTTTTTTTCTTCCTTAGGTTAATACAGTTCACACACAATCTCTTTTGTGGTAACAAACCAAGGACTGAATTTTGCAAATCTGGCTCATTAGGACAAACAATAGAGGGTGGAAATAATAGCATTTTCAATTCTTGATTGTTATGGTAACTCCGACATTTGCTTGCTTGTAAACCAACATTAAAAAGAAGGTGCAGAGGCTTTAGCTAATAACATGTTGAGAGTTAAAAGCTTATATTTTAATCCTGTTTCCAGAAGAATAATAAGTAAAATGTCAGAGGATTTTACTATGCACTGATTTTATGGTATATATCTCCCATTCTCACAGCTAGTTGAAAAATTTTGAGACTTAGCCAATTCACAAAACATAATTGTAGCCTAAAGCAGTATCTCCTCTGTTCCTCCAGTTATTTGAAATATTTTCTCAGATTAATTCAGCTCAAGCGTTCTTTCTTCTGTGAACTTAATTACTTTCTTACCATGTCAACGAGATCATAATTTTTAGGAGTAGTTGCACACATAACAACATTTATAATTTTAATCATGATGAAACAAGTTTTCATTCTTACTGTTTCAAAATGATTGCACCTTTTGCTTGGACTTTCTCTCTCTCTCTCTGACTGTATATATCACACACATTGGCAATTTATATGATCTTCTGTCTTTCCCATTCCTAATGCAGGTTGCAGAGATTTCCCCTAAAGGCCCTTGATACGGCACTTAAATGGGATGTCATATGCTAATATTAAATACCAATAGCTGCTGGAAACTTTTAGCAGGAATATTTTTTCTTCCACCTTGTGTTTGCAAAGAGACAGTGCTCCTTATTAAAGAACTATCAAGAAGGTATTTATTGGTATTTGAGGTGACAGTATTCCAGGCACTGCTTTCTCTGATGGCCCATCTGAACCTTGTGAAATAATTCAGCAGCTGTCTTGAAAGCTACTACTGGAATGAAGGTCAGCTAGCATAATAATTCCCTGTTAACTCCCTCCCATCAGAGCAGAAAAGAAATTTGGGGAAAAGCGTTTTCCTGGGAGCTCATCCTGAGACATCTGAGGAATGAGCTTTCTTGGTTGTACTTAGTGAGTTGGAAAGCATTTTGTTAGGACCAAAGAACCTGTGAAAATACGCACAAGTTTGTCAAATCTATTTTGCATTGAAAAGGCCCGGGTTTGAACTCGGTTCCTAGAAAGAGCCAACATGTCTACAGAAAAGCCTATGGTGTGGTACTTGCACCACTGCAAAGATAAGCAGGGTGGCATCTCACTTATTGCCAAGTCATGGACATATTCTTGAAAAACAAAAGGACGAAAGTGATCCCTGGTGTCATGACTCCTGTTAGCCAAAGCACAGCAGATGAAGTTTGTTAGAGACAAATTGAGTTCAGTGTTCACTGTTAGATTCTAAAGACTGTGAATCGTTGTCACATGATGTTACCTGGTGCTTTTCTTGTAGACTCTGAACGGTTGCCAGGGATTTACCATAATCCTTGGAGGAAGCCATGGGGAGCTTCTCACGAACCCAAGCCAACTCCTCATCAACATCTCGGAAGAACTGGTACTGAAGTCTGCTTGCCTCCAGACTTCCACGTCTCTCCTGCAGAGGATCATGTAGCCTTTTGTATCTGTAGGTTTTAAAGATAATTCAATGAGGATTACAGATTGATAAGGAATGAATGCAAAGCACTCATTTCAGAATAGTGTAGAGAAGGAAAGAAAAAAGAATATTCAGGGAAGAAAAAACCTGATAAAAGTAGAAAAAAGCTGGCAGAAGACAGGCTAGGCACTCACACACCTCTGCACCAGTTCATCCACTTTCTCTTCTAGTTCATCAGCAAGGAAATGTTTCTCCTTCTGGAACTGCTGAGCTGTGACCACAAGCTCTTGCAGCCGGTCCCTGTGGGCAGCAATGTCTTCCTCCAGTTCCTCTTGTTTCTTCAGATGACTGTTCAAAACCA
Organism: Falcunculus frontatus; assembly: GCA_013398115.1. Lineage (NCBI taxonomy): Eukaryota > Metazoa > Chordata > Aves > Passeriformes > Falcunculus > Falcunculus frontatus. The sequence continues at coordinate 2,433,703 of VZRV01010981.1, read as the reverse complement.
CCAGTTCATTGTCACTATATGGTGCTTTCAGGTCATTTTCCACACCTTCCAACCATTTCTCTGTATCCTCTACATTTCGCTGAAAGTGAAGACCCTGAGAACAAGCAAGAAGAAAAAATCATTTAAACCTTTAGGACAGACAAGATTACACACAAACATGGAGCAACTTCCCAGTGCTCAGTGAACTCTTCCCATATATGATGGTGGTGCAAATGAAAAAGAGAATTCAGTCATGGTGAAGACAAGAACAGATGCATAAAACATCAAGAACTTATCTTATTTGTGTTGCACAAATGCAGATCATGGACATAGGGAAAAAAAAAACCCATTTAAAGGGAGAGCTCTGTTTTATAACCACATGTTTTCTGATAGCCCAAGCATAACTCACAGTCATGAGAATTCACGTGCCTGGAGCTAGAAGAATGAAAAGCAGCTGTAGGTTTCTTTCTCAATGTGCTGGAGAAAAGATGCCCTTGAGACAGATGCAGAGAGTTGACACATATGAGTAAACACATTTTTCCTCAGTATCTCTCTCTGGAATCTGGATCTAAACCAGCAGCAGAAAGCAGAATAGAGCCCAGCCTACAAATCCTTTTCCCTCCATTGGGATCTCCAGTTCTCCTGCCAATTCCATTCAGTCAGTCCATACATAGTAGTTTCTTTGCACTACTGGTCTTGAGGAATCAGGATGGATTGTATCAAGTGACACAGTTGTAGACAAGACATAGAGCAAGGCAGCTGTGCTGTCTCTGGAAACAACACCAAGATCCAGCCACTGGCATCCCTGTGTTACCTTGTAAGCATCCTGCAGTTTGGTCCATTTTTCCTGGCAACTTGCTAGCAGTTCCTCCCATAGCTCTTCCATTTCTTGCAGTCTGGACTGAATGGCTTCTGGGGCATAGTGCCTGTCATGGAGCATCTTCTCCCCTTCCTATATCAGAAGGAACAGGCAAAGTATTCTTCCTTTGCTGAATGCACCAGAATATATCACTTTTGCCTTCATAATCAAAGTCTACTGGCACTGTTATGTAAAGGGCCAGCTGCAACCTTCACCTCCTGACATAACAGATGGAGGTTGCAGAGACAGAGAAAAATCTAATAAATTCAAAAGGCTTACTGAAATTAGGGCAAAAACTGCACAGGAAGGCAAGCAAGAGGTACAGCAAGAGAAAGTTGCTATGCCAGGTCAGTAGGTGTTCTAAAGAGCAACTACTAGGACTATTCCCAACAAAGAAGGCAGGACGTAATAAAATAATGTGAAAGAGATTGTGCAAACAAGTCTTTATAAACAGATAATTTTACTGAGGATTGTAACTCCACCCTTTAACCCCCTCTTTTTGTGTCTGCACACAGGGGGGAGAAAAAAGAAAAAGAAAAAGAAAAAAAGGAAAAAAAAAGAGGAAAAAAAAGAGAAAGAGGAGGTGTTTCTAAGACACTGGATGCAGTTGAATCTGGAGGGGGAATCTACCTTTAATGTAGTAATCTCTTGCAAAACACATCTACTAAGCACTGCGCTGAAAATAAAATTAATAAACATGTAACAGTCTGTCCTTCCAAACTTATCATCTGATCACAGCTTCTGCCAAATATCTGACAAATCTTGTCAGGCTTCCTTCATATCTCGCCTACTAGCATGTCTCTGCAAAGGAAGCACTTGAAAACTCTTCTTTATTCTTTTTGTTGGATACATCTTACATGACTTGTTAAAGTTGTATATCCAATCAGGCAGGTTCTCTGCTGGAAAGAAACAAAGATACCTCTAAACTGGCATTCACCCCGGAGAGATATCCCTAAAATCAGTGGATTGAATCTTTTATTGCAAGCACCCATCTCTTTCCATTGCATGGTCAGTGAATATGCACAGCAAGCTCACACTAGACAGTGAGAGAGACAGAGTGAAGAAACAGATGGACACAGAAAATTCTTGATGGACTAAAAGAATAAGCTTCCCAGTGTACTCAGAGACAACAGGGACAATGCAAGTGAGGGGACAGTGACTCCCTCTCCCTTGTTTGAGATCACTGTGACTCACACTGTCTGCAGAGCCTCATCCCAGCTGCCCACCCTTGCCCCAAACCCCACTTCTCTCACAGATTTGATGGAGTCCAGACGATTTCTATTGGCCATGATCTCTGCTTGGAAAGTCTGGTGCCTCTGCAGTTTGGTCTGCAGATTGCTTGGATCCTTCCAGCTGTCATCCTGGGCAATGCTATTCTTCTCATTAATCCAGGCAGCCACCTGTGGGGAGGGAAGAATAGAAATAAACAAAATCTTCAGTGTTTCTTCAGCTCCAGCCTGCCAGGCTCTCTTCTTATATGTATAAAACAGGGAACTAGTGAGTGGGAACCTAAATGAATTGTCCTTCTGAGGTTCTGCTTCCCCAAGCTCCTCCTGTCCTTCATGAAGTCACCCCTATATGTCTGTTTACCAGCACTGGTGCCTGGACAGGGAGCTGCCTCCATCAGAGAGGCCCCATGTAGTGAGAAAATTCATGGGCACATGTGTACATGGGGGACCACAGACAATGATCCCTCTATTTCTAACCCATTGTCAGCATCTCACAAAAAAGAACTAATTTATCTCTTCTTATGTTTTTTTAATGGTGGCACATTCCCTTTTAATGCATTTATTTCTTCTGCATTTTGCTGTAATCCAATGTACAGCAGAGCTTTCATTGACTAGACTAGACTAGAGGGAGGATGAAAAAATATCCCTTCATTCTTATCCTCATCTTTCCCAATATTATCTCATTCCAGACTCAGTTCCTTGATTTTTCTCACAGTAAATCTTCTGGAGATTCAGATCTATGCAGCACAGTATGTTTTAAGAAACCAGAATACTATGAATCCTGTGCAATTGTACCTCAAAAGAGTTCTTCAGGAACTTCTGCAGAAGCCTTGATTCCTCTAGCAAACGTCTGCGAGTGGCAGCATTCTCCAGTAGTCTCTCTTTTCTGAGATGAAGACAGATGTGTGAGGTAAAAGTCACAGAGTGAATTAGATAGATAAGACTTTTCAAATTTCACCTCTAAACCACATGATCTAATCCTCCATTCCCTACGAGGGAAATGTCCATAATATGCCCACCACTCATGTCTGGGCTGTCAGAGAAGATGCCCAGGACACTACAGGAAAGATTGCTAGGAGATAGATATATTTAAACTACACAAAAATTCTGTATATATGATATCTGCCTTGAGAAATCACCATTATTGCCTTTCAGGGTTCAAGAGAACATAAACTCAGCATGTTTCTTATGTGGAAATCCTGCAATTGTGATGGTGTTCATCACAGATAAACCAAAGCTACATCATCCTTTAATTTTTTTTCCAATTTTAGTCCTGCAGCACTTTATTCGTGTTAATGCAGATGCGAGATAATCAATAAATCGTATCAAATTAGATCATATTAATAAATCAGTATGTTCACTTAAATCATAAGGGATCTCCAGTCTCTTTTTGTAACTTTTATGTAGCTCTTTTCATCTACCACAGCTTTTACTGTCAGTGCTTGTTTAAGATGAACAATATGCAAATTGCTAGTAGGAATAAAGTAATTCACATGAAACGGCAAGATCTGGCCAGAAAATTTGCAAAAGCCCTAATGGATAACTTGAGTGGGGCTTAAAGATCAACCCCATTAGAGCAGAGAAAAGCAGTTGTCTAGCCAATGACCTTTCTTGATGGTATTTAATGATAATGAAGTATTTAATGGCATGGCAGGCCTCCTGTTTGCAGCACTGTCCCTAAGGCCAGGCCAGAACACAGAATTACAGAGAAACTGCCTTCTTCTGAATCCTACTTCCTCTCTACTTAACTGCATTTTGGAAGCCTCCTAATGAAATACGGCCAATTCAGGAAGACCACAGTGCAAAGCACGAAGCTGAGCAAATGCAAACCAGCTTAGAGTTCTCTTAAATAATTTAAAGGTAAAGATCACATGAGGAGGATCTCATTGCAGAAGAGATTGGTGGCTGACACGGGAAGGGTTTGACTTCACCTCCTCAGAACAGCCTGGCATCTGTTGCTGATATTTTCTGAGTCATAATGCTTGTTCTGCATTAGCTGCTGAGCAAATGAAGCCATCTCATTGATTTTCTCCATCTGAGCTTCCAGGGCTTTTTCAAACTGTGCGTGTTTCCGCTGCAGGCTCTCCACACTAGACACTGAGTCCTGGATAGAATTCAACAAAGGGAATCTGCTTTCAGTCAGAGTGTTTCCATCCAAACCGCTGATAATCCAGAAGGTAAATGGCATTTACCCCACATTTGCAAACTAGCTGTCAAGAAAATTTATTTTTCTTTGGAATTGGCTGGCATTGATCTGACACTTGGGACCTAAATAATGTTCCATGCAAGGTCTGAGGCCATTATTTCAGTGCTGGATTCTTAGCTTCTCGTGCATATTGTTGTGCTGCATAGAACACATAACTTCTCAAGAATTAAAACATCAGCACCTAATTTTAAATAAGTCTTAAGACAGATGCCATGTTGAAAGCGAATGTGGGATGCCAAACTGAAATCAGAGCTAAGAGAACAAATATGTCACAGAAAGAGGTTAAAATTAGAGTCTCAGTTTCAACTCATGGAATTTGGAAGAGCTCAGATCCAGATTTGAATTTGAGGGCTGAAGTCTGACATTACAGTTAATCTGGAGAGAAACAGTTCTTGTAATGTTTGTGAATCCCAAGCTTAATGACTCAGAGTTCTCTTTTCGGCACCCCTCTGCACTTTAATTATAGAATTGGTGGTGTCAAAACGTTGTTACTGCAGTAAACTCTGCTTCTCCACCATCCTAAAGGAAGCAATAAAGCTCACATCAAAGGTGTCAGAAAAAAAATCTAAACTTCTGAGTGCTTACGTGAATCATTGGATGGGAAATTACTCACAGAGCATTTTCTGCACATTGTTGAGCTAAATATGATTGGGTGAGTCCTTCTAAGTCTCATACATTGTAACGAAGGGGCTGTAAATACACCGAACTCTGAGATATCACTGTAGCTCCTGCAGAGACAACTAATTTAGTAGCACTACCTATACAAGGTGCAGGGTGAGCTAAGTGTCAGAATGTAAATCCAGCTTCCTGCACAGCTTTTGCAACCCATGCATCAGTGTGCAGTCTCAGTTATTGCGGTGTTACTGATACCTGGGGTAGGTAATTTAAGCTACACTGGCTATGCCAGAAGTGAGAGCAATGATGACTTGCACACTGCTGGCAAATGTATTTGGGTCAGATAAGACAAGCCAGGCTGAATGGGGCATTGAGCAACCTGGGCTAGTGGGAGGTGTCCCCACCCACGGCAGAAGGGTTGGAACTGGATGATCTTTCAGGTCCCTTCCAACCCAAACCATTCTTGGGTTCTATGTGTCTATGCAGTCTCATTTTCCACTATAATCCGAGTAGTTGGATTGTTCCATTACTCTTAGGGCTGAGATTCCCATCCTGTATAAAGTATCAAGGAAAGAAATCTGATCCTAAACCACCAACACGGCAGAGCAGTAACTTCAGAAGGAGAAAGAGCACAAGGAGATTCAGAGCACATCATGGTACTTCATGGTACCCTCTCCTCCAGACTGATTGCAGAGAAAATTGTAATTTCTTGGAGCACATACCCCTAAATCCTCATTAGCTAGGAAAGCCTCTTTGCTGCTGAGCCAGCTCTCAATCCGTTCCACGTAGCCATAGAATTTCTGTATAGGGAAAAAAACCCAACAGTCACAAACATGACATTATGCTGAAATGCTGTAAAATAGAAGCTAACCTGACTTCAGCAGACTACGCTGAAAAAACCAAACTTTCATGGCTATTTCAAAAATCAGTATAATACATAAAGAAGCATTGAAACTTCCCATACCATAGGATTTAAGTTCTCACATATATGATGATTTTAGATGGGATTAGTAGCCCAGCTCTCATTTAAAGTATTTGACAATCTCCACTGCAGAATCTCTGAGCAGAAATTTTTAAAGTGAGATAACTGTTGCAGGGAAGTATTTCTGGAAAACGGCAGCCAAAATAGTTCTTTTATTAGGAAAAAAAGCCAGGAAAAAATACATTATTCCATCCATGCTGAATTTTTCTTCAGTTTAAAAAAAAATACTTGTCTGGTTCCATGCTTTTTTTGGGAAGGTTATAGAATTTGGAAGAGTAGTGATATTGCGTTATAAGTATGTGTCTTTTTCCAGATGTATGAGAGTTTGACCAAACTTTGCTAAGTTTTACAGTCTTTGAAAAACATATGAGCGCATATTCCACAGAAATTTCTATGATTTATAGAGGTAAAATTTCTCAAAGTCCTGTCACCACTGAATGTGCTTGGCCCTCAGCACACGTTCCAGAAACCAGTGAAATGTAGATTAAGCACTGGGTATTATTAGCACATCTTTCATCCTACCATCTCATGAGTTTGCTATTTATATCCAGAAAAACTGTCAGTGGCATGTGCGTTCTCTCCTGAATGTCTTTTTACTCACCTGTAAATCTTTTGCCTGAAACAATTTTATGTATTGCTCTTTCCATGCTTGGATCAGTTCAGACCAGGCTTGCTGCAGTCTGGAGAGGGACTGGTGAATCTCAGGGGTTGCATAGTGACCAGAATTGGCAAGTTCTTTACCATAATCACTGAGAGCATTGAATCTTTCCACTCGGGCTTCAATCTCCTCCTAAAATGTATAACTGAGGTTGATGTCAGGGGTTTATGAAAAGCCAGTTATTCAGAATACAAGCCTTAAGGGGAAGAGTTTGGGCTGTAACTTTCTGGCACTAATATTTGTACGGAAAATCATTCATCTTTGAGCTCTGTTACTGGAAGAGCATAGAATTTCCTAAGGGAGAATAAGAGTAAACAATAAATGACTTTATTGGTCTACGAACAACTGTGTTCCTACAGATGAAAATTGGGATTTAGCTAGAAACGGATTAGAAAATGCTGAGATGTAAATGAACACAATTTCAAACATCCATAATATCATACCCCCATCCCCAGTCTTCCTACATAAAAGTGGTTCTTTTAAGAAGCAGTGCCTAGAATTTTTCCTCTCCTGACAAATAAGTTGGCATGAGATTTTTACATTAAAAACATAGTTTTACTTTATTTTGTGGTGTTGAAAGGAAACACATTTAACTTTTGCACCTGGCCTGAGGAATGAATTATACCCCTATACTGCATCCTGAAGGTGAAAGCATAAGAAGCAATTATGACCCTTCCAAACTGAATGTGGAATTTCTAATGTATGAAATTTGAAAATGAAAATAACTATGTACTGAAATAGTACCATGTATTAACTCACAGACTACCTTGAACACTATGTCACGTATTATTCAATTTCTGAAATTAGAACTGCTGCTTTTAGGGATTTTTGGGGTGGTGGTGTTTCCCAATCATAGGTAACACAGCTATAAAATAGTAATTCAAATTTTTTTAGAATTCACAATAGCATATTTTGTTCAGCTCTAGTCTCTCCTAAGGACTTTGGTTTGAGCCACTAACCTGAATGAAAAAACCCCTCCTTCTTGTCTGGTCTATAATTTTAGTTTAGTCAACATAAGAATATAGTGCCTGAATTCCTTCTTTTCTCTGTGACTGGCTCCTTAGAGCCATTTGGACTCCTTGACTAACAGATATTAAAGACTTAGATCTTGCTACCATTTAAATTTGGAGCACACTACACCAGTGGTTTGTGATATTTCTAATGTGACAAAAAATTATTAGCAAAAAACATTGTTAAGTCTGTGCTATGAGAAATCATTGTTAAAATGGATGACTCTAAAGAAGGAGGGCATTTCAGGTACTTCATATTAAGTTCAGGTTTAGAAAATTAATCAGAATCTACAAACTGTGCTAGTAATGGGACCCACAAAGCACTGGATATTAGTAATGATCCATGGTTTTTAGAAGAAGTAACGTGATTGCAAAGAGAATGTAGCACAACAGCAGAAAGATAGCTATGATTCTTGGGGAATAGTAAAATATTGACTTTTTTCCTAATGTTAATTAAAATATCACTCCTTTTAGAAAAGAAACCAAAAGTATTAGCCAAATTAGACACCAAAACATTAGTAAGGTGGTTATTACGGGGTATTACAGAACTGAATGCGTAGCACTGTTCAGTGGTAATTTACTTTGCTGTGTGAAACAAACTGCTGTTTTTATTTTCTTCTCAGGTAAATTAAGTTCCCGTGAAAAAATTGAGCTTGAAGCAAGGATTAACTGGCATTAACTTTTCTGGCAATCTGAATAAAGAGATAAGCAGTGAGCATGGCGTGAGACTGATCCTGTTTTTCACCATCTGGCTTGGACAGTGCTACAGGTGAGAGCTCATGGGGCTTCTGAGCAAAGACACAAGCTGTCAAACAGCCCATGAGACAGTTCTGTCAGTATGTAGGCGACTTCTATCCCCAGCCTGGCACTGAAAACAATTTTTTCACCATGTTATTGACAGATGCATGCAGCAAAATTCTGCTGTGTCTGCAGGAATTAATTCCCATGGGAAAGATTCCCAGTATGTTCAATTGGAACTACGGAAGATACTTGCCTTTCTCTCCTGATGCTCCTCAATCATACTTTCGGCTTCATTTGCGCTTTTAGGCAGCCCCCCTGCTTCCATTAAAGCTCTGGTGTTTTGGGCCCAGTCTAGTACCTCCTTCATCTCCAAGTTAAATTTCTGCAACTGGTACGAGGCTGCCAGCTTCTCCTTCCTGCCACACAAGGTGCAGTTCAGCATTATTTGACAAAGAATTATCTAGTTGCCTCTCCCTCCTCATTTGCAGATGAAAGTATCTTAAGCCAAACGAAATTAATTCAAGCTTTCCCCTACAGTTCCTAAGAGTCCTCATGTTAACCAAAACCACAGGAGATGCACACTGCCTTGGAGACAATATGCTTACTAATTTTTCTACATCAGTTCATTAGCACAAGAGAGGTAAAAAAGCCTTCATAGCTGTTGCTTACAGCAATGATTACAGATCAGGATTAAGTCTTTCTTGTTTTAGAAAGATTTGAGAAAAAAAATCTTCTAGAACCATCCAAAAACAAGTCTTTCACAAAGACTTTATGACAGATTTAATTTGATAGTCTGAGGGCATTTTAGTAACATTATTTAATGGGATAAACCTCAAAACCATTGTATTAATTTTCCCAAAGTCACATCAGTGGAACTTTTTGTATATCAAGTCACACTTTTTCCGATGCAGGTGTCTTAGCTGCCTGTGTAAACTTGGTAAAAAATACTTAAAAACCTTTAAAAGACCTCTGGGGCAAGCAGGGTCTAGACCCCAGGAAGCAGCTTTGCTCCTGCTGAGAGACACTCAAACCATTCTAAGTCTTCACCTTTGTTTGGCTTGTCTCTGGAGTTGTAGCCAGTTGTTTTTCATCTCCTGTTGCTTCATAGTCAGTTTGTCATTTATGGATGGATTCCTTGTGGAAAGGCGGAAAGATTCCCGTTCCAATGGCTGGGAAGAGATTTATAGTGGGGTTTATATTCATTCCTGAGTTTGCATTCCAGGAAAAATAGTTCATTTCAAGACCCGGCTCTCAAAGGCGGGTAATTAAATTACAATAACAAAATATACAAAGGGACATGTAATAAACAAAGAATAATACACACGCATTTGTGAGCAATCATCCATGTGAAGAAAGATCTGTGTGCATTCCTTTGCATGCACAAATGTAAATTTACAATTAAGAAAACAGCTTTACAGAGTATGGACAAACAGATGGGAAAATGAAGTGCTGATTCTAACTTCTATCAGCAGTGTGGTGAACAGTAATGAACACTCATCAACCCAGGTTTAAATTTGAAAACTTTCTTGCAAAATTCCATCAAGTTTATGAAAATGAATAATTTTAATTATGCAGAATGGAAAATATGCCAGGCTGGTTTTAATCCTTAAAAAAAAAATACAGTTATTACGCTAAAAATCCCAACCCCAAACCTTGCCCATCTCCCCCATACAGATTGCTTACGCCTTCAAGTAATCACCCAGTTTCATATGAGAATTAACTAACAAAATATCAATGTAGAAGGTACCACAATATTGTCACTATTTGTATACTATTGTGAAGAAAAAGGTTTTCATATTTTCTACATGAAAGGGCTTAACACTTGCCAACAGTGAAAAAATGAGAGAGGTTGTCATAGGATTTATACTCCTGTGGTTCAACAGAACATATTTATTTTTACTAAAAATATACAAGTATATATTTATACACTTGTATATTAAAAAATGTATTTTTAATATTATTTTTATTTTTAAATATGGGTCTGAACTCGTATTTAATGCTCAGACCCATATTTAATGCTCAGGAGTTCAGACCCATATTTAATGCTCAAGTTTAGTCCTAAATTATGCAAAAAAAAAGCCACAGTGGATCAGGCAGTCTATTAAAACCTAAAATTTCTGTGCTTGATGTCTGTGTCAGGAAATCACTGCAGTGTGGGGTTTGTGTTTAAGTTCTGAACAGAAAGAGAGTTTTGACTTTGGTTCAACTCAGTACAGGAACTGGGGGAAAGATGGAGTCCATACTTTCCAAAATGTATAGGACAGTCTGATCTGGCTTGTAGGGGAGGACCAGAGAATCAGATAACGTTAAAAAGGGACTTTTCTTCTTAGATTTGGTGCATCAGGAAGAATAATATTTGATAAGATAAAGCAGGATTAAGCAGAATGGTACTGTCATGAGAAGAAATTTATGCTGCTCTTGCATTGCTGAAAATTCCTGCCAATCAATCTGAAGAGTAACAATGCTTTTTGCACCTTATTTTCAAGAAGAAAAAGTGAAATTTTTTTCAGTACCCCCTGTACTTCCCCACTTCTTACCTCCATTTTGGACTTAATAACACTGATTTCTCTCTCCATTTCTTCATGTCTTCGAATCAGGTTTTCCACACTTTCCACATCTTTTCCATAATCCAGTGTTTGTATCAATACACTCTGGAGAGGGCAATAGGATGTGCAAATGGTGAAGATGAAGCCAAACAAAAGGATCTGTATCTTAATTATTTCAAAGAGTTTCCTCCTTCACCTCTTTGCATTGCCATTTGAATGTTCTTATTGTCTTTTTAAATGTCAGTAGAGCACATTGTCTGTTCTCCTTGCAGAGATGAAACAGGAGTCCACATCTCCTTGAACAGTTGTAATCCAGTTTAAGGTGCCTCTGGCCACTCACATGTAAAACAAAGACAGGCGTGCCTCCCTGCATTTCTCAAACTTTCTTTTCATTTATTTTTTCATATACCAAACCAGAGAAATATTTCCCAATAAATTGTGGCACAGAAATTTTCAGGTGTGTGTTATGAAAATATAAAAAATAAAATTGACCCTCAGGATCATAAGAAATTTAATCCCATAAAATGAAGAAATACATTTTAAAAGTTGTTATAAAAATTTCAAGCCAACTGTCTTGTAACCTAAGGTAGTACCACTTGCCTACCGACTTACAATTAAATAAATATAATCACTTACATGGATGAAATAATTAGTTTTTATATAGCTTTTTTTCTGTTAATATCAAAATTCTAATTCAGGATAGGCATTTTTACCTCCATTTTCTGAACGAATAAGATTGATAGAACATTTTTCCACTTCAATTAATCAAAATTGGAAAACTCACCTTCTCAGTAATTCTTTCTGTGATGTCATCTATTTCTCTGATTAAAGCATGAATCTCTAGGGCTCCCTCCAACTTCTTCCTGTATGCATTCAGGTTACCATGAAAACTGTTCCACCTTTAATTGGAAACAATATTTTAGAGATGTATTTCAGAGGTAAGGATTTCCACAACTGAGTTTCATGATGCTCATATTTAAACAAAACCACAGGTTTTCTGAACTACCTTATGTATTGATCCCTGATTCCCCATAAAAGGGGGTTCATCACAGGGATAAAGCATTAGCCTGAGAAGACTATTTGGTTGTATTTATTCCATGTCTTCAGGATGGCATGGGGGTTAAAAGCCAAAAGGTACTGGTCCAGTTTCCTTAAACTCTCAATAACTTCACGATCGACACCCTCATGCTTTTGTTTCTTAGACAGTGGTCTGTGGAGCAGCCAAAGCACTAGGCAATTCACCAGGACAGCTGTGTGAATAGATGGAAGCCTCTAAGCTTCATGAATCTTGTGTGCCAAGTGATGTGAAACAGAGCACATGTTCTATCCTCCAAGGATAGAAACATGGCTTTGGCACTTCTGGATTAAAAATCCTTCTCACTACCTGCTCTGGGAGTCTTGAAAGACAACTCCAGTGTCGGATATTTGGTAGTCACGACATAAAAGAAGTAAACAAATGTTCCTATTCCTCCATTTATCTCAGCCAAAGACACCTAATTTTCCAGTCTTGTTTTTGCTTTACACAGCACATTTGAAAGCATACTCACTTCTCATTGAGCTGCTTTCGGCGCTCGTAGATAGTCTTTGTTTCTTCCTTGTTCTGTCTCTCCAGTTTCATGGCCAGGGCATTGATAGTCCTGATGTGAGCATCGTCCACTGTCGACTCCTGTAAAGTGAGAAAGGGAACAAAGGTACATGTTCAAATTGCCTGTGACTGAGTTTTCCACTGAGATGTGAAAACCAACACAAGCAGCAACAAGAAAGGGTTTTACCTCACTAACATTTCAGACATATGGAGTTTGCTCAACTACAACTGCTGGTGTTACCATGTCCCTGATGAGAAGACAGTAAAGGCAAGAAAGAACATTAATGGGTCTAGATACAGCAATGATCTTGGTCTAGGTGAGGGCCCTCAGACCCTCAGACACTCATTTCTAAGCCGGATATTCCAGCGGGGGTTCGTTTGGAGAAGAAACGCAGGTGCAGTTGCTGGTTACACAGGTGGCTGCTTGGAACAGCTGATGTGTGGCAGATTGTTCCTCTGTCAAACAGGCAGTGACTTGTGGCCCCTGGGCTCCTGGGCCTACTCACTGCTGTATCTAGATGAGCTTCTGTCCAGGAGTGCCTTCTATACTGTAGAAAACAGGCTCAAAATCCATACAGCCTTGAGAATCCCAGACAACCTAGGCCACTGTGTTTGCTCCTAAGGCAACATCAGTGCATTTTAAAACATGTGCTAAGTCTTCAAGGAGACTTGCTTCCCATGCACATACCATGGAATGGATAATATTTACACATTGCCCATATAATCTGGACTACAGTGGAGTAATTTTTCTTTTGGATCACTATGGGTGGCCAACACTGAACACTGCTCCAAGATTCAAAAACAATTTTTATTTTTCTGGGACAAATAAATCACAAGTTTAGCAGGGAGACTATCATTGGTGTGAAGAAGCACAGCTGCAAGATGCCAGCACACTGTTAATGTAAGTATTCACTCCATTGTGTATTTTGTTTATGCTGCATCCATACCAATATGTGTGCTTTCCATATGTGCTTTCCTACTATACACAGCCATAAAGTAAACAAGAGAAACTAGTAGACAGCCAGATATTCTTCAGAAACCCTGCAGTCTCCTCTCCTGGGAAATAATAGTAGGACAATGAATAGAAAGTCTGGCAGCCATCAATGCAGGATGATTACTCCCTACCCCAGTCTCAGATTTTTCTAGTGGGAAAACCCAGACTGGATGGATGCACACACTGTGCCAGAAGCAGCCTCCTTCTGTTTGTACCACTCTAGGAAGCACTGCATAACTGGGCATCAGCTATCAGGGCACAACTGCATAACTGCCTCAGCTTTTTATCTGCAGATATCTTCAGAGTGTTACATGAGCGGTGGCTGCAAGCTGATTGTGTCTAAGGCCAAGAGTTTCCTGTGACACATAAGATCTACCTTAGTTTATGGCAAAACATTCCTATTCAGAGGCTTATGCTGACTGGAGCACTAGGTTGTTTCTGCCCTATTAATCATCCTTCTTTTGGCTGGTACAAGCTGTAGAAGAGCCCTTGCTCAATCCCTAATCTCACAGTCAGCTGGTGAGCACAATGAACTTCTCTTCAATTTATTAATTCCCTGGTGCTGAAGCCAAGTAATTTGGCTCTCTATCCAAAGCCAGCGTGAATGCACTGTCACGAAATTCTGCTGGGCTCTGGAATAGAGAGCTCAGGGTTTTCTCCCTGGTGTCAGGCATATCTACACTGCCACTTTGCAAAGAGGAGGATTGTCTCCTTCTGCTACTAGGCAACAAAAGTAGAAGATGGGAGCTGCCCTAACAAGAATCAACAACAAGATAACAGGTAAACAAAAGATAAAGAACATTAGGAGACTACATTAAACATCACTCACAAATTCCTAACACATCTCTTTCCAGCCCTTTCTCACAATTTCCAGACTAGCAAATCAGCATAGCAATCTTTCCTGAGTGACACGCAGACCTCTTATTACTCATCTGCAGCAGTTCACACAAACAGGGAGAACAAGGACCTGTTGCAAATGCATCCCCTCAATATACGGCCTTACATCTCTTATGGTGGGAGCTGAACCCATGACAAGGAAGCCCCTGCTCCCCAGGTTTGGTGCCTAAGTTAGCACATCTCGCTGGGGGCAGGAGAGGCAGCTGGCATGACTCAGCACCATGAAAGAGGGTCAGAGATCTCAGCATTGAAAGGTGAAGTGTGCAGCTGTCTTGTCATGTGGCTGTTATCCAAAGTGTAAACCACTGCCCTGTTTACTAAATGTCTGGTTATTCATGTTAAGATTCATGAGTAACCATGTGTGCTGTATAAACAAAGCCCCCCAGATTTATGTGCTTAATTTGGATGAAGGAGTATGGGAATGAGACTGTTCCTTAGGAGGAGGGAAATGAAGAAATAAAGGATGGAAATAGAGAAAATAGTATTTTTTTTACAGGCTTGTTCATGGAAGGTCTAGATCAGTTCTCAAATTCAAACAAGCACGGCTGAAACAGCCATTTTTAAACCACTTTTGGGTGGAAATCACTGGGACTTTGCAGACCACATGAACCAAACAAAATTTGCTCAAATTCCGGCTACACAGCAAGTTTTCCAGTCATTTAATGCAGTCTGAAACGTTAGATAGTGTCATGAGTTCCTGACAGTTCTGCTTAGACATCTTCAAAACAGAAGGTATAATAAGGGAAAATTCTGTCTTTTTAAATGGTTTTTGAGGTAGTGATGCTTCCTATCGCTTTGATCTTACACCTCCTCAAAGTACTGGAACTGTATTTGCTAACTGAACTGAAAATTAACTGCTGCTTGCAGCCACGCAAGGCATGGGCATGGAAAACATCCCTTACCCCTGATGTTGCTCCACGGAACTCATTCAGCTTTTTCTTGAGCTGCAGGCAGTGTTCGTAGTCATTTCCCACATCACCAATATTAATCATGACCTCCTGGGGAAATAAGTGGCAAACAGACAAATATTTAGGTGAAGAGTACAAGAACACAGCAACTCCCAATGCTTATCCTGATGCAGTAAGTTCTGTGATGTGTCTATAAATCACCAGCATACAGCTTCTGAAATAGTCTCTTCTGATCTTTAGATAATTATGAGACTTGGTCCCAACTCCCTTTTTGATTTACTGCTGGCTATGGAAGCAACCTCTGAATGAAAGTGATTCTTCCTTCACTCCTACAAAGAGAAACTTTCTGATTTGATATACAAGAGTGAAAGCCACTTGCCGAATTCATCAAGTCTCTTCCATTCTAATCTGCTTTCATTTCTCTGTCTCAGTAGAGACACATGAGATGGCCACGAATAATCACAAACTCTTATGTGCACAGTTTACATGAGAAGCTGTGCTAATACGGCTCAACTGACTCTGGTATGGACAGACTCCACAGAATTTGTTGAATCATTCCTTTCATATTGTTTGTAGAACATGTCATGATTCTTCCAAGAAAAAATCACTAAGCAAGTATCCTGGAAGATGACACATTTATCAGAATGTCATTGCTAAATAGCAAGTCTTTAGCGTGCTGCTTGTGTTAAATACTAAAATCCACTTGCCTTCTCTCTGATCCAGGCTTCCACCTGGTCCACCTTCTGGAGAAATTCTAGAAAGTCCCGACTGTCCTCCAGCATCCTTCCACGAGCAGCAACAGCTCTCTTCAACTTCTCCCAGTGCTCCTGAAGCATGCGGTCTTGGCGACGGATCTCTCCTGATTTTGGGTGGCCTTTTGATACCAGGGCTTCTCCTTTCTTCACATTCAGAAGAAGAAATTAGAAATTAAAGTTGCCACTAATTTTTAAGGGGATTACCATGTTGCATGACCTTCCTAGGAGGAGTCTGTCACCTTCCTAACCTGGATTGAACAATAGATTACTTATGTAAATTCTTATTGCCCAAATGATAAAGCCAGATGGAAAGCTTTTAGATCTGGAGGGAATGTAGAATCATAGAACACTGGGATTTGAATATTTCCCTGCCAAGAAAGAGATTTCACGGAATGGGAGCACCAAGTACTACAGATAACTGTGCCCTTTAGCTGTATGATTCACCCAGTTCCAACAAGAATGTTCACAAATTGGGCATGAAATCCTATTTGTCTTTTGTAAGAGTAATCATGTCAGGCAAGGAAGAAGTCAGCGTGTATTTTAGGCTATAAGGAAAGATGGAAGCTCCCTGGATGGAGCAATTAAAATCTCTCTCAGTTGTAAATTAACAGCGTTACATTTCCATGGCAAAGCAACAGTGTTGTTGTCACACCAGTAGGAAAATTGATGCAAAAGTGATAACCAAGCTACTCTTCCTTTACGTTTCATCAATCTGTCCTTCTTTGGATGAGCAGTAAAGATCTGTAAAAACACTAACAGGGCGAGAGGGTTACCTTATTAACAGCTGTGATGATTTCTTCATTCGCTAGAATCTCTGCCTCAAAGACCTGATGTTTCTGCAGCAGTTTCATCTTGTCCTGCAGATTGCTGGGGTCTTGTATGGAAGGATCCTCCAGCTTCTGCATGCGCTCACTGATCCAATCTTCTGCCTGCAACAGTGAGAGGCACCTGAGTTAGCACAACAACTGCCTGGGATCCTGGGGCCTCCTCCCAGGATATGTCACTGTTCTGTGCGAGTGTCTGTGCCTGGGCTGGAGAGATTGAGTGGGAGCTGACAGCTGAGGTGGTTCTCCAGTTTCTGAACTTATTCTACTTTGTTAAAAGCGGGTAGGAGAGAAACTAATTTTTATCTGACCACAGGAGTAATGAAAAATTCCTTGAATACCTCAGATTTTATCACAAGGCGTAAACAGATTATATAAGCTTCTAGATTATATACGGAGAATCCTTGAGCCTTAACACAGTATACATTTAAAATGAGATTATGACCACTGACTTTGAGGGTTTAGGGCTCTGAGTTTCATCTGGTATCTCTGCCATTGACCTACCTGCAAACCCTCCAAAGATTCTTTAGAACTCTTTGTTCTAAGAGTCTCACCTATAAAACAACACTAACATTTCCTCATGTCAGTTGTGTTGTGAGACCTAAATGGAAAATGCAAAGCAAACAAAGATTCTGAGGAGGCCCAAACACTAGTCAGATTATTTGAAAGGAAATACAATTGTATTTGCTTTTATGCTTAATAAAATTTAAAATTATCTGGTCAGGAATATCAGAGTCAGAAAAGCAGGTGATTTATGAGTGCTAACAAAGCAAAAGTTATGTGTTTCTCTTAGGAAATTATTGTTTTAGGGGATTTAAAATGATGCAGAATAAAATGAAGAATAGGATAGAAAGTTTTCCACAATTTTCTTCAAGTTCTTCTGAACTTTAGCCCTTAGCACTGAAGGAAATACTTTCTATCCCTCAAAACACTGGAAAATTGAACACTTGACGTAATGTTGTAACTGATCCTGTTGTCCTCAGAGCACTGAAGTAATGTAATGTTTTGACAACACGAGAGCTGCAAATTGAAGGGCAGCTTTATTAGTTTCAAAATATCTTGGCTGTCCTTGTGGAACTGTGCACTACATGCACACAAGGCTTGTCAGCTGGAGGATTTTCTCTGTTAATTAATGATTTGAAATGTTGTTTCAGCTGCTGAGATTCTATAAACAATGACAGAAATAGCTTTCACTAGCAGCATATTCTCCAGAAACTGTTTCCCTCCAAAGCACAGTTAGAGACTCAAACAGGCCATGTCAAACTTGCCCAGGACCTACACATTGTCATCTGCTGCTTTAATTTCCAACACCCTCCTCGATGGCCTTCTCCCATTCCCAGCCACACATTAACACTTCAATGTCTTTTAAGTGACTTCATTTGAATGGGAGGTTCATCTATACAGTCAGAATGAGAAACAAACCAATCCCCAGAATAAAGCTGCTTTAAGTCAATTTCTCTCCTACTTTTTAATTAGAAGCAATGGCTTTTATGACAGACTGAACATCTGCACTCTTAGTAGCTTGGTTTATTTTAAGGTTTGTCAAAGATGGCTCTAGAGAGTGAGGGATCTTTCTCCTGGCCTCGTGCCCACATTCAGATGTGAAGCAAAGCTGGTCCGTTTTCCCAAGGTCTTTCTATGGAAAGATTTAATGGTTGTCTGGACAGGCATTTTCACTTCATTGAAGACAACAGTAAGACTAGTGTTATGGTCGGTATAGGCACAAGACCAGACTTATTTCTCTGGGAATCACAAAGAATGTAGGCACTACCAATTTAGAAACGTACATTTTCAAACTGTGAGTTACTGTAACCTTGTGAGCACAAACTCTTTTAAATTACACTGATTTTTAATGACAGAAGTATGTAAAGCATATGAAGGGATGTGCCTGCTCCAGACATCTAGAGATAACAATTAATTCTTTCTCTCACTCCCCTAAGATAAAGATGTAAATGGTTTTTTATTCTTATGTACAGGGTGAAAGGGAAAGGAAGTACTACTACTACAATGAGCAAATTTCAGAGTCAGCGTTGAAACTCAGAGCCAGCTTTAGAAGTCAAAACTTTTAACTTCATAATATTCCCTCTGTAATAATTTAAATACACATATTTCTAAGTAGCAACTTGCACATTTGCCTTCCACATTAACACTGAGCTACAGACTTCTTGGCAATAGGGTAGTCTGTAAGTCTCTCTCACTTCTTTGAGTGAGACAAAAGCCCCATATTTCTGCTGTAGAAGGGTGAGTTTTATTTTGTGAACTGTGTGTGATCTCTTGAGTTAATCATTGTGGGTCATTGTACTAATGTGTGTAGTTCTCTATGTAATTGCTTCTAGAGAGTAACTAGGAGAATTTTAATGATGACAGTGATCAGTAATTTCTGCTGACACAAAAAATTCTGTTTGATCAGTAGAAATTACTTAACATGCTTACAGGATAGAGAGTTTTCAGGGGAGTGGGACCTGAGCTATGGGTCTTGTTCTCTTAATAAGTAAGAATAAGCAATGACCTAATTGATTTCACGACTAAACTCAAAACTCATCTCTGAATTTAACATTCCTGTGGGAACCATTCTCACACATGAACTTGTACACACCCAGAACATAATTAAAATCAAATTAAATATTCCATTCTATCTAACAAAGAGAAAGAAAGATATTACTGTAAGATTTTGGTTTTTAATTCCTTGGTGACATTCACATTCTGCAGCAGTAGACAATGATTCTAGATTGGTGAGGTAAATGAGCACGTAACCTGAGAGCAAAAACTCCCCAAAGAACTCTTGGCTGAATTTATGTGGAGAAAGTGGATGAGAATAGGGAAATGTTCCTCACTATGCAGGACCAATCTTCTGCTCTAAGTGTGTGATTCAAGAATGAAGGGAGACCCCAGTCCAAGCACTGATTTGACAATTACAGAGAGATGGAAAGAAATGCATAAGTATTCCTACCTAATGGGTTGATTGTATCTCTAGAAGGACACTGACAATTTCTCTACCAACAGGATTTTGGCAGTCCTGTGAATTTTCTGTCAGAAGTACACAGCTCTTTTGAAGTTATAAGCCCTGTGCAATACACCATCCAGTCCATCCAATCCCCTCTGCTAGTCCAAAAGGTGGACAGGCCATTACTGGTGGATATTCATTACTTTCCTACCATGTGATAGTAAAAGTATAACCAAATAATACGAATTAATATTTGGGTATATAAATAATTTTGGAAAAGGAAAAGGAAAAGGAAAAGGAAAAGGATAGCTTTGGCTTTGTAATGTAGCCAAAGAAGAGGGTATTTAAATGTCTGACTATTTGGGAGTGGTGAGGAGTTCCAAATATTACAAAAAACAAAAAAGGAAAATAATAAGATATATTTGGCCGTCAACAGCAGTTGTATTATGGCCATTCATTCTCCTTTGGTGACAATCATAATTTGACCTGTGTCAGGATTTGACGTGTCTTTTTCACGGGCTGGGAGGTGACCAGCACCTGCAGATTTTCCTTAAACCATTGAGGACACTCCATGGGACCCAGCATGGGTAGCTACCATACCAGCAAGAGTGCTTGGAAATGTGCCCCTGGGTCTGTGTGCTCTTGTTTATGCCAGCACAGTTCTCAGTCACACATGTGGTGCTGCCCTTTGAAAGGCTGACCTAGTTTGTCTTTCCAACAGTAGTGACAGAGCAGAGCTACTCAGTTACAGGACTAAGGCCAGAACAAGAGACAGACAGAGACCAGCATGTTCTGCAGAGGCCAGGCTACAGCACCTCAAGAGCTGTGCTAAGCCACAGCAGTGTTTTGAAGGCCTTCAGTGAACATCCACTAATAAAGTTTGGTGCCCAGGCCGTAATGCTTTCCACTTTGTGTTCACCCTGATTTGAAATACATTTTCTTTCCCACCAAAAGAAAAACATGTAGCAGCTTGCAGTTTTCCTTTCAACTGTTTTATTTTAGTAGAGCTTTTGATGAGTAAAGTGGCTGTAATGGGCACAATGCCACAACAACAGTACAGTAACAGGAATGGCACTGGAGCACCCTTTTGCATGAGTGGGGCAGGAGGTGCCATACCAGAGTAGATCATCCATCCACCTAAAAATGTCTGGCAAGAGTGAGCACTTCATTCAGTAGAGGTAGGCGGTTCCTCTGCTTTACATTCCCATCCCAGTCTAAAACCCTCTTACCTCTTCCAAGTTTTGGTAGAAAATTGCCAGAAGAAGAGCAGTCTGCAGCTTCTCTCTCCGGCTCTGGGATAGATTCCTGATCTGATGCTTCCTCTCATTAATGATGTTCAGTTTGCACTGAATCTTTTGGCCTTCCAGTCCATCAGCCTTTTCCAACATGCTTGCCTGTTCTTGAAGAGACATCATCTGAGGAGGCAACAGATCTGATATTACTTTCATGCTTCCAAGTGGTGTGAAAGAAACAAAATCAAGCTCCTTTCCATAGATAAAAGATTGTCCTTTTTTCTGTAATGAACCAAGAATAGCAGGGACAAGTTAACCAGCATTCCTCCTCACCCTGTACTATGTTACATCCATGACATTACTGTCATTGGACTCTATGGTGCATCCTGGCTACATAAATGAATTAAAGTTGTAGCTCCAGGAGTCCCTATGCCCCCGATTATCCAATGTAAGGAGTTGTGGAGCAAGCATGACATCCACGAGTGCTCAGATTTTATTGCTTTCTGGAAACCAGATGTTGGAATGTAGCTCTCAAAATGAGCAATCAGTCTGGCAGGGAGCTGGCAAGAGTTCTAGGAGTTGATTCTTTCTGGGGAACCCAGGCACAGCCCAGGTTTAAGTTTAGCCCTAGCCTGGGTGAGTTAGAGCAGTGGCCACCAGCCAGGCAGTTTCCTTTACATGCAGATGAGCAATTCAGTCTCTATTCCAAAGGTGCAGAGAGACTGCACATTTGGTACAGCCATTGTATACCAAATGCATATCTAAATACTGTGACAATTACTTTTTAATGTCAAAATGCCTACTGCATTTTGTAAAATACCTACTCTATTCCACTTGCTTTAAAAGTCACTATTTTTAAAATGAAAAAAGCAGAAATTTCTTATATCCTAACACTATATGGCCTGCTTTAAATACTTGTTCTTGTAAGTCTCACTATTCTGCTTGCT
Source organism: Falcunculus frontatus (assembly GCA_013398115.1). Lineage (NCBI taxonomy): Eukaryota > Metazoa > Chordata > Aves > Passeriformes > Falcunculus > Falcunculus frontatus. The sequence goes on along the minus strand of VZRV01010981.1, from coordinate 2,411,792 downwards.
TCTGAGTGGTTTTCCTATCTCTTGCAAGACAATATAGGCAGGACTTGGGCATGGAGTGTTTTGAGAGTTGTTCTCCAATGCTCTACATCTTATTTCCCTAAGCTTCCCCATTTTATCTTTGGTCCAAGCATATCAGGCATATCAGGCATTTCACACCTGTCACCGAGTCAATGTTACCATATTAAAAAAGAATGTATATAATTTTAGCTCATAGAATTCTAGCTGGTAGAATATTTGTTGTTGATTTTTTTTACCTTCTCATCCTGTGATATCAGAAGCTTCTCAAAGGCCTCATGTTTCCTTATCAGTTGCTCTACTTCATCTACAGACCTTCCGAGGTCACTGCTTTTCAAATAAACCTATAAAAAAAGTTTATTATTTTTCTCAGTGAATTAATTATCCCATGATCTTGATTCATAAGTAGAAGAGGTATTAACTCTGTTGCTGAGAGTACACTTGAGATGGAAAAAAAGGAACAGGAGGCAACTGAAACTGGAAATTAATTAGTAGAAGTCCATGGCCTTGAGCAAGAAAGATAAGCATTAACAGGTCTGGCTAAGGAAAGTGACCTGTCAGTCCTTATCACAATCATTAAGTCACAAGGCAGTGAATTCCAGAGGTCTAAGGTGTCCTTGTAATCCCAAGCAAGATCACTGTCATGTCTGACCGATGTCCATATGATTCCTTCTTAGAAGAGTTCCCATCACAGACACTTTGCAGCCTGCCTGACCAACTTACTCCAGTGCTCTATTACCTCAACTATTAGCAGGATTTTCCAAATATCTAGCCTGAAAATGCGTGGCTATCAGTACACCTTATTATATACTGCCCTCTTCATCACACTCAGGAGATCATTCCTTTTACGTTTGCTTCAGCCTCGTATATGTCTGTAGATTTTTGCATGCTGGGATTTCTGTCTTCTCTAGGTTAAAACAACAGTGATCTGATCAATCACTCCACAACAGCTGTGCCTTTTTGATTCCGGTTGTTCTTATTGCTCTCCTCTGGGTTTTCTCCATTTCCACTTATTTTGAGACTTGATGTAACAAGCGGCAATAAGCAATAAGGCGGCCAGAGTGAAGGTTGTGAAGACAGCAGAACGCCTTTCAAGCTGCAATCTTCAGCATGTGCCTGTACATAGTGCTTATCTTTTATACAATATCATGAACTCGACTTCACCTTGCAATCTACTATGAGCTTCCAGAAACTTTTCAGAAGAGCTGCTGTCAGACCAGCTTGTCCCCATCCTGTACTTATGCAGCTGATTGTTCCTGAAAAACCGTCATAGCTTGCACCTGTACCAAGCACATTACATCTGTTATTTTTTCAGGACATCATTCCAACTTGTCTGCGTTAATTTTATTTACTGTCTGTTCTGCCAATCTCTGATGCAGGAAGATTTTAGTCTAAAATAACAAATGCAGTTTTAAGGAATCTGATCTCTGCACCTTTTAACACTGTGCAAGTGTGCACATTTTCCAACAAATTCACACACGTCTCAAAGACATTGCAGTGTTTCCTTACTCTGTTCTGGTGTTAAGAAAAATGACTGCCCAATGACTTGTCCCATATGTTCTGTTATACTCAGTTTTGCCAAATGCAAAAGAATAAAGAGTAATTATATCAATAAAAAACTATGCTTTTCCGCAGGTTGGTAGGAATTTATTCTTTTTCATTGGATGTAATTGCCCACAGGCTATTTTCTTGTTCAGCGATGAGACAACAGAAGGATAAAATCCCCAATTACAGCCTCTGATGGGACATGAGCGAAGACTACCCATGGATAAAGTTCACACTGAAGTGACTATGGCTGGACAGACTTTGGCAAATCAGACTGTGAGGGATTGCATTTATCAGTAGTGTGTAATGTGTAATCCATTTTGTGAGCTCATGGAATCACAAGTATTTGGACAATGATGAGAAATTCCAGTTGGTAACTTCGCCTGGGTAAAGTGCAATTAACAGAGATGGAAGACGAATATGAGATCAATGACATAGCGTGAAAGAATTAAGAGGCAGGAAAGAAACAGAACAGAATCAGTGAAACAGCACAACTGCTAAATGTTTTGGAAAAGGGCTAGTAAAGGACATGGATAAATCTCCGCCTTTAAGCCACAGATGTGCACAAGAAAAAAAACATCTGGAGAGATCACTCTTGCTTTGCAAAACATCACAGTCCTGTAGCAGTCATACAGAGTGTTTTTATAAGAGGGAAAAAGATATTCTTTGGCATCTACTTTAGAAAACCGATCATGATGTTCATTCTCTGCACAGAAGTATTGGACAACTGTTTAACCCCACAGGGAATCTTCTGCAGGAGAGGCTTCCGAAGTGTGAGCCCATGTGCAGGGTAATCCACACCTATTCCTGTCTGGGAATTTCTCTGAGGCTCAGCCCTGGACATCAGTCCCTCCTGAGCTGCACTGTGCTGCACTGATCCTGCCCTGATCGCCTTGGACAGACCCTGCATTTCAGCTACCACCTTGCTTTGACACTTTGATCTTCAGCTGCTTGATGGACTTTTTTACTGCTGCCACTACTCAACCCTCCTTGGTGGCTGTGGATAAAAGGACTGACAGCCAGACTTGATCTGATGTTCTGGCCCATTTCTGGGGAGTGAATATTTCACATATACAGAAAAATGCCCAGGTAAATATCATGCCCAGGCCAGATTTTCAAACTGCTCTATGCTAATTCCCAACACAGTAATTGCTGTCAAAAAGAGAGAAAGGCCACTGTACAACAGGCCTAAGTTTATAGTAAGTCTGGCCCATAAATCACCAGAATGTCTAAAGAAATAGATTAATGCTTCTGCTATGCCCCCGTGTTATACACAACCCCCACCAGAAAGCAGACACTCTGTCATTTAAACTTAAATCCTTTCATCTATCCTACTCATCAAGTATATGAAATTATGAGAGATGTATTTTTTAGAGTGTTTTTTGATTTACTTTGCTCTTTTGAAGAAAAATGTATGGGCTCCAGGCCTGTCTACTGTAATGCTTTATTAAACCACTTACAATTACCATCTACATTTACACTGCTGCTGTTAACACAGAAATAAAAAGTTACCAGCTGAATCTAGCCCACTGCTGTTTGGGGTACAGAGACATATAGCCACATGTTGCACCTCTATTAAACACTGCTTTAAAAATACTGTAGCTTTTTGATATATTTGGTGGTTTATCTATCATTTCTGGTCAAAAAGGAATTACCGCCAGGACTTTTATTTAGTAACTGTTAGCAGTGAAACTGATACCTGAAGAAAGGGTCAGCTATTAGTTTTCCTGCTCATGTATCTCTGATGGAAGAAAAAGGCCAGGGACATCCACTGGTAAAGATGGTTATTTTCCTTAGAGAAAGAGAACAGAGACATCTGAGAGCAGGGGCATGGGGTGGTGACTCACAAGCAGCTGCCACTGGAGAGCTCAGTGCCTTGCTCCCACTGAAATCCACTAAACACAAATGACACTGGGCATTCAAAGCTCAATTCCGTCGGATGTTACAGCAGTGGGAAAAAGTCCTCATGACTACTGAAAGCTTTGGACCAAGTCCTCCAAGTAGAAGTCAGTGCAAATGCTCTCGGCAACCAAAGTTTTGACACTGAGTAGGAAAACTGGTGCTCAGAAAGAAAATTGCTGCAGAAGGAATGTGGCTGCATAAGTTGCAGGGGAGGCAGCGGCAATGTGCTCAGAGGAGAGCAGCCCCTGCAGCACCGACAGTGCTGCTGCCTGGAGACCTGCTGAGGTAAACATTTTCCATTTGTCTTTTACACAGAAACCTTATGACAGCCATCGCTATAATCAGAACCGCAACATTTTTTTCATTTAAGCATTTGTTATACCAGTCTGAAAGCAGAATAAAAATTGGCTCCCACACCACAATGCTGGCCTGTCACCAATTACATCACTTTTTGGCATATTTTTAGACAGGTCTCCTAACTCCTGCTTTGAACGAGACACATTGATTTCAAATACAAAACACTGCATAGCTCTCCTGAGGTAACCTACCACAGTATCCCACAGCATACAGCAGATATAAACTTTCTTTCAAGTTTGTTTCTATTAGGAATCATGGCCCATCATTGGAAATTTAATATTCAGGCACAAAAAGCACAAAAGACTTGGCCGCTCACTATGAAACAGATTCATTTTTAAGTGAAGACTTCCAAAGATGCTTGAAACCACAAAACAGTTTCTGAGATTTCTGAGATTTTCTGGAATAAATTTTCAAGTTATTAACAGTGTAAAGCATAGAAACAGAGGTTTTAACCCTACTGGAGTTCTTCCTTATTTCTGAGTTCATTGCATAGTTTTTGCCAGAAACATCTCTTTCATACAAGTTAATACAGAATTAAAAGCAAAGTCCAATTAACAAAAAATAATTTAAAATAAACCAATGCTATGTACACAGTTATGTGACAGCATCTGCCAACTCCAGCTTTTGGAGCAATATTGCATGAAACATTTTAGTCATTATCATAACTATGCTCTCTGGATGCCACAACCTCGCATTTATACGTACTGGAAAATGACACAGCCCCAAAAGAAATTTGTATTCCAAGAAGAGCAGTTTTTATTTCTCTAGAATAAAATATGGTTTAGGTATTTGTGCAAATCCACTTGCTTCTTCTGCTTTTGCTCTTCACAGTATAATAAGCTCCACAGATTTTGCCCTTCACTGCCTGCATGGGCTTGCTGCTGAGATTGCTGAAACTCGACAAAAAAATTTTGTGCTCTAACCATGTACTAAGAGACTGAATTATTCCCAGTTTTAAAAACCTTCACTTAAAGCATGTAATCAAGTCCGAACTTTCTGCCAAGACAGAGAAGAATAGGGTTTGATTTGACTTAATTCTGATAAAAGTAAATACTAAAAAGAATTAATGAAAATAAACATAAATTTGCTTTAGCAAAGTAAGTAAATGTTCTCGATACTATGACTACATAAGGTTCACAAAAATGTTTTACTGTGCTTCATTTCAGTAAAAGTTATAAGAAGGTATCATACTATAACCACAAGAGGAATAAAACACACTGACGTTGTTTATAAAAAGAAAGCATACATTTTTTTCTGTCATACTGACATGTATTATTGGCATCTGTCCTCACCATCTATATGCAAAATTCTAATGTTGAACATATTTACAATTTCCTTCCCTCCCTGCAATGCATGTTTCTCTTTGGCATAAGAATACAGTTATCTGATATTGGAAATGTATATGGGAAAAACACAGAGATAAAACTGGTGTTTTTCCAATAACTGCTATGGTTCCTTCCTCACACCTATTTCCTCCTTCTTCAAAATTTGCAGTCTTAATCCTTACCCTGTAAGTATTAGGTGTTAGACCAGAGTCTTAACACCCATACAACATCATAATTGAAATATTTACTTATGAAACATTTTTCTGAAAGCAGACTGAATTCCTGTGAAACTCCCCATAGTTTCACTGCTAGAAACTTTGCTGGGATATCCAAATTTGACATGCTGTGGACATTAAATTCTCCTTTTTCCCTCAGGAAAGGGTGGTACTGCTCCTTTTCTAAGAGGGGAAAAAAAGTGATTTTTTCCTACACACTTAAATATTTTGGCTTTTGAAAACAAGCCTTACTTTTAAAGTTACAAAACCAGGAATTAACCATTTAGAAATATAACATAATTTGACAAGTAGGCAAATGAAAACAGTGAAACAGAAAACAACTAAGAAAAACTGCACTGAGGATTTTTTCCAGGTCCCAGACTGACTACAGAATCACAGAATCACAGAATTGAATAGGTTGGAAAAGACTTTTGATATCACCAAGTCCAACCTAGCAGAGAAGAAAACCAGTTTTTGGCTCTGAAGTCGTGAATCTTCTAAGTGCTGAGCACTATGGCCCAATCATGCAAAGTCTGCAAGCACTTGCATGCTGCATTAACAACAGCATTCTAATGGTTAAAATGAAACTTGTTAAGTGCTTGATCAGAGCAGAGTCCTTATCTTCCCTCAAGATGGATCAAGATGTAGCTGTAGCCTCGGACACAGCAGAACAGAAGTAGTTTTCTCATTGTCTCCTAATCATCTCTAGGGGACTGGAACGTGGCAAGATGCACACAAAAAGAAATCCACATGGCTTGATTAAACACAACTCAGATCTTCTGTTTGAAAATGTTCCTAGAACGGAATGCAAATCTTCACCACTCTCCTCCCAGATCGAAAGGATGCAATGTTGACGGCAATAGATGGACACCCTGGACCCTCTGTGTCTCTGTGAGTTGAAGCTGTGATGTGAGCTGGTATGTTTGTCACAAGGTTGTCAGGGCATACAGTTTTCACAGTGCATGCTTCCTGGGAAGGTCTCAAACCAGATCTTGTCCAATGACTAGAAAGCAATCCTGAGCAACAAACTGGGTTCACTGATAGAGAGAGACCAGCCCCAATCTCCACAGGGTGAAAGGGTGAACCAGGTCTATCTGAATCACGTGTTTTGATATAGACTGTTGGATTTGGGCTTCTTCTAAATTCTCTCACCACCTGGATAGGCATAGCAGTCCAAGGGGTGGCAAGTATCAGGGTGATTTTGGAAACCTTGTGGTGAGCAGGTGTTAGACCATCACACGGAGTCTTCCTAAACTCTGGCCTAGATGAGGGATAATTCTGAAAGACAATCAGCTCTGGACTTAAATCTTTGCTCACGACCTCATTCCCACTAGCTGAATTTTCTCTTCCAGTCAGCACAGCTGGGGACAGCCATATATCTCTGGATAAAGTCTGCTGGGGAAGGCCAGGATACTTCGAGGAAGTCACATGAAATCTTGTGATTTGAAGGGCTGGAGACCCACCTGAAGGGAAACCTTGTTTTGGTTTCCGGGATCGTGTTGGAAGACTAGAGGGAGTTTCAGGCACCTTGTCTAATTGTGGCATGAGCAGACTTGAATGAGCATGACTGCTTCCATGGGAATCTGCTTGAAAAGGCTTTATCATCAAGCTGCACGTTGAAATGTAAAGCTTCATTGAAGTGTGGAGGTCTGACATTTGGACATTGCACTGGCTAGAGCCTTGTTGGGATGGCAGTGAATCACAGGGTTCCAGGGATGCATGCAGATTTTTGCTGCGGAGCGTAGAAGCAGCTGGAATGGCAGACAGATCAACGTCTAGGCGTGATGTCCAGCTTGATGGAGCTTTGCAGGAAAGAACATCTGAGGGCAAAGATAGAGCAAGCTTCAAGGGATCACTTTTTCCGGGGGAAATACGATGGACACTTTTTTCTCTTTTTGAATATTGCTTGTAAGATGCAGATGTTGACTGAGTGCCAGACCTCTCATATCCATGGCCCCAAGGATCCTCGCAAGCACTGGAACACGTGGATGTCTCATCAGGACTGACACAGTGACTAGCGCTCCCAAAACCTTTCCTCTGGTCTGTGTGTGCCAGGATGACATCTAGCCTTGAACAGTAAGACACGCTGCTGGGTGGTGAGATGGCATTTCCAGGAGCAAGCTCTGCAACTGATTGACCAGTGGGAGGATGCCAAGCTGGTGCTGGCATCTTTTGAAAAGGCCTGTCCCGCACAGCAGATTCAAAAGGCGGAGGTGGGCTCGTTCTACAGGAAGAAAGCAGCACTTCCGCAGTGGAGACGTAGGTTGCAGATGAAGGTTTGCAGCGATGGTCCCTGTATGACATTCTGAAGCTTAGTCCTAAATGATGCAAAATTCAAAGCCACAGAAACTTGCCTTTCCCCCTGTGCTTAAAACCAAGTCCTAATCCTTTTTCCTTTGGCACTGGAAATTTCCATTCTTCCTCTGAAGCAAAGGAATGAGAGATGAATAAACATTCTCCAGGAAAAAAAAAATGAACTAAAAGAATCCACATTCAAAATAAAAAATCTCAGCTCTTCTAAAACTGCTACCACTTCTTGTCATGTCTGCAAAGCGATATGAGCGTGGGATGGGCTGAAAGATAAATTATGAAGCATACGGCTCTGCTCCCTGAGTGTTCTGACAGTGAGCCTGCAGACAGAGTAGGAGGGAGCCAAAAGTGCCTGCCAGAGACAGCCTGCGAACTCGCTGTTATTTCATCTGTGAAAAAAAGAAAAGCAGCTAACCTGAGCAATGGATCTGCTGCTGTGAAAAGATCAGAACAGAGCAGAGAGTACTGGATAGTTTCTGCTCAAGGCAAAAATGATTATTTTCCTTCTTTCCCTTTTTCAGCTGTTAATTTTCTGCACCCTGAATGACGAGATCTCAGTTTGCAGGTCTTAGAAGAGATTCCTACAGAAGTTCCATTTGATGGCACAACTGAATTCATAAAAAAAATTAAAAGACAGATGTTTGCCTAATTTTCTTCACATCTGCTCTATTTTCTTTAGCACAGAACAATGGTTGATGAAATTCTGCAGAAATCCTTTGACGGCTTAAGTAACTTGGATGTAATGTAAGATGCTGGCTTAAAGTCAAACCTAAAGTCAAACAGTGGTGCAGACAGTGAATGAAAGAGCAATTCTCAGTAGTAGCTCTTAGTTTAAAATACTCCTCTGTTACCTTCTTCCTTCCCCTGTTTCTTACTTCTGGTCTGTGGCATATGAAGTACCGGAAAAATAGGATTGAAAAATTATGACATGCATTCTTACACAGACATTTTGCAGACATAAGAAGTGAAATGCACGTAACTGAGCCTTGACTCAAACACAAAAGTCAGAAGAAACTCAAAGGGTGGAGACATTGCTTCTATTTGTTTGCCTGATAGGAATGCTTTTTGAATGTGTGCTTCGTTTTGTGCTTTCTGAAAGCAGAAAATGATGAAATTCCCATTGGGAAAATGGTTTGAGAGTCTTCAGTTGATGCCTTGGCTGAGTTTTTTGAAAAACATGTTTGAAAGAACTGCTTTCCTATCATCCTTCTTGTCTGCATCACTATGCAGCCACATTTAACTCCATATAGTAGTAACAGAGTTCAATCCAAAAGGAATAGATTTCTCTTCCAAGTGTTCTTCAGCTGCAGAGAAGTGAAATACAAGTAGTGACTAAGGAACCCCACTCCACTGTCAAATTGTTTATGGTGATCTACACAGCAGATGGTGTCAGCTGCAAAAGACAGCATGCCTGTAAAATGTTGTCTGTTTGAAGGGCTGTTGGAAGGGACAGCCGAGTATCCACGATTTACTGGACAGTAAAAGTTCCACCTTCTGGATGCCTGGTGTCAGTGAGGAAAACTGAGTACTGGACTCCTTGGAAGTTCATAGAGAGGATACTATGGGAAAAAGATTCTGATAACAGAACTGCACTTCATGGTCCTCAAGGTCACAGTCTTCATTCTCAGGCTTTGCTTTGGCTGAAGAAACGTGTGGTTTCTGATCCCACTAGGAGAATTTACCTAGCCTCTGATGAACACCCACCCCTTTTGTGGCAGTCTACGTCACAGCCTATGGCAATGGAAATGGCAAATTCCTCTGAACAGAGAAGTAATATGAAGTGCCATTTAGCTGTAGAGAATGTGCTGGGGTCATACCAGGAATGTTGGGTGAATTACCATTTCATGTATGAGTAATACAGACTTTTGCAACCAGGACTCACAACTGAGGGGCAAAAAAATCACCTACCCACATCAGCTTCCTGTACATTTACCTCTGCATTACATAGAGCAAACAGATATCGTAGTGATAGTGCCTCTGTGTGTTGGCTGATATCAATTAAATGAAAAGAGAAAAAATACAGTGGCCAAACTTTTCTAGGGTTTACATTTTCCCTGATAAGCCCCTATGCAGGAGCTTAACAATGATGAACCACTGCTTGGTAGGGAATTGTGATAGATATAATGCAAATCATGTCATTTGCCATATAAGCAACAAATAGTGGGCAGAACTATGTAATATTTTACTCCAGAAACCTGAACCTAGGTAAAACTCTCTGTTTCGTGCCACCAACTCCAGAATGCACACTTGCCAAAAGAACCAATTCTAAGGAATTATGCAGACATGCATTTCCTTCAAGGAAGGAGTAGCAGAAAGCTCCAGGTCCATGTGCTACAAAGGGTTAAGTATCACTGCATGGCACAGCTCAGAGCCAGTTTCCAAAAGGATTTAGTGCCAGTGGCACAGTGCTGGTGGAAAACAGAGCTCACCGCAAAATGAGAACCATTATATTTGGCTGTCACTGGTCTTGGAGAATTAAGGATTGTTTTCCTTAATGAAAAATGACCCAGAGGGGCAACCTCCTCCAGAGTTGTATCAATCCTTCAGTTTGGCAGCCTGCAATCCATTGATGTGGTTTGCATGCCAAGTCTCAGCACAATTGCAGCAATCTATCAATTCATGAATTGGCAGAGTGACTGCACTCTGTTCTGTAATAGCAAATGCCAGACCTCGAACTGGAACCTTTTAAAATAGTGAAATGAATCAAAGAAAATGCAAGAAAGACAAAATATAATTCAATAATGGTGAAAAAACCAATCTATTTCAAGCGCTGCAAAATGATGATAAGAACTTCCTTCTGGCTCTTTGCATTAATTATATCTGCCCTCTTTTTTCATGAGAGTGCCTATTTCACTAGCTCGTTTTTCTCAACTGCATCAAACAGAAGTTAATACTCCTTACAAACTCCTTCATGGTTGTTCTACACACTCCTATCAATGCCCTCGCAGAGCTGAGAAGTCAATTCACTTTCCTGTATTAACTCACACTGCCAACATCTATTTTCCACTAGTTGCATTTCCCAGACTAACTCTCAGCCTGAGGTGAGAATTCCAGCAACACCTGCAAAGTAATCTCCCTTCAAACCGTCTTTGCAATTTCCTTCCTCTTTGAAGCCTAAAAAATTTGCCAGTGGTTAAGCAGCTGGCATGCTGAGATCTATTTATAAAGCGAACAAATATTGGACTCTTGTCTCCCTCTTCTGTTGTGACTCTCATATGTTCCCTCTTATGTTTATTTGCAGTGAATTATCTTTCAGGTAAGGATCATCTGTTTGTTTCTGTTCCACACCTAAACCCCATGAGAATGGAGAGCATCTTGTACTTTGCTACAGCCTCCAAGTGATACAACACAAACAATACCAATAAAAGAGACTGTCTTGTCTGTACACAGACACAAAGATTTCAAGCTGTAGGTGAACAGCAGTGCCCTTTTTAGTTTGAAAGAGTTTACATGCTTGAAGAGTTTAAATGCTTATTTTGAGTTTATAATTTGCTCACCTCCTGTGAGTTGAGGAGCATGTCAAGGTGATCCCAATCCTTGTAGAACATTTGTTCTTGGTGTATTTTCTCCAGCCACTCCTTCTTCTCTCTCCAAGCATTGTATACATTTTTCTTCTCTTCCAACAAAGCCTGTAGCTTCTGCTGAATCTGAACGAAATTTCCAGTTAAAAACTCGTGTTGGTCTTTATATCCCATAGATACAGGTCAATTGAGAGGAGAAAGGATTAAGTGGACAATCCCTCTAAACTGCAACAAAATTATTAAAGAGAAAAAAAGTAGAACAAGTTCTAGCACTACTGTTTGGGCAGAGTGATAATCAGAGGTGCCTCATTTCAGCAGTGGAGAAGTGCTTCTTACAGCATGTACAGCAGTCCAAACCAAGAGCAAAGAAAGGTAACTGTTTCTCAATGTGACTTCCAGAATCAGATCCTAATTCTTAATTATCATTAAACATTGTGTGCTATTATAGCACTTCAAATTTTTATGTGACAGATATTAAAATAAAAATTATCAGCATAGCATATTCTTCTAGTCAGTGAACACGTGCCACAAGGTTAGACTTAATATAATTTCCGCTTTCAAACATTGTATGTCACAGGCCTTCTATAAATGATTTTTCCTACCTTTTTCTACAGGCAAAGGACTTTACAGTCAGCGATATTTCTAGTTACCATAATCATACAGTGCAATATTCAGCAAGTTTTCAGGAAACAGCTTTGTGAGATGGGAGAGTAACTTGCACAAATTCTGCATTTTTCTGAAGATATTCAAGAGACATATTAATGAATTGTGGGGGGGAGGAACGAACTGGTAGATACTGGAAAAGAAATAAATGCTGTGAGAATCTTAGAAGCTCTTTGTCTTCGGTAAACTGACATTTTGACTTAAATCTTTCATTTTCAGGGAGTATATTTTACTAGTGCAATTGTTTACTACAGAAAATGTTTCAATCAATCTTTAAACTCTCTCATGTGTTAGAGTGTTTTCATTCTTTGGTTGACAGGCTTTGGTCCAGACTGTTGTGGTGTGGATATACCACTGTAATATGAAGCGTAGCATTTGTGTGAAAATCCAGTTTGGGAAGTTGGTACAATTGACTCCATTGCTCAGAACATGGTGAACTTCTTGACTAAGTCCAGCTCTGCTGCAGGGGACCTTCAGGAGATGTCCCCATCCATCTACTGCTGAAGTAGGAAATGGAACAGATGTTTTTGTGCCCAAGCTAGGTGACACATTGAGGCAAATGTAGGCCATGAATATGGACAAGTGACTGTACACATGTTCTTTTATCTCACAGTGTGATACAATATAGAATCATAGTTACATTGGGGCCCAGTAGCTGAATGTGTTTGACTGAAGTCAGAGGAGTTTCAATTACCTCTTTTGATGGCATTTCCTCATTGTGGAAGAGGGACTGTCCCAGCTGTACAACATGACTGTACTTCTCCTCTCGTGCTTCGATCTCTGCCAGTAGCTGCTGATGCTGGGTGAGTCTCAGGCTGCTAGTAGATATGTCCCGAATAGTCTCCTTGGCTCTCATTTCCCTTATTATTTCTGCTGTCCATAGGAAATAGTCCCACACCTGGAACCCAAGATAATATGAAAATTGAGGTTAGGGCTCGAGCTTAGGTTAGCAGGCAGGAAAATCATAGGCTGGCTCTTCAACTTTAGGTGAATAATAGGTAATAAAACCCTAGATAAGAAATAAAATATTTCATTAGTGCTTAGAGTACTTCTATGAATTCTATAAGGGTGGGTAGCACAACTGCAGGAATTTCTATACACTGCGTTACATGGGTTGCAATATCATAATAGTAATCAAACTGTCATATCACATCAGTGACAGCATGATATCATTTACTGCCCTTTAGTCCACCTTTCCTCAAGTATTTTCTGATGTTATTCCTTCATAAAGGATAAACCAGTATCATTCGACGTTTCTGTGAGAGCTTTGTCTAATACAAGTCTATTTGAAAATAAGGTTACGCACATGTTCTAAAATGAGAGTGAGAATTTTCAGGTGAAAGAAATGCACTCTAATAGAAGTGGGAAAAGGGTAAATCACAGGTCAGAAAAAATTGCATAAGCATATCAGGTATACATATTCAGCTCTTGGTTTGTGGAACTATACGACTGAGTCTGGGAGGAACAAGTACGTCATGCTAGTTTACTTTCAAAATCTGATGAACCAACAAATGTATTTGCAATACCTTAAAATGCCTGAAGCATTCTGCTGAAGCAATTATGAGCAAGAAAATTCTAAAAGAAATCCCTGAGTATCATTTTCTAACTGTGATTGGAGAAAATTGTACAAGTAAAAATAATTTGATGTTCTTCTTATGTCTTTTCCTCCATTTGATCCTACACCTTCTACAGTCACTTACTTGAGGCATCTTATTTGAATCTGCAGTAGGAGTTTTGCTCTTGGTAAAAACTAGGACTGCAAGGGATAGACAAGGGATTATATGTGATGCTTAAGTTTTGTTATACTTTAACTATGTTTGGATTAGTTGATTAAATTTTGAGGTAGTTAATGGTCTTTTGGGTTTTTAAAATGTATTTTAAAAGACTATTATTTATAGTAAGTGCTGAAGAAAAATGCTCTTTTACCGCAGAAAATGAAAAAATTTCTCTTTTAAATGGTTGCTGGCTTTTCCACTGAAGGAAACTATGTAATGGAAATAGATTCTTGGCTGCCCCATTTTACCCATAGATTTTTGTTCATACCATCAAAACCTTATAAAGACAGCCAGGAAAAAATTCAAAAAAGCACCACAAAATTGAAACTGGCCAATTCGGGGTCCTGAGTTTAGACTTTAAAGCCAAGATACTGCTTTTTTAAAGCTGGTGAACAGAGATACTAAATGACTCTTTAAAAACACTGTGGTCCCTTTAAAGGGGCCCATGTAGTGCACACGTGTTGGCAACATTTTGATTTGTAGAACTAATTCATTCACGCAGCTGGATGTCACTGTAGACACTGACATTGCATTTGGCACTGCAAATGTCTAAAACTCCCTGAGATTTTAAGTTAAGCATTAGGAAAAAATCCATAAGCTTCAGGACATATAATGCAATGGAACAAGTCAAGAGCCAATAAGAGGTTACCAGACTGCCACTGCCAGCAATATTTAAGGATAGAGTAGGCATCAGTCTGCAGGAAACTCCTAAGCAGAGCCTGGCTGAGGTCATGCAGATCCTAGCACAAACTTCAGAATAAGAGCCTCAGATCATTCAGAAATACTTTGAGTCTGTGTCTACACTCATCTTCTTTGACAAAGTTCCATGGAAGGTTTGAAGCCCACTGCTGTACTGTGTGTTGTCAGGCCCAGCTCTGCTATTTGGTCACACTAAAATTGTGCTTGATGGGGTGCAAGGAGATACACTAGATGATTGTGCAGAATTCTCATTTTATTGAAATTGATTTTTTTGTTTGTTTCACTTAATCTGTGCGTAATTTTTTTAATGAAAAAGCCCTGTGAACTGCATAGGAACAATATAATGAAAAAAAGTACTCTGAACAGCTCTGACTAGTATCAAGTGTGTGCACCTCTTGGCACAGCTGAAAGAGGAAAGGTAGCAAAGTTACCTCTTTGCAATCAGCAGTTTGGGTGACATTCTGCAGCAGAGTTGCTCTAACCTGCCTTAGAGTTACTGAAATTCTTACAGTTATTAGCCACAGCTGCATGATCCTGCCTTGTCCCATCTGGGCAGAAACACAGGCTTTACCAAATTGCGGAACCAGCTCTTCACTTCTTCAGGAATTATTGTCGGGAAAGGAGGTGAAAATTGAGAGGATTGGGAAGACTTTTTGCCCTCAGACTGACATCAAAGAGACAGGGAGTTGCCAGAGGCATAGTCCCATCTAAGACATGTCACTGAGAATATGGTCACCTGGCTTTGTCATTTTGTTTTATGACGTTAAGAGTCATGAAGATCAAAGGACACACTGGCAGAGCAAGAAATGAGCTATAGATTTGTCATTCAGATCACAGGACGCATCACACATTTTGGTCAAAATTCAAACCAAAGGTGTTTTATATCATTCCATCAATAAAAATTAGAGTAACACTCCCACAGGATGGGGACAACGTGACATTTTCTATCTGAAGTAAAAAGCTAAATTTATGATGTAAGTTATGAAGTAAATCAATAAAGAATTGAACTCTGAGTGACTACATTTTAATGGCTAAATCCACCAAGATCTACCTCCCGATGAAGATGCCTCCAGGCTGAACACTTCAAGAATCTGTGATAGAAGAATACATTCTAAAAGTTTGCCTTGTTCTTCCTATCAGTCCTAGAGACTGTTAGAAAGGCAGTGGGGAAATGAACTTTTCACCTACATCAGTAGAATAACACTAATTTTCCCCACCAACAGCTCTGCACACGATAATGGAACTTGTAACAGTTAAAAAACGAACCAAGCAAATCCTCAAAAACCCCAAACTGCCATAGACACCCTTTATCTCTAATATTTCTTTTTATAAAATATGACAGGTAATGCTGATTTAAACACTTACAAGAGACTTAAAGTGGATTAATTGAATGTGCAGATGCCTCTCATGCTAAAAAAGAGAACCACATACACTCTGTTGTGGTCTTGATCCCAGATCATAACCCTGAGACAAACTTGCAGCAAGTTTTTTCCAGGTGAACATTCTCTAGACACTCTCTGCTTCCCACTAAAAATGGAAACAAAATGTGAACTACCAGAGGTAACTTGAAATAACACAATAGTTACACCTGGAAGAGTTAAAGAATAAAAGAATGTAAATGTATTCTAGAAAACTACATTAGCAACTCCCTTCATGATATAAGGGGACGCTCTTGCTGGTTTAGCACGTGCAGTGCTTGAAGCAATATCTACTGATTTGCAGTGGTGTAGCTCAAGTGCCTTCACTGAGACTACTGGCATTTGCAAAGTATTCCATGGGAAATTATAGCTCAGTGACCTGCTGAGTTGTTTGGAGACAAAGCCACTGTGCATTGCTGATTATGATGTTATGCTGATATACCCACGTCACTGTCTGAGCAACTTGAGAGGTTAGTGCAAAAACTAGGGAGTTGTATTTGATACATTCCATGAGTTAAGTTACCCAAGGGTTATTGCATGCCCTGAGAGAGAGAGAACAAACTTTTATGCACTATAAATGGGAGAGTAACATCTCTTTTTGTCACTCTTACTCAGTGGAAATTGCAAAGTCTTTTAAAAGATTACTGCTACTCCTGCAAAGCAGTGACCTCTTCTGAAAACTGACAATTATTCCTTACACATCTAGATGTAAGCTGCCATTCTTAGAGAAGGTAAAAAATCCTTATCCTATAAAAAAGATCCTTATCCTATAAGACCTTTCCAAATATCTACAAGCACTAAATGCTGGACTGATAACACAGAGAGCACCTGCAGCCTTTTTCAGCTTGGAGGTGCACCTCTGATCCACACCCACTGCAGGCAACCTTCCCCCAAGTAGTGAGGGACAGAGGGCAGAAGTGCTTACATGTGCCTGAAACTCGTAAAGCTTGTAGGCTTGTTCCAGGAGTCTCCTGCGCAGCTCCACTTTGGACTTCAGGGCCTTCCAGTTGGTCACTATTGCCTGCTGCTTCGCCCTCAGCTCTTCCACCTGCTTCTTGGAGCAGTGGGGCAGCACATGATCTGCAGAGTGGATCAGCTCCTGCAGCTGTACACAGGGGGGAAAGAAGAGGGTAAGAAGGAGAGTGTCATGGAGATCCTGCTAATATCAGAAAAGTTCTGATAAGGGCTATCTTTTCTGTACAAGAAAATATAATTCATGCAACATTTTCTCACTTAATTTTTCTTATATTAAACAAAAGCTTCTATAATTTCTGTTCTATGAAGTAATAGTGACATCCAGTGTTTGCCAAGGCTCATCACAACAGTGATTTTTCGGAGGCAGACTGATTTTGTTTCCCCTTTTCACTATACCATTTGTTATATGAATAATGCAAGTAGTATTGTAATTGCTATTATAATGCAAGTAATAGCCAACCATTCCTTTTTTTCCTCACTGACCATATAGCTTAACTGTGACTACATTCTCTTCATGCATGTCTCACGTTTTTTTACCTTTAAAACTAACAAACAGGTAATGGGATCAATTCTAATGTTACTGCCCCAAGGCCAAAATATATGAGGCCACTGATAAGTAATACTGAGACAACTACTTCAGTAATCTCAATAAGACTCATGCCATGTTTTATACTGTATATATTATTGTATACTATTACATGTATTAAACAAAGCAGTGAAGAGAGAGCTCATACTAGGTTTATTGTTGAAGACAATCGTCTCCCATATCCAAGATAGCTGTTCTCATGACCTAAAATTTTTACTTATTTGTGTTGTGATGCCTATCCTTTCTCACAGTCCAATTTATATCAATATTAATTTTCTCTGCTTCTGGATTTTTCCCTGTAATCACTTGGAACACTTTGAAGAGGATGATAAGCATATCAAAAAGCCTGGCATAATCCTGCATTTTCAAATCATGATCAAAAATATCCCTGTGAATCTTTTCAATAGTCAGTAGATATTACAGTATGTGCCTTATTTCAAAAGTTTTAATTACCTACTTTATCACTGCCATCAGACCCTTAACATATGAAAATCCCCAGAAAACCAAGGAAAATCCCTAGAGATTTCCAGCCTTCCCATGAGAGACAGTAATAATTTGGTTCACAATACCAAATTATTATTACGCTTATCTTGGAAACTTGAACTTTGGCTACACATTGAAGACCATGAGTGACTGTCATTACCTGCTGCTCATTCCCAGACAGCTCGTGCTCCAAGGCCACATGGTTCCGGAGCTGGGTTTGCACACCTCTCATGTCCTTAGCAACATCATCTGGAATACTTTTGGACTTCTCCTAGAAGGAAGAAATTAGAGAAAGCTTTGGTTTTTTCCTACTTCCAAGCAAAGCTCACTGCAAGCCTACATTAATAATTTTGGGTACTGTAACTCATATTGCACACTTGAGGACATTCTGAGTTACTCAGCTATGATGGGTAAAAGGAAGGCAGAAAAATCTTTCCTAGTAACTCACTTCTAAATATCTTAATGGTTAAACTATTCAAATGGATGGTTAGAAATGAAGGTTCGTGTCCTTCCTTGATCAGACAATACAAGAAAATGTCTTAGAGGCTTCGTGTTGGGAATCAATCTTGAATAGCAACTGCAGTGACAGTGAATTCTTAAAAGCAGCATTAACAAGCTGTTTTTTTTTTTTTTTTTAAACAGTTTCAGCCCATTCTTTGAGATACAGGCAGTCTTCCTGTAAACCATCTTTAGATAAAATTTTAGTTACAGATGCACAAGAAAGATTACTGTAAAGATGAGAGAAATGGAGAGACCATTACATAGATGGAAACTTAAAAACTTTTTTGATTCAACAAAGGTTCTGAAGGGATTTAGTTGTTACCCAGACATGGACTGGAAATGTATGCAAAAAGAAAAGGCCTTTCAGCTGGAGAACAGCGCTGTTGCTAGAATAAAATTATTAGAAACTTGTTCCAGGTCAATTTATGGAAAATTAGAACATTTCTAACCATTGGAGAAGTGCAACAGAATTCTGCAACAGAATCACAGGCTAGTTTGGGGTACCAACAGTGCATCTTGGTAAGGTGCTATAAAAGGAGATGCATGTTGTAGTTGCCTATGTTATGATGGCACTGGAATTGGTGACTTAAGCAAGATCTTCTAGTACTGTGTTCCTGTGAGAATGAGCTTTCCCTGATAGAATTCTGACCAGGGTACACGGGAAGGGGTGGACGAGATGAGTGCTATCCCTCCCTGGTGTGAAGATATTAACGACGTGCGATGCAGGAAGGGTGTAGTGGTTGCCTGGTCCAAACTCAGCGTGGGGATAAACCAACAGCTGGTCTGTGAAGTGTTTCTGAACCCTTACTTGTCACTGTCTTAGCATTAACTACTTCATCATTGAAGTTAAATAGTCAGCAGGTTCTGAAAATCTCAGCTGGTATATGGTGAAATATTATGTTTGATTTCCTGTTCATGACAGAGGAAGAAAACAGGAATAACATGGATGAATAGGGCAGCCTCTGCCAGCACAAACAAGTAGAAAATCCATTGCATGTAACCAAACAAAGCCCTATTGCCTTGCAAACATTGGAACTCCTTGGATCACTGCCTCCTGTAAACAACAGCATTAAGGAAACCACACCTCTCATTACAGCAAGGATGTGGTTTCTCTGTGAAATTGTTTAGGATGTTCAGATAAAATAGAAGGCTGAAGATTTTTTGGGGGGACTTCTCCCCCTGGTTTTCACACCAGGACTGTTTGAAATCATTGCATTACTGGGCACTGGAATGAAAGGAAGAGGTTTTTGGCCCAGCTTTTCGCATCAGGTCACATGATTGCCTGACAGCCTTCCAGGCTAATGGTCACTGTAACCCAAACAAATACCTTTTTCACAGGACAGTTCTTCAGCACACATAAAACTACAACAGTGTAAAAAGAACCACCATGGCAAGGCAGTAGTTTCTTAGGCCTGGTGACTGCAAACATTACTGTATATGCATTGCACTGTGAGGCAGCTTAGTTTAAGTCCTGATCATCTCAGCTTTTCCCACAGATCAGCAACTCCAGCTCCACCTGGTTTCACCAATGGTTCTCCTGAGGTAACCAGTCAAGAGTCTAAGGATTATCCAGGATTTTTTTTTTAATGCTATGAGAAACCACACCGGCTTCTCACCGGGAATTTTTTTGAAGTCAGCAGCAAGAATGCTGAGAACCGTAAGAATACTCAATAAAAAAAAGCTGAAATAAATTTTGCATTACATGAGATTTTCCCATTAATTTTTACCTCAATATGGGCCAGAGCATCTGTCAGATCTTGGTAACACTTGTGAATTGCCTCAGCATCTCTCAGCCGCTCACCTCGTAATCTGTTCATTTCTAACAGCTCCTCCCAAGAGTTCCTTCAAGGCAGGATAAGAACCATGTAAACATTAAACTAGGAATAAAGGAGACCAACAGTCTGAAAGAAAGACTGAAAACAGAACCTCTTATTGCTTTGTTTTTCATTCCTGCCATTAAATTCTGTTGGAGTGATTCTCTGAATGGCAGCAGAGTAATCTTTCACCCCACTCTGTCCTCCTGTCTGCTCCAGGAACTTAAAGAAATGGTCCTATTTAAGAGTTTCCCTGTCAATTGCACTTTTCAGGTTTTATATACAGTACTTGGAGGACTGAGTCATAGAATCATAGAATATCCTGAGTTGGAAAGACCCACAAGGATCATTGAAGTCCAACTCCTGGCCCTGCACAGGACACCCCAAGAATCACACCATGCATCTGAGAGCCTTGTCCAAACACCTCTTTAACTCTGTCAGGCTTGGTGCTGTGACCACTTCCCTGGAGAGCCTGTTTCAGTGCCCAACCACCCTCTGGGGGAAAAACCTTTTCCTAATATCCAACTTGAACCTCCCTGATACAACTTCATGCCATTCCCTTGGTCCTGTCACTAGTCATCACAGAGCAGACTGCAATGAGATCTCCCCTCAGCCTCCTCCAGGTTGAACAGACCAAGTGCCCTCAGCCGTTCCTCATATGGCTTCTCCTCAAGTCTCTGCACCATCCTTGTGGCCCTCCTTTGGACACTCTGTAATAGCTTAATAACTATCTTACATTGTGGTGACCACAACTGCCTGCAGACACACTTCTCTGGCCAGTTTGGACTGATGCCAGAACTGAGAAGCTCAGAGCATTTTAATGTTATTCTGCAGAACAGTCATGGCATTCAAACTCAAAAATAAGAAGCAATGGAATGCATCTAAACTCCAAGTCTTTCAGCTGGTGATCCTGTTTCTAAGGGCAAATGAAGTTCACTCATCCTTACTTGTAAAGCACCTCCAAAGCAATTTACAAGAAGTCAAAAAAGCAAGTAGATGATGTTTCTTTTTAAATGAGGCTGGCAGCAACTCTGCATCAGTGAGCAAACCACATAGTTTGCAATTAGCGAATTAGGAGGACATGACTTATCCATTTCTCGTTTCTTGTTACTTCCTCCTTCTTGAGAGCAAAAGGAAAGAACGAAGCATTTTAGAGCTAACACAAGGCTCCTACCTTACTTGTTTCTGCATCTGCCGAATTTCCCAGGTCTCAGAATACCCTTGGTTCAGCAAGTTGTCTGCCAGCTGCTGGAAAGCCACAACTCTTTTCTCAGCTGCTTCCAACTGGTGTCGGAATGTGTCATATTTGGCACAAAGTTGCTTTTGAAGGGAAAACAAGAATGACAAAAAACCGCACTTTTGAGTGCTCTCTTTTTTCAAACACACCTGCTCATCTATCAGAGCACAGCCAAAAAACAGGTAATAAGCTGAGAATACTTAGAGATGGAGAAACTGCAGAGAATGATTGGATTCTACCTTCAAAGACCACGAGGAGCTTTAAATTCTTAGCAAAACATGAGGTTTGTGATGCAGATGGGAAGCAGAAACATTATTACTAGGGATAGAAACAAACATTCTTTGTACAATGAATTTCAAGTATTAAATTATGTGCTTTTACCTAATGAATGCAAATGTGTATCCAGTACTGTAAATGGATAATGTAGTCTGAGTTTAAGGTTTAGAACACAAGGTATTTTGAAATAAATTATAGAAATGAAGATTCTTAATCTCTATTGATTTCTAACAGGCTGACATTAGATTGGTTTCTGTGCCATGAGAAAAGGTATACCTAGAAATGTCTGTAAATCAGCAATCACAATTTAAAAAACCCAACTAAATGGTTTAAATGGATACCATACTGAACTATCTGCTTGTTAAAAATAGAAAAGATTTGCTCTCTGAAGGTGCAGACATTTTAGCATGCAGTTGTTTCAGACACCTCAGCCCTCATGATAACAGGATGCCGTGCTGCCTGTTCTTCAATCCTTCCTACCCACTCTTCATCCTTTTCTCTTCCCATCTTCCAGTTATTTATACTTATTCCTTACTTTGTCTTTTAGGTTTTCAAGGACAACCTTAGTATCTGTTTACAGCCTCACTACATGCAATTCATTTGATTTTTGATCTGTTACTCAAAAAACTTACCAAGACATGTTCATAATCATTTCCATGGTCTTCAGAGCCGGCTGTTTGTTTCTGTTGAGTGATCCAGTCCTCCAGATCTTCATATTCTCGTAGAAGCTCATGCAAGACAAGAGTTTCATCAAGCTTCTTCCCTCTGTTGGGGGAAGGAGAGAAGATAATATAATTAGGCCAAAGCAATATAAGAGAAGGGCAATCAGTAACTTCCTTCCAATGAATCCCCAAAACCTCTCACCATCAAGACTCATTCTCTTTAATGAAAGAGCTGACTATTTCTCAGAATTGGAAATTATGCTTGTAGGATGAGAACTGTCAGCCAGGTCATGCTCATCTTGTTAGCTGGGTTTCCCAGAAGAGCACTGTGCCTATCTGAGCTCTTTCCCTGTTCTGTTTTCGATTTCGGTTGGGATTTGTTGTTGTTGCTTCTGCTGGTTTTTTTTCTTCCCATGAAAAAGGATACTCTTTTTTTTTTTTTTTTTCCAGATCCTTCCTGACCTCTCTTTCTAAAGATAATTGAATTGCTTATGAAAATGAGAAGGAAATCTTTCTGAGGGTAGTGCATCAGGAAAGCAGATGCTATGAAAGCCTTTTGCTGTAATTCTGCTCATATTGCTTGTTTGGCAGAATTGTTGCAACTTTTTGTGTATTTCAGATGGTCTAGATTATTTTATAATTCCGCCAGACATGTTACAGGGCTTTCACAGCAAATAATATGCCAATTTTCCATCTGCTAGCACTGCCTGGCCATTGTGCAAATATTCCAGGAAGGAAGAATCTGTCTTCCCAGTTTGAATCACAAATGTTCATCACAAGAGATGCAACCTGTTGCAAGGAGAACACAGATCAGGGGTACAAACCAGAGCACCAATAAGGCACCCCAAGACCCAGGTTAACATTTAGAAAGAACGAAAACAGAACATTTCCGTGTTCAACACACACAAATGTTTTGACATTTCTAGATTATTTCTTTTTCTGAACTTTTCGTTCATGGGACTTTCTATTGATGCTTTTACTTTTTCAACTGTAAACACGAATAAAAATAAAAGGTAAAACACCAGCATTTCCTTTAGGCTTAATTATTCTAGTATTCAGATTAATTTATTTGTCATTCTGCTTGCAGAGCCCCATTCCTTTTCTGAGTGAAATTTCTGTGGGGAAAAAATCTAGGTTGTTCAGACATTTTTTCCTTTCTGACAACAAACTAGAAGTTTTAAAACCCTTTGTACAAGCCAAATGTCCTGTTGTAAACATCTTGCTGTAATAATAACTGAAAGAAAGTGAAATGAAAAGTTCATTCATTCGAGAATATTTACTCATTCAAGAATTATTCATTCGAGAATAAAAGCCTTCCTATACTAGCACAGTGACTGGGCATAGAAATAAGTGTATCCATTATTGTCTCCCTTACAATGTGTAAAAATTAAGTAATTTTCAAGTAGCTTTAAGGAAACCTTCGAAAAATATTTTTTCCTATTGATAGCAGATTCTAAATACCACAAATGCAAGTCAGAATCTGGCACCTCAAGTCACTTTACAGGAGGATGATTAAAGGTAAAGAAGAAATTTGTAGGTATCAAATTCTTAATATGTAGCAAAACTCCTTGAATAAAATGTAGAGGTTTTGCTTAGTAAAATGAAAAGTTCATAAATGCATAGAATGATAATATAGAAATAAGCAATTTCCTAAATAAAATTGAAGAAAGAGGAGATAATGAATATAATTTAATTATAAAATTATAATTATTAATGAAAACAACATTATATATATAATTAATATATTTTTGATATATAATATAAATTCCAGTGAAGTAACTGGAGATATCCTTTATTGATTTCAGTGGTCTTTGAATCTAATCCAGGATCCAAGGGGCAGTTCTAGTTTATACCTTGCTGCTGCTAGCTCCTGTAACTCCTGAAGTCTTGAATGAACTTGTTCCTTTGGTGCATCAACCTCAATATACTGGATGGAGCCCACAAGAGGAAGAGTTTGGGCACTTTCACTCAGTTCTTTCAACAAATCTTGGTAAATTGCAATCTCGTGCTCCAGTTGCTGACAAAGAAAAACAGTGAATTGAGATTCAGTTGCCCAAGATATCCACTATTTGTGAACAGCCTAGGGTGTAGTGATTGAGCCATTGAAAGAGAAATACTTTTGGGAAGGATGTGACGTCTCCAAGACTTGATCGATTTTAGACTATTTTCTAGCAATATTTAAAAAAAAAATTGTACTGAAATTCAAACAAATTAGATGAATTAAGACTATTAGAACTTCTTGATGGAATATTAGGTAGAGAAAAGTATTCCCGGATTAATACTTTATCTGTAGCTCTGATTTTAGGAAAAAATTATAAGGGGTCTGCAGGCATCTGTTGAAACTGAAGGGCAGATAGTCAGTTTTGGCCTCAGAAAAATATAAGAATATTCACCATCCTCCTTTTTCCCCAAACATGTTAGTCAACTGCATTGATCTCTTCTATCAGTCTATCCATATGTAGACATATATCAATGCAAAATATCTTGTAGACGGCTGGGCACTCAACTACCAATGAGACAAAAAACTTTATGACTGCAGAGAGACCAAAAGATCAGGCTGGCTTACAGAATTTAAGCAGAGATAGCATACCTTATGTTTCTTGATGAGTTTCAGTGTTCCATCTTCATCTTTACCGTAGTCCTTGCTTGTCACAAGTGGATATTTTTCTGCTATCCAAGCCTCTAGGTCTGAAGTATTCATTAAAAACTGTGAGTTAAAGAAAAAACAAATGAGCTTCTATTTCAACTTCCAAAACACTAATGCCATTTTTTTTACCTAATAAATTCTAAATAGAGGGTGCACTGTAAGGTTTACTGCAATGTTTTATTAAATATTTAGTTCACTGTTCTCTGTGAAATCATAAAAAAAATGAAGGGGTCACAGATGGAAGACTTCAGTGCAGGATAACTAAGTGTGTAATATCAGTGTTACATTTCTCCTTCCCCTGCCTGAGAAGTTCAAATCACTGTAAGAATCAGGCTTCATAAAGTCTAGAATACTGAAAAGTGTTTTCACAGATAGAGGAAACAAGGGCCGGATGATCAAATATCCCAGTGAACATACTTTAGCTGGGCCTGTGAACTCTGTGCAAATGTCATTTATGTCTACAAAACTATATGTGCTATCTGAATAACTGCACTCCTACATAACCCACTGAGGGCAGAAAATTTGGATTATCAATATAAACACTTGCATGCAATTTTTAATTTTTTTTTTGAACAGGCTAAGCATGAAGGTCCAGAAGCCCATAGAAAAGAATAGAGCCCAAATCCCTAACTTGCTCTGAGAGTGAATGAATGTTGTCTGTTCCTCAGTATCATTTTATTGCCTGGAACATTGTTGCCTGAAACAGCTAAAGAACGGACAGCACAAGAAATCCCCTCTTTTGATTTCCGTGTCGTAATTCTCCAGTATGAAGGACCAGTTCAGGATCCATTACATTAATTAAGTCAAAGCCTGGGACTGTATAAAGACACAGAGAAAGGAGCTACTACTAGGGGAAATGTGTGTTCTGTGCACAGCCATGGGGGATGGATACAGAACCCAAGGGAAGCCTGTAGGGCAGCAGGTCTGGAGTGGGGGCTGCATTCAACCGTGCAATCCAGCCCTTCATTCCCATGAGTCTGGACTCAAGCAACTGAAGAGAATACCAGTCCCAGCAAAGATGGCTTTTCTATTCACTTCAACACTTTGGTCCTCTTGTTTGCTGAAGAAGCTACTGCATAAGCTCTTTGCTTTAATTTGTACCTCCTGGAAGCCAACTGAGTGCTGCAGCTGCTTCATCCTTTCCTCACAGGAATTCTCCAAGCCCTGCCAGGCAGTCACAAGCTCCTGGCATTTCTCACTTATATTCTGAGCTGATGGGTGCTGGCCTGCAATCATTATCTTTCCTTTATCCAGGACCCGCTGGACTTGCTGTTTGTGGGCATTCACTTCCGCCTGCAGTTCCTGGGAATGAGATTAAAAAAAAAGTAGGAATAAAGGAAGGAAATGTGAGGAGAAGTAAATTCTGTGTGCTCCTAATCCTAAGCGAAACGATCAGCTGGTGACAGTGGGCAGAGTACAGCAAGTGGACACCAGGACTGTCTTACTTCTACCACACCTTCAGCCTGGGTCACTGGTGCCAGCCCCGCTCACATAAAGCTCTGCTCTTGGTACTGCCATCGGGAGAGGAGGGAAGGGTACGTCAGGAAGCTGCACACACCCCTTAACTTCCCTACACCAAAGTCGTCCTTTACCATGCTTCTGCTCCTCCCCCTGTCCAGCACCCAGTGGGGTTTGGGAGATGGAGCAGATCACAGGATGAGACACAAAGCTGGGGGAATCAGAAAAGAGAGCTGCTGATAGAAAAATAAAATGTCCAAGAAGATGAAGAGGCTGGAGGATGATGTAGAGAGAAACATTGTCATCAGTACCATGAAAATTACTGGACTACTGCTCCATGAATCGTCCCCACTGGTCTTATAACCTTTCTCATGAAACTTGAAATTAAAGTGCTGCAAAATCCAGCATTGCTTGTGGTGCAGGGCAGCTGAGGTGCCCCTCTGGCTGTGAAGAACCACTACAAAGAATCAAACTCCCCAGAAATCAGTATTAACCTATATTTATAAATACAGTGACTATAGCTTGTTCAAATCATTTTAAAAGCAATACAGATTTAAAATAATTTTTAAATGCCTGTTACATGCTCTCCTAGAAAATCCAGTATGCACAAACCTCAAGATTGCATGTATAATGAAGCAGTAAGCAAAAAACTACAATAGGATGAGCATGTAACAGTCAAAATATTCAGCCCGGATCAACCCACAAAGGGAAAATGCCTCTTTTTTTTTAATTTAGTGTCAGATACACTAGCTTTTTATCTGCTTTTAATGGGAAGAGTCACACAACTTCTCTGATTAATAATACTCCATAATATGACAGATTTTGCAGTTCTCACAGGAATGTTGTATTTGTTCTGAAAGTCATCACCACACTGCTGATTTGTGTCATTGACGCCCTGAACCGTTTTAGCTGTGCTAGAGCTGGAATCAGTGAGTGAACTCGTCAGAAGTGTTGACTGTGCAGGTGCAGGTTTGCAGGCTGAGGTGAAGTGCAGTGTGCCACCATGCTCTAATGCACTTGATTAAAGGGGTTACCTTGTGCTTTTGCAACAGGTTTTGAGCCACATCCAAGGACTTCCCACAGTTGGTGGAATGAGCAATAGGCAGGCGCTCATTAATCCAGTTCAGTTCCATGTCATGGTAATGGTAGAACTCATAAAGATCCACAGCAGCTTCCAGCAACTTACGCCTCTCGTAAAGAGGTGCTTGCAAAGACTCAAACCTAGGGGTCATCCATTAAATACAGGTTAAAACAAACCTTTATCCTCATTCTGCCAGGGGAATTAGGCTATGCTACCATTGTGAAGATTCCAAAACACTGGACACTTCTTTGCAATTGAATTTCAATGGTTAGTACTGGCTGCACATACAAGGGTCCTTTCTACAGAAGGCTGCCTTCGGCAAGCAGACCTACATGATGACACTGAATGTAAGCAGAGAAAAAATTATTTACACTTCTAAAGTCCTAGGTTTGTCCTTTGATGTATTGTATGCTGGATCACTGTACCTCTTACAAAACAATGGATGACCTGTGGATAAAAAAGGGACTAGAGGAGGAGTGCAGCTGGTAAGGAGCAATGTCCAGTCATAAAGTTTGAGGTGGGTCAATAGGCAGCTGTATAGGTGCAGATCAAAGCATGGTTGTGCTCCATCTGGGAGGAGAAATCATTCCTGAGTATGGGTTAAACTTAATCAACCAAGAGAATTTTTTAGAAGGTAGAAAACTTGTCCCAAGAGGTGAGTGGACACAAAAAAAAGAGGGACATCGTACCTTTTCAGATATTTCTGTGTTTCATCCAGAATCCTCTGGGAGTCAAAGTGATTGGTGGCCATTTTCCTTGCATGAGATACAATGGAATTCATTTTCTCTGCCAGCTCCCGTGTCTCATTTTCCAGCTGTCTGTGCTGCTTGAGTAGATCACGGCTAGAGTGCAAATCATGGCCTGTCTCGGATTCCTGGAGAATTTTCTCAATTTTTTCTATCTTCTTTTTGGCATCCTGCCAGGAAAAGATTACAGCACACTCGTACTGTCCTTTCAACAACATTTTCCTTCACTCACTCCCCCACCATGACAGCTTCCTGGACACAATTTTTAAATCCAACTGTCCCTTCTTGGTAATATGATGGCTGGATGTCTCTAAGAGACATCTTCTGGAAGCACTTTGTTTTGTGAACTATTTTGGAGTACTCTTTTCTCTGAGACACTAAAGCACATCATTGAAAACAGTTTCTTTGAAATATCTTCAGTAACATAATATAAAGGAGTCAAACAATCTTCAAAGACTTCAGACTGTAGCTATAACACAACAGCAGTTCCATTCATAATGGTCTCAAAACAGCTCCACAGCATATTGTTCTTGTTATAAAATTTTGACTGGATGACCATGTGCTTAATACAGTGCCGTGCCTGTGGTCCCCAGACTGCCCCCAGGCAAGCAGTAATGTTTGCACAGCATTGAGCCCTACAGAGTCTGGGCTGTTTTCCCAGTACTGAATGGCCACACAGATGCAGTGTTGAGCCAGAGATCAACAGCCTGATGCTCTGCTGGTGCTGTTATCATGATCATAACTTTGAAGTGAGCTTGGGCAGCATAATATTGGGGTTTCTTTCCTTGGACTGTAGACAAAATGGAGACCTTAAAAACCACTTTTATCAGGATAATGTTCTCCTCTTTGTGTGATGTCCACACAATAGAGGAACCAGGCTCCTAGACCATTTCTCCCCTCTGTTCCCCATGACTTCCTGACCTGCAGCAGTTCCATGAGCTGCTCCTGCTGTCCAGCTTGCCTCAGCTTGTCACCTCGCTCTATCATCTTGCCATACAATTCCTTCCAGTTCTTTTGAAGCTCTGACATCTTCTTCTGGACAGAAACTGCAGCGTAGTGGTTGTCTTGAATCAATTGATTTCCTTTCTGGAGAAACATAGTGCATCACTTTATTAGCAGATCAGCATCTATGAATTCTGGTACAAGATGGAAAACTTAGCTCCAAAGCTGCCTTCACCTTTATCAGTGTTGTGAAATGTTCCTCGTTAGCCAACATTTCCTTCTCAGCAGCCTCATGCCACTTCAGTTTGCGTAGAACATTTGTTGGATCACGATAGGATTCATCTGATGCAATCTTGTACTTCTCTTCCATCCATATCAAAAGCTCAGCAGCATCACGATTAAACTCCTTACAGAAAACAAACAGGATTAAATTGATTCAACTAATGAAGAAGTATGATCTTGAACCATAGATGAGGTATTAGGACATCATAATATCTCTTGGTCCCTTTCTTACCACATTTACTAATCTGCTGCCTGTAATTGTCAGTGAAGGTTTGCATCCTTGATAGAATATTGTAACCAGAAGAGGACCAATCCTCCATTATAACTTTGTATCTCACCACTGAAATCTAAGTTAGGTGCCAAAATTTAGAGTATCTGTACTAAGTTATTAAGGCCCAGAACAATAATAAGTAATGAGCAGAATAAACTTAACCGGTAGACAAAACATTCTGTTAATATTTTTCTTTCAAAATCTCCTTTTTTTAAAAAATTTTGCCTTGGTTATAGCTTTGTAAGTTTTATCACCAGCAGCTCATCACCTGCTCCCTGCAGAACGAAACTCTGTCCCACAGCCGAAGAGAAAGTGAGCTGCAGTAGGAATGCTCCACAGTTTGAGTTTTTGTCTTGTATTAAGACAAAGGGTAAAATTCAGAATTCACAGATGCCTGACCAAATCTGCGGTATCAGTTACCTGTAGATGTAGGGAATCCAACAACCCCTGTTTTCTCTTGGCATTGCTTTGTATCAGCTGCTCCCACCTTCTCCGGAGAGTGACCATTCTCTCTTCAATACTACCAAGAAAAAAAGGAAGTCCAATGCTGTACTAATATTGGTTCCCCTTGCTTATGCTGCAGTCATGACTGTGATATAAATGTAATCTAGTTTCAACAACTTTGCTGACAGGAGGAAGGGATATATGGTCTCATCACCACTTTGGGCTCACCTGGAAAGTAGGTATTGCTTGCCAGCTGCTCTGGATTTTCCTCTTGTATGGCTGTATAACATCAGTGAATTGCAGTCATACACTGGAGCACTGAGACCTTCCTCTGCCCTGAATATTCCATAATATTTTTATATTATCTATAATTAACTAATAACTCCCTCTTTGATGTAAGTGCAATGAGGCTTTGGAATGCCTTTTTAATGGTAGTAATGCTGGCAAGAAATCAGATCTTAAGGGCACTTTTATAAATTTGTGGGGGGGAGTGTTAAAGACATTATCACTTATGATCACAAGAACATGGTCTTCTGATCCAAAAGGTCCATTCTAACCCTTTATTTCTAATTCTAGTTTGCAAAGGGGTCTCTTTATGAGATCCTAGTGGTGCTAGCACAGAAAAAGGAATTACAGGTAACAGTTCAGCTTTGACAAAAACACAAAGGAGCTGCTCCTGAAGACCTATGCTTGTGAAATCTTCAGTAACTTTTTAAAAGCAAACAATATTTCTAATATATGATACTGATCAACGAAGGAATTCTTTTACTATAGGTATCTAATGAGTTCACTTTAAGAAAGTTTTATCACTCTATGTAATTTATGATTCAAGACAAATTATTCTAGTGGTCTGCCAAATGCCACTTTTAACCTAAAGCATTTCACCTATTCGTCCTGAGAGCACAGGAAGTCTATTTTTAAAAAAGAAAAATTCCTTTTGCCCCCCTCGTCCATCAGACTGTGAATTGGAAGTCAACTAATTTCTCCTCAGAGAAAGTTTTTCCTTTCACCCTGATCACAATGGATCATTTATTAAAGCTAATTAAAAAAGGGGTGGGTTGGGACTCACACATGAGATGCAAAGTGCCTGTTCTCCAGTAGGTTCACCCCGTTTTCATTGAGTGCTTCCACTCGTCTCTTCAGTGCCATCAGCAGTTGCTCAAATTCCTGATGTTGCTTCAGCAGGCTTCGAACAGCATCTACATGGTCCTGCATTTGAGAAGGAAAATTTGATCAAGAATTTTCTTGCTCATATTTTTTCTGAAGCAGTGAAAAAAAATTTGGACCTTACTTTCCTCCTCCTCTTTCAGGCAGAAGATACAGTGCACGTTTTGTAGGACCCTAAGGATGTTCAGGGGTACAGACAAGCAGCAGGTTTGTAATATACCTGGTTTCTCTGTTCTATGTTTCCATTATAGTTCCATTTTCACCTTTTAATAAAATCTGCATTCTAAATTTATGCCAGCACTCTGACCCATCTAGGGATGTGCAATACAGAAGACTAACTAGTAAAACTTTACTCCACTTGGTTGATCCCAAAGTATTGATGATTTGGGTTCAGCTGAAAACATAAGAGGTGGTGAGAGACCACAACCACCTCCTTCAATGAATTTGTGAATATTGTCTGCATTTGTTTTTTCACTTCATATGCTTTAACATTCTTAAATTTATGAAAGAAAAAGCTTTTTTAAAAAAAAAGTTTACATTTTTACTTGGAAAAAAATTACTATGTTCAAGCTGAAACCTTATTTTTTAATGGATGAATCAATTTTATATAAACCATATGACATGTACAGACAGCAATAAATCACAACTCCAGCGGCTTTAAATTTTTTTTTTTTGAGGGACAATGAGCTTTGTTCTCATTCAGATGAGTAAGAACATAAGAATGTTAATAAGATCCTAAAAGTCTAGTTCCCAAATATGGAAATGCTGTGATCAGAAGAATGAAGAAACCAAGCTAATAAAGAAAATTCTTGCTACTCCCTGGATGGGGAGAAGTAAGAGAAAACAAGATCAGCTGCTGTACATACCCCAAGGTCATCCCCCCGCAGAAAGGCTTCATGGCCAGAGAGGGCTGCATTGATACGGTCTCCCTCCCTATTGAACTTCTGCAGTTCCAGGCCATCCTGCAGCTTTTTCCATCGCTTTTCCCACATTTCCTCCAGCTCTTTGTTCTCCTTGGCAAGCCTCTCCATGGTCTGGTGGACCTCTCTGGTCCTGCTGTTACTGGGTTGTTGGTGGATTACTTTGCGCCCAAGCTCTTCCAGCTGCAGAAATCTTCCCAGAGTCAAAAAGAAAAATGAGACCTCACTGCATGAGGGAATAGGAATTCTCGTTCATCACAGCTCTTTGCTCTCTTGGCAGTGCCCATACACCAAGTTTCCTTCCCTCCCTTTTATTTTTGTCCTGCTGGTTATGCACTACAAAGTGCAGCTGCTTTATTGCTCAGGGATACATGCTGGAGGCAGTAAGTGAGATTTCCCCATCTGGACTGAAAACCCACAGAAGCAGGTTTCCACCTTAAAAGGGAAAGGAGGGCCAACAGTATCTGGAAATTCATAAAAATGCAGAAGAAGAGCTGAAAATTACGGCAAATGGAAGTATAATGCCTGAGAAGGAATGGGGGAACTGGAATAAAGTACCGATGGCACTCTCTGAGAGTGTCAGGAGAGTTTGTGGAATTCTGCTACTGCAAACACAGCTCCTCCTTCCCCCTCCATCAGCTGTCAGGATAAGTATGCAAAAGCTGACCGGATTTTGTGTTTTGCAGTCTCCTTTTGTCACTAAGGTTCAAGTGCATGCGAATAAAATTTCGGTATCACTTTCATGCACAATTTATATACATGATTTAAATGTTTCATTTTCACAGTACTGTTGTCATATCATCCCACACTGCCCACCCTGACAGAATCTCTCTACCTTTCATTCTGAGAGCCAATTTCTATTAGCAGATCTTGATGTTCCTTCAGCAATTGCTCTGCAGATCCCACGTCCAGACCCATTTCTTCACTGCTCAGTTTCTCCCGAATGCCCCCTGCCCAGAGTAGGAGCCTACGGCTGTCTTGCAGGAAGGACTGTTGGTTTTGGGCCCACTGCAGAATGTCCTGCTTCTTTTGGATCTCCAGATTGAGCTTTGCCAGAAGCCTCTCCATGTCTTCTACCTGCTCAGTGATGGTCCTGCTCTCTGCAGGGTTGGTGTCCTTGATCCTTCAATAAAATACATTCAACTGTATGAACACTTATTTAGAGCTTGAACCAGTACTCTTCAAGAGGAATGGATTTGGATATTTACAGTTCCATTAAAAAGAAAGTCAGCTAAGGCAACATATTCCCATTGTGAATGTACAGAAAACTTGGAGAAGTAAAAAACTTTAATATTTCCAATTTGAACTCCTGTGCACAATTACCTGCTATTTTCCTACCATCACCTTTACTTCCCTGATTACCCTCTTTCGGGACCTGCGTGATACCTCCACATTTTGAACGAGGTAACTCACATTAGTAGAGAATTTTTTAGAGCTACAAGTAATCCTGTGGTATTATACAACTGTGAAGTCTGGAAACAAACACCTCCCCAGTCATCCAGCCACAATCAAGAGAAATCAGCTCAATCCAGCAGGCAAGTGAGTTCTTCGGGTTTCTAGAAACAGAAACTTTAAAAGCTACTCATTCTCTTTATAGCCATAATTTACAGCATGATCTTAGAGAACTAGCAAAGAAAGTGAAAACAAAGAGAATGTTCCTTACGATTTTGCAACACTCCTCAAGTATTCAATTTTCCTCTCTATCACCAAGACCTCTCTCTCAATTGTGTACAGTTTGCGCTTGTCTGACTCCAGTCCAGCAGGAAAGTTCCCTGGTTCCAGATCCCTGAGTTGGACCATCTTGTCTTGCAGTAGCACTCCTATGCTCTGACAGTCCTGAAGAAACGTCCGCACATCAGCCACTCCAATCAGCTCAGAGCCTTTCTCCTCCTTCAGAGTTTCCATGCATTGCCATCTTGAAGACAGATAAAAAATTGTAGCCATTGTTATACATGAACTACATCTGTTTTCTGTTCAGAAAAGTCTTGTATAAAGATTTCATCAGGACTTAAGTGGGCTGGGTGGGGGTGAACACCATCACCCCCTCACAACATCAAAGTTCATATCAGTGCCATCTCAAGCAAGGGGACCTGCTCAGGTGACCAGGACACTCTGAACACGATGCAAATAAACAACCATGGTCAAAATCAGGACCTGGCTATGCCCACTGAGTGACAGGGTGCCGGGAATACATTCACAACAGGTACTAAATATTCTTGGTGAAGTCGAACACAGTTTGATGTTCCTTTCAAGATTTGTGAAGTGTGTCCTCACCCTGATGCTTAAATAACCAAATCAGCTGCAGTGCTGCAGAACTACTCTGAATACATCACTATCACCCGTGGATGAATTCACATTGTGCTTTAGTATGCACACAGAGCTTTCTACAGTTTAAGTCACTTGGTGTCAGGGTCCTAGGAGCATCTCTCAGTCCTGGAGACATGGCGCTGGGCTCAGGGCCAGACTACAGCCAGCTAAGGGCTGCCCCTTTCCTGCTGGTGGCACTGTCAGAAGGGATGTGAATGGTCAGCTCCCCAGTTGCCCCCATGAGACAACCCTCTGCTTATCAGTAGCACTTCTACCTGATGTTGATCTCTTCCATCCAAGTCTGGATCTCAAAATATTTGCTGGGACTGATCTTTCTGTATTTAGCGGCTAAGTTTTCAATGTCTTCCAGCTGGCCTTTGCCTGCAGCCAGGTCCGTTAGAAATCTCTAAATTGGAAAAATACAAGAATGAAGAACTTGAGTGTTTTCCATTTCTGTGGACACAATTCTCAATAATCTCATATCCACTCATGTCCCACTTTCACAGCTGGCTTCTCCATTTGTCTGCCTGCTGACTCCATGCACACCTGTGCACACAAGTCCCCTGCAGCCCCCTGACCTCCCTGGTGTGCACACTATGTCTGTGAACGTATGTCCCACTCCACTGGGACGCAAGTGCACTGATGAATTTTTTCATAATTGGGTAATTTTTTTAAGTGATGTAAGATAAACCACAAAAAGAATCCTTTTGTACTGTGATATTTGTACAGGATACCATGTTCACAAGAAGATAGAAGGACAGAGTCACATCAGCTTCAGTAATTTGGCATAGTCTGTACAAAAGAAATATCTGATCTGTGCATGACTCTCTAAGTTGAAATTAATGAAAAGGATCTCAAAACACCACTTCTCAACTCTTATCTTTTCTCTTAAAGGCCAATTTGATTTATAAGGTGTCATCTGTGAAGAAGAAAAAGGGGTACCTGATATTCCTGCTGCATGACCACCACATTGTCTGCTTGAGGTTGAAGAGTCCGGAAAATGTTCTCTTTATCTCTCATCCATGACTGAAATTCTTCGCAAGAGCTACAGAAGCGATAATATCCAATCATCTCCTCCAGGGCCTTTTTTCTGTCCTGTAAAACAGATGAAGACTTAACTATTTGTTGTAATAACTCCTTATCATTTGAAGCAACAGAGCAAGGATCCTTGCATTTAAGCCACAACACACAGGGGGTAGCTTAGTCGTTTTCCCAGACACGGCTGAAAGAGAACAGAACGTGAAATTTTAAGATCACAATACTTCTTCCCAGAGCAACAGCGGTTTAAAAGTGTAAGAGAATAATTTGAAGAGAGCTCAGCCCCTGGACAGGAAGGAAGGCTGCTGTGCTACTTGCTGCTGCTGGCTGAAGACTTAAGGCAGCAATCTCTAGAACATGTAAAAGTCACATACAACATGTTTCTGTTGGTCTTCAGGGCATGATTAGAGCAGGTGGGAATGAAAAGTAGCATATTGACAATGCAGGTTACAGTTTATTTTTTCTGGTGTCAGGCAAGACAGCCCGGTGATTTAGGAGCTACAGCAAGCAAATTTTAAGCGGTGGGGTGGGGGGGAAGATTACACGAAAGAATCTGCTCTTCATGGACTAAAAATACTGGAATGTCAATGGGAAATTTGCCAATATAAATTGTGTTTTGATGTAAAATTTCAATTATAATCTCAAGCCTTGAAGCCCTACAGGAATTAACAGGATTGAGGCACATTATTAAACTTAAAATGCAGAAGCCAACACAGCACTTATTTTCAATTTGCATTGATTTGGTCTTGACTTTTTCATGAACTGAAAAGCAGAAGGGGATATTATACCTCAGCCATGCTCTGTAGATGTTCATAAAGTGAATCTATTTCTTCTTGGGTCTTCCAGATGTTCTCTGGAAGAAAATGATCATCTGGACTTGAGGTTCCAG
Source organism: Falcunculus frontatus (assembly GCA_013398115.1). NCBI lineage: Eukaryota > Metazoa > Chordata > Aves > Passeriformes > Falcunculus > Falcunculus frontatus. The sequence continues at coordinate 2,375,321 of VZRV01010981.1, read as the reverse complement.
TGGATGCAGTTTCAGATGCTGCCCGGGTTCGACTGAACGGTAGCTTAGTCGTCTTTTGATTTAAGTCACTTGGGGCTTCCCTCTTCATCATCTGTTAAGAAAAATTTAACAAAATCAGTGGATAAAAATTTCTGATTTGGATAAAAATTTCACATGAAAGGAAAATTTGGACTTGCTAGTTCAAATCACAGCATTCTGACTCTTCAAAGCAAAAATTTCCAGTATTTTTTGGAAACTGTTCCCACAGTTTTATTCTGAAAAAATGAATCAAAAAACTGAAAAACGTTTTGGTTTTGTTTTAAGAAGAAGCTTAATTTAGCTCATTTAAAAATATATTGATTCAGTAAAAATACTCATTTTCTACCCAAATCAAAGTTGTTTCATTGTAGGGGCTTTTTTATTTTTAGAAGAGCCAACAAAGCAAGACAATTGACTACGGTTCTCTTTGTGGTGATGTTTTAGTACCTGAACACTTCCAGTTTCAAAACCTGTGAGCACCCTAGTGAATCAATACTTCTATTTGTGCATCAACACCATCTTTTCATCTGCTTTTTCACAATTCATAGCAAAGTAATAAAATTTTTTTCTAATAAAAATTAATGTTGGATTGATGAGGTAAAGGAAAGACCACAAGTGAGGCCCATTGCTCTCAAATTTATTGGGCTAAACATTGAGTGAATATAGACATCTAAAAGAAGCAAGCTATGAAATGTGTCATTAATTAATTCATCTCCCCTGAATTCTGTTATTAAATGAGCTGACCTCAAGTCAAAAGTTCCCTTTCTAGTCAGTGAAAAAGAGGGGCATCTGCAGAGGTTGACTTCACCTCATTTGCCTTAAAAATAATGGATCGTATGAGTTGCTCCTGGAGTTGTGAGATAGTTCTTCACTACATTAGGGTACCAAAAGAATTTGTAAGGATGTTTTGATGAAACGTCTGCTTTTTAAAGATTATTGAAATGAATACATTTATGAGAATAAAGATTGAGAATGTATTTATGAGGACCAGTAGAGGGAACTAATAGAGATGAGAATATTTCTAGCACTTCAAAGAATACTAACTAGGTGTGCTATGAGCAGACATCGACCTTCTTTGTCACCTAAAAATTTGCCTTAATTCTAATTAAAAACTTAATTTGGAATATTCTGTTTTGGAAAAACAAGTAAAAAATAATTGAAAAACAATTTCATCTGCATTCTTCAACACAATGTGACGCAATCCCTCATCCACTTACTGCCGCTGGAGCTTGCTGTGCTGCATTGTCAGCCTGCTCTCTGAGGCGCCTCATCTCGGAGGAATAGGCTGCAATCTCCTTCTCCAGGCGCAAGTGACGATGCAACAGGGCTTCAGCACTTGATTCATCTTTGCCATAGTCCTTGCTGGCGAGAAGGGGCTGCCTTTCTCGCAACCAGGAATTTGCTTCATCGATGTCAGCAAAGTACTGAAGGAACACAGGGAAGAAAACACTTGGATTCATCCTGAAAGTATCATATCCAACACTTTCCTCTTTGTAAAATTATGAATAAGGAGAAACACCATTAGATCCGTAGCTGTAAAGTTACTTTCAGGTGTTGTGAAAGCTATGGATAAGGTAGCTCTAAACCCGTGACGTATTTCATGCTCACAACACAGATAATTCACAGAATCACAGTGAGTAAAGAGATTCAAGGATTGCCTATATAGCTCTTTAAAAACTCCTAACTAGCTAAAACGTCATGGTGCATAACAGCAGCAATAAAAGGAACCCACAATGTATGATGTTGGTAGGCACTGTGTAATACCAGCAGATATCTTCTAAATGTTTAAGGAAAAAGCAGTGAACTTGGTCTACAACAGAAGTTTACTTTTTTCCAGAATTTGCAGTCTGCCTGGCTGCGGTTGTAGAAAAGTAAAACAAGGTTTTGAGACATAGAATATAAGGTTTTGAGACGTAGAATAAAGGTACAACTGAAAAAAAAGAAAACCTGTAGTAATGAGGGACAAAGAAAGAACTAAAACACCATAATGGTGTTAATCTTAACAGAGAGAAGAGACAATTTAGACTTTTCTCAAGAAAAAAGCTGTTCAGTTTTCTTCAAACATTTCATGGAAACAACAGACTGAGCAAAATCTTAAGAAGGGGAGAATAAGAATGCCTGAGATAATGTGATATGATTTAAGAATGCTGCTTTTATACAGATTCTTTATTTGCAGATGTTTGTCTGTTCACAAAGATGTGAATGTTTGTGGGAATAAAATCATAGGTCAGAACGGAAGTGTCAAACGCTGTGCAGGATTTGTGAAGTTCATGGTCAATCTAAGTCTTACAACATGTTTCTTTTCTTGGTGGTCTTAGGAATTTTTTTTTCATTTTAGAAATATGTCACACAGCTACCTGATCCCACCCTCTGAAAACACTCTGCATTAGCACTATCATGTGAGTTATTTCTATTAGTATTTTTACCTTTAGAGCAACTCCCAGCTGCTCAAATCTCCTGCCTGTCTGGCTTGCAAGAGGACTGAGACTTCACTGCCAGAGATCTTTCTGTAGACCAACAGGTGAAGGCTTTCCTGACACTGTTGCCTTCCATGTGGGGGCATGGGGCAGAACTGAGCCACATCCACGTCCCCCATACCACATCGCCCAGCAGAACCCTCTTACCTGCTTGATGAGGGCTGCTGCCTGCAGGCGGCTTTTGCGGTCAGCCACCTCATCTTGGAGCTGCTGCCACAGCTTCTGGAGGTTGTCTGTCTGCCTCAGAATGTCATCCTGGCGCATGGGGTTCTTTTGGCCGAGCTCCCAGCCCCTCCTCATCACATCGGCACATATGGCCCTGTGAGAGTTGCACTCTGCTTCAAGAGCCTAGCACAAGGACAGGAAACGTCAGCACAGCTCATTCCCTACCAGCCAAGAGAAAAGAGTGAGTCCTACTCTCTGCTACTGTCACGCATACATTTCCAAGAGCCCCATGTCTTATCTTTTCACCATGTCTCTCTTTACGCTCATCTTTCTTGGCCAGGAAAAAAAGGTGAGAAACATGGAAACCAGCAACCTTTTTTTTTGCCCATCAAATGTTAGCTAATACGGAGCCCAGTATCTTCACAAGAAGTCCCAGTTCTAGTCCAGTATGAAGCATATTCCTTCTCTACTCCTTCCTTCCCCTCTTTCGGAAAAAAATCCCTACCCTATGCATTTTTTTATAATTCCAAACTCTGGTCATGACAATTGAGATAAGGATTAGTTTGACAGCTTTCTTTGAAGTGCTGCACTGATTGAACTGAAAGACATTGACGTTCTAAAATCTCGCTTTAATACAGAGACAAGGCACCAGCAGCAAGGTATGATACCTTGTTCTTCTGAATAGAGGCTGTGATCTGGCTGACATCTTTCCCTAATGTTGTCATCCTTGCCAGCTTCCATTTCTCAGAGATCCACGATTCTTCCTCTTTGCAGTCACGGAAGAATTCAAAAAGCTTCAAAGCCTCTTCCAGCTGAGATTTACTGAAGGAAACAAACAGTGTATGACAGTCAGAATTAAGATTCCATGAAGACAATCAAAGAAAAATTTAAAAATCCAGAATTCAAATGCCTTCATTTCCTCTTTGTCATATACTAATTTTTTCATGGAATAAGACAAAAGAAACAAAATTACTTTTCTTTCTTTCTCCAGGAGATGAGGAGATAACCATTTTCTATTCAGATTTCTCATAAAGCAAGTTATAATAAATGCTGAGAATGAAGTTAATCTTCATCTATGACAGTGAGTGATCCTTTCAGTCAGTTGCAATCAGGACACTCAAGTTGCTTTTGTTATGTCTTCATAAATGGAGAAATGAAAAAATTTCAAATGCTGGGAAGCTGTGCCTTCTGATGAAAGAATTAGGATCGGGCATCCTAATCTGGAAGAACAGAGCCACAACTACAGGCCTACCGTGACTTGCTCTGAGCTGTAAGTTTCTGGTACAGCTGATGAAGCATCTGAACTTTTGCATAAAGCAATTCTGATTTAACTGTGCTGTCCTTGCTGATCTCTGCTGTCCTCTGGGTGATATGTGTCAATCTGCCATCGTAGGAAGAGATCTGGGAGTCAACCAAGTTGTGATTCTGCAGCAAATCTACTACTTCCAGGAGCTGCTTCCCACAGTCCTGGGAATTCACTAGCACCTACAAAAAAAGTGAGAAGAAAAAAAAGGCATTTTCAAAGAGTGCATCCAGTGTCTCAGTGCAAATAAATCACACGAAAGGTTCCCGTTTTCTCTCACAGTTTCTAAATGTACAAGAATGTCAGTTAGGTAAAGCTAAAAAGCTGCCTACATAGAGAAATTATACTTTTCTTTCAATTCCACAAGCTAATGACAACAATCCAGAGCTTCTATCTCTTGCAGTGGAGGTAATGGGCTCGTCAAATAAGCACCGGTTTTTGCACCTAAGATATTTCTTCTGATTAAGCACTCAAGGTCTCAGAATTTGTGGACACAAGGAATATCCCTTTGCTATAGGCCCATCTGTAGGCATATTGATTCACAGTCTGCATTTGAAGAATTCTACAACATCCCACTCTGTGGTATTTTCTAACTGCAGTGTTCTTTTATTTGAGGAGATTACTTGTCTATCTAAATAATGAGAATAAGCACTTTATAGTATTTAATTGGTGACTGATGAGAACCACTCATCAGTCTGTCTTCTTTCTAATTGTATCAATGGATACAATTACTAATCCTATGGTACTCTTTCCTTACCAATCTTTTCCCATATTCTCAGGCAATTGTTGTTCCAACGACACTATTACCATTAGATGTTCTTTGTCTAACACTAGGACAGAAATATTTATAACTTAGAGATAGCTCTTATCTTTAATTTGAAATTCACAGTTTCATATTGCATGCTGACTCTTTCAGCTTGGGTACAAGGCAATCTGTAGTCATAAGGATTTTTCTGTCTTCAAGGCAAAGGGTGTATATATACTTCCTTCCATTACAAAATCAATATGAACCCAGTTATTTCTCACACTAAAGAGTAGACTTTGTGCTCTGACATTCTGGAAATAGTTGGAAATCCATGTTAAAAGCAATCATTATGCATTTACAGTGGAACTTTCCTTTCTCATGAGCTTGTATACCTGAAAGCCTGAGCTAATTCCCATCTATATAATTACTGCAGGTACTTCCAGAAGCTAACTCAGAAGAAATATGTGTAATGGAAACAGGCGGTGCTTTTATTCCAATTTTGCTTTTGCACTTGTAAATTTAGATAAGATTATTTCCCAGCTTTACTTTACTATATAACTCAAACCTGTAGTGCATTCCTTGTAATAGGATACCTGACCTTCTGATTAAGGAATCTCCCTATAGCAAAGCCTGGTTTTTTTCTCATGTAGTTACCTGTGATGATGAACTGAAATGTTCAGTTGGGCATCTAGGTAAAAACTGTGCATTTTTCCTATAGCTGATAAGCTTATCTCCTGTTGGCACCAGACAGTCCCTAGAACATGGGGACACACACTGGCAGCACTGCAAGTTGTGTGCTGCTGGAGAGGGCTCTGTACCTGCAGCTCTTTCAGCTCCTCTGTAATGGCATCTATGTCCCTCAGGAGGCCCAGAATTTCCTGCATTGTTCCCAGGGATTGTTCTCTTCTCTGCAGCTGATCCAGGAGATCCTGCCATTGCTTTGAAATGCTCTTTTGCCTACAAAGGAAGAGAAAGAAATTACCAGTTTGGACCAAAGGCTTTGGGCAGCACTGGAGGATTCCCAGTGCTTGCAGCTTTAGAGGAGCTAAATGAACACACATGACTCTTGACATCAGTCTAAGAGGACAGGCCAGGAACACAAAACAGCTCAAACCAATGTTGCTATAGGAAGTTTGACTAGCACATCAACTGTCACTGACTTTTAACAATTTAGACATTGTTTTTAAGGATGTTCATAAAACAGCCTTTTCTTTGTTACAGTGATTTTGCTTGATTCAGTGGAAAGGCTTGGAAACAAAGAAGTGGTCTTAAAATGGCTGCTTAAAGCAAAACATTAATCTAAATCATATCATAAGTCACAATCTGATCTCATAGTTTGATTTACTCTTTTATAACTCTTTTTCTGAGTTTTCACAGAGGGTCCTGATTTTGTCTGAGTTTAGAAAAGCACTAGAATATCACAAGAGAAGTTATTTGTATAGCATTCTTAGATACTCACAAATCAGGTTATATAATAACCTGAGATAATCAGAGAATTTATAATTTCTCAATATTTGCTCCAAAATAATAAATCTGAGAATATCGTGCCTTAACCAATCTATATCTCCCCAAATTTCAGACTGAAATAGAAATGTGTTGGAGAAAAATAGTATCTCTTTAAGCATTTTTGATGGCAGATAGAATATTTGGTAGAAATTTTTAGGTATATTTTCATACATAACTAAAATACCTTCAAATTATTTCTCACCCTAAATCAGTCTGAGGACTTGATCATTCAAGGAAAAAAAATAGAATTTTGAAGAAGATGAAGCATTTGCCTTATCTGCTGAAACTGTTTACAGGTAGAAGAAATTCCTGACAGCTCTGCTCATAAGAGCAGAGACAAGATTCACAGTTATAATTAATTTTCTTCCACTGCACCACAGAATTTCAACTTATTTTTACCTCCACCACTACATAGTCTCCCAACCATCACTCACTTCTGCAGGATTTGATCTTTGCCGTGGTAGTTCTCCTGGCTGATAGCGGTGGCCATTTCATCCAAAGCTGTGAAGCGTTCCCTCCTGGGCAGTACATCCGCCACAATGGCTTCCAGCTTCTTACTGGCAGCCTCCATCCTGTCCACACTCTCTGGCCAGAAGTCCTGCTTCCCAATCACTTTCCTCATGTCTTCCAAGTAGGACTCACGCAGGGCTGCCTTCTTCAGGAACCTCTGGGCTAGCTGCTCCAGCCTTTCTAGCCTCAGCATCTCCTCTTGCAGTGCTTTTCCCCGGTTGTGCTCTGACTTTTCCAGGATGATCCAGTGCTTTTCCACATCCTGCAGCATCTTCCCCTCTGGGGGCAAGTAGGGCCGTTGGTTGTTGGCTCTCTGCTTGGTCCTGATGTTGAAGAGATGAGCTTCAATCATGCCCTTCTCTTGGTACTTTGGGGGTTTCTCCACAGTGCGGAAGGTTTTAAAGTTGGCCATGAGCAGCCACATTTCCTGAAGAGAATTGGGGAAATGACGGTCATCCAGTTCCACCACCTTCTGTTTAATCCATTTCAGGAGGTCAGAGACCATCTGCTCATACTGAAGCTTCAAGTCATCTATCTCTTTCAGGAAGAACACAATCTGTGATGGGAATATAAAGTTACAAGCCACATAAGAAACAGAATGAAGCAAGGTGGATGAACAGAAAGCAACATCTTCAGCAGTCATCACATTTTTATACTGATGTGGGGACAGCTGCCACATCTGAGGCCAAGTGAAATCCTGAAACAGCCTTCCATAAAACACAGAAAAATAAATATTATATAATGTCTCATTTCAGTTTTTATTTAAGGAAACATTAATTTTGGAATAAACAGCATGTATGTGGAGACTGTTAGCAATTCCTGTGTAGGATGACTTAGAAAGCCAGAATCCCAAACTGAAGGTTCACTTTTTTTTTTCACAATTGAAAAAACCCACATTTTTTTTCCCAGTCTCATTCCTCAACCCCAAACAATTCTATCCTAATATGTAATTACACCCTCTTAGCTACACCACTTAGGATCTTAGGAGATCATCTGAGAAGATCCTGGTTCCCTCACATGCACACAGCAGACAGTGGTCCAACAGCTCCTTCTGAATCTCTTCTGTAGGAAATGTTTCTCTTTGTAAAAATTATTAGAAAATGTTTCATGGCCAAACAGGGCTTTGGTAAGGATGTTAACGCTGATTCAATACTAACTTTTCAAGTCCAAGACATTTATCTGTTTCATTTTTGGCCTGACCCGCCTTTATTTCAAGTTCAGGTAAATACTGGAGCAAACATCTAGAATTAAATCCCTAATGAAATAAAAGGTGTTAGAATGAAATCATCCTTTCTTTCATTTTACATTTATTCCATCTTTGTCTTTTTATTTCATATTATTTTTTTCCTCGCCCTAACTTAGTAAAGATGCAGATCTTTGTTCAGCACTAAACCTGACATTCGCAGAAGTAATGTTGTCTACCTCTATCCTTCTGCTGAGTTTGCCTGCCCCAGCCAGGCAGATTAGTGAGGGAGAAGGCACTGAGAAAAGACCCAGTCTTTCCAAGTGGTAATCTGCTTTTGCCTACCAGAAAGTGCACTTGGCAATGACTAAGTACTGCAGGTCTTGTAAGAGGAGTAAAATAGCACCAACCTTTAGTGCAGGAAAAGCAGCCCATGGCATCAGGGCTCCCTTCTGTATTTTCTGCCATTGTACCCAGTTCTCGCTGAAAGATCCTAGCAAATGCATGGTCACCTCAGTTGGGAGAGGGAAAGGAGATTTGCCTCCCCGAGCTGTTTCTCCCTGCCATCTTGGTCACACGCTTAGTCTGAACTCAAAGGCTTTCTTGACATATTCAGGCTTCCCTCCCAATCCTATTAGTAAATTCACAGCCGCCTATTCGAGGGGACTAAGGACATGAAGAGATTAACATCTGTTTCCTTCTCATTCTGAATGTTTGTGTGTGTCAGAAACGCAGGAAGACAGGAATGCAATATTAGAGACAAGCTAAAAATAGGGAAGGAGTTGAAGGGAGAAAAAGAAGCAGGTAAATGGAGAGAAAGAAAAGAAAGAATAAATTTAACTATGAAAAACTGGGAAAAGAGTGGAGCACAATGAGAATTGAAAAAGGACTGAGTAAGCAAAGTGTTTATTGATAAAATACAGAAGTTATGGCCTACTTGCTCCTTATAGTTCCTCTAATACACGCTTGTGGACTCAAGGACTATTTCATGTTTATCAAAAGATAAATAATGTCTCCTGCCCAAAATCCAGTGACTCATATGTAGAGCTGTGAAGTCCTACTGCCCGCTCTCCTCACTGATGCCCAAACTTTGACTGAATTCCAAGTCCTGCTCTCATCTAATGTATCTCTTTGGAGAACATGCTGTTCTAATACATAGAATCCTAGAGTATCCTGAGTTGGATGGTCCCATAAGGACCATCGAGTCCAACTCCCTGCTCCTTGCAGGACTACGTAACATCAAGTCTTCTGGCAAAGGGCATCCTCCAGACACTCCCTCACCACTAACAGGCTTGGTGCTGTGGGAGAGCCATGTTACAGGATCATCTAATTCTTGCCCCAGACCACATTTTTAGCTCGCCAAACCCTGCTTTGCAAAATCTTTTCACCTTGTCACCACCAGGGAAGCCTCAGTCTGGATTTTTGTGCCTCCCATTAACCAGCATATTCCCCCTCTCAACTGCACAGGCAGATCTCTGAGTCCAGATGTTCATGTAGGACCCCTCCTGGACGTGTAGGTTTTCTGCAGGCTATTTCTTTTGCATTTTCATCAAAACAAGAACAGATTTCTCTGGAGATAGCAGAGAAATTCTCTCAACGGAAGTGAGCATCAGTGGAACAACTACAAAATTCCTTTAGTTTTCCATCAGTGGGATGCAAGTAATTTTTAATATAGCTCATGATTTTATGTGAGCTGAAGTGTATGTGAAAACAAAAAAAATATAGCTTAGCTAAATTTAATAAACATTTAATTTATTTTTTTTTTAATTAGCCATGTAGCTAGCATTCTCTCAGTTTTCTTTGTTGTTGTTATTGGTGGTGGTGGTACGGAGTTGCTTTGGTTTTATTTAGTTTGTTTGGTTTTGGGGGTTTTTTGGTTTTTATTTTCTACCTAAGGAGTTAGAAAGAAAGGATGAAGATTTTCAAAGGAAATCAAAATCCATAGTCCCATAGAATAAGGGATCATCTTTCCTATTAAATGAGAAAATTGTTGACTAGGTCTGCTTTTGCCTAGTCTTAATCTTCTCCCAATATTATTGTGATCTGTTTGCCTCAGGCTGCCTTGGAGCCGTATCAGTTCTAAAACAGAAACTGTAAGGTCAAAAAGGGATTGATTTTCAGTGAGATAATTGCAACCCTCTTGGAGATCAGAGAGTGTACACGCTCCAGGTACAAGACTCAAGGTACAAGGTCCTTCAGACGGCTGTGCCTTTTGATTCTGTTCAAATGATCCTGAAGCTGAGCTTGCACAAAACCCCCCACACTTCCAAATTTAATTTAGCTTTACATTTTAAAATTCTACCTTTCAAAGACAGCAACACACTTACTTTGGTAAGTCTCTTTTGCATTGTCTGGCCTTGTTTCAGCCTGGAGAAGTAGTGGTAATAGAGTGACACATAAGTCATGATGGATCTCTCATCTGGATAGGGCACTGCCACATCCTCAGCATCAAGCAGTTTGCTGATACCAAACTCTTTCTCAGCAACATCAAAGGCATTATTCAGATTTTTAATGGGCTGGTCCTGCCGCAGTGAGCTATAGCGGATAAGATCAGGCCTGGGCAACGAGAAAAACAGGGCATGGAGACAAAGAAAGATTTATGTTTGTAGTAAGTTCTTTCAGATCATAAACCATAAACTGTTTATGAGACTTAGTTAATAGTCACATAACTGTTAATGTTATGTGACATTAACGCTGAAATTACTTTGACCCTGAACTTCATTCAAGAGCATTGCCCCTTGCCTACATAGCAGGAAGAAAATTGTCCTTTATGAAATTGAATTACCACTCCCAGCAAATCTCTGCCCTTCTCTTATTTGTCCTCTTCCCTGATGGGTGAAAACCAAAGCCCATTAGAGAGGCACCTCCTGAAAAGGGAGGTGACTCCCAGCTGGGGAAGTTACAAAACCCCACTATGGTATCCTGTAGAAGATGTAGCAGAACTGTTGAAGACAAAGAAGTGTTCAAGGTTACCATAGGTTGTTTCTCTCTCCTGCTTTTGGCTATTTTCTTCACAATTTTTCAAAGGGACAGAGAGGGGAGACAGAAAGAGACTGAGAAGTTGCTTGCTCTATTACAATTGCACAGGAAGATACACATGCTCACGAAGTTCATACAATAAAACCAGTGCCTAAAAGAATTATTTTAGAAAAAGAGCAATGTGAACATGACTGAAGGGCTAAGAGCAAATGAGCAGCACTGTTCAGATGTGGGATATTCCCCTGGAAATTCAACGCTATACCCAGCTAAAGGAGCTACCAAACAGGAGCTTTTGGTCCTTCCTTCCAAGAAGGAGAGAATATCCATTTAAGAAAGAAGAGTCTTCAGTGAGAAAGGGCAGAGAGAATCTGACAGATTCTTGACAAAAGCTTGTAATTCAGATCTTGGAGCAACTCGTGTCAGAGCTAGAAACAGCAATGAGCAACTCTGCCTGAACTGATCCATCAGATCTCACCTGTGAGCATGTATGAGTGCATTGAAAGCCAGCCCATCACTCCAACTTTTGGAGAAGTCCTTCACACTCACATTGGAATAGCTGGCAGTTTTATGCTGACACCAGAGTAATAAGGCTTCATTGGCAAATAGAACATCAGCTCTGCCTCCAAATTCTTCCTGTGAAGAGAGCAGGGAAAAGAAAAATCGGTGTCAACAATATATGAAAGTAGTATCAGTGAGTTTACGCTTACGTTCCCAAAGATCACTTTGTATTACTTTTGTTCAACTCATAGATCCTGAATATGATGTATTCAGGTCTAATATTAGAAATTATTGACTTTGATTTCATAATACCTTTATCGAGTCTTATTTTTCATGTTCTTAGAGTACATTTTAATAATTTAAAAAAGCATATGCTTCTTCAGAGAAAGAGCAAAGGAGCATGATGGGACTCAAATCTGGAGAGAACTGCTGACAGAGAAATTCAACATGAAGTCAAAAGCCTGTAAAAAAATTGTAGAAGAGGGTGAAGAACATGAATGTTCTTTCTATCTCCAAGTCAGTGTTCTGTCTCTTTGAGAAAAAAAAGTGGACTCAATTGCACAAGCAAAAAGACAAAGACACAGTTTTACCTTATCAAGTTTGATAGATGAAATCTGAAATCGAAGTATGATGATCCAGATAAGGCCCAGGATTAAGGTTCTGTCACCATCTACGATATTCTCAGGACCAATCACTTTTACTTGTACCTGCTAATAAACCAGTATCTGTTCAGCATAAAAGAGCTTGTGTCCAGCTCTCAGTGTAACAAACTGTTACTGGAGAGGGTGTTCAGGCCGTTTTCTTAAGCTAAGAGGTTTTATGTTTACACCTTTTCATAGGTCCACAGACCTGCAAGCTCCTATACTTGCTCATGTTGAGTTTCAGCGAAAGCCTGGCAAAGGGATAGTGGTCTCAAAGATTTAAAGTTCCCATATGTGTTTTGAAAACTGGTGGTTAGGGAGAGAAAAGAAACACATTTCAGTCTTCCTTGTCTCCAAAGGAGAGGAACATCAGCTGTTTCTAAAACGTATTACTCAAATAACAAAGAAATTAAAATTTCATGATCTTTTTTTTCTTTTAATAAAACCCCTGGCCTGTCTTCAGAGGATATGTTATTGCGTACTAGAGGGGGAAACTATAACGAACAAGATACTATAATTAATTAGTAAAATACATAAACTGTTGTGGTCTCTAATATCAATATTAACTTACCTTGGATTTCAGAAATGTGATGGCTTTGCTGTTGTTCTCCAGAAAATGCACTCTCATTTTTCCCCGGCTTGGTTTGGGCAAAGCTTCTCCAGAGAGCAGCTCCAGGAGTCTCATGAGAGAGATGCCATCCTTCAAGTCCGTGTAAATATCTTCTATCTCAATCTTTACCTGTAAAGACCAGCCAGACAATACAGACTCCAGCTTAACATTTGTCACAGAGAACCCTCTACTTCTAAAATGAAACAAACAACACCTTCTTGATGTTTCACTGAGTCTTCTCTATGATAATGCATATAAATACATAGTGGTAAGTCTTAATTCAGAAAAAAATGGATTTGCAGGAGGACTGACATTATTTATGAAAGTAGTCTGAAGTTAAAAAAAACCCAACAACTGAACAAAAACCAAATCCACAATGGAGTAAAAAAAGAAAAAAGGAGATTTTGAAAAATAAAAAAAATCGAGCATTTTCAAAATCAAACCTTTTGGAAATGCTGACATTTTTTATTTCAATTCAAGTGAATCTTTTATTTTATCAGAATGATTTTATTCTGAGCAATGCATTTAATTTAAAAGTTGAGTTGATAATCCCATTCAATGACTCATTTCTTACTCCATAATCTCAACAAAGTTTGTCACATCCTGCTTAGACCTGCACTACCACCCAAACTCTCCATATTTTTAGCCAGAGTCTTACACTAAGTGAAAGGTTAGATCATTTACAAAAATGTGTTTTATTGCTGCCAGTAATGAGGTCACCCAGCGCTTAGGTGATACAACATGACACAGTCTGTACTCTGACCTAACAAGAACTTGCCTTGGGTGTTTCCTTTTGGCCTTATGCCACTTGCCATCTAGAAGTGACATTAAAACAATACCACACACCTAAGAATAATTTACTGTGATTCTGAAATTACAGTAAATTATCTTTTTTTCTTAAAAAAAAAGAGAGAGAGAAAGCGAGAGAGAAAGAAAAAGAGAAAGAGAGAGAGAGAGAGAGAAAGAGAGAAAGAGAGAGAGAAAGAGAGAGAGAGAGAGAGAGGGAAAGAGGGAAAGAAAGAAAGAAAGAAAGAAAGAAAGAAAGAGCAAGCTAAGCCAGTGTATTTTTAATTCAGGGAATATTTACACATTAAAGGGAAAAAGGACAGACAACAGGCATGCATTCTCTATTTTCTGACCAATTACTAATTAAGAGATCTTTTCTCCAGAGAAAGAAAAAACCCCTGAAAGTGTAAAAGCAACTTAGAGAGTCTTTAAGTCTGTACTGTGCATGGAACAAGGATTTACAACTTGCTCTACTGATTGTCTGCATAAAAAAACTTACCTGTTTTGTTGCTAACTTTATTTCTTTTTGCATATTAAATAAACTTAAAATTCTACCTGTGGTGTACTACAATAAAAAAAGTTAAAGCTGTTATATTCTGTGACACTTCTATAAATGAAGAATAGTTCAATTTGAATTCGCAAAAAGACAGACTTCATATATCTGCTTTATGTCTCCCCCAGCTGCTGTTTTAATAGCTTTGTTGCCTCATTCTTCTCATAAAGATACCACTCACTGATAGCTTAACAAATTCAATCCAATAGCATCCTTAGTGCTAGACTTGAAGTAGTCAACAACATAATTGAGAGCACTGCAGCGTCCTGTAGTGTAATCCAACCACCTTAAAGTGTGCCTTGGAAAGCTGGGACTACACTGCCAGGCAGACCTGGATAAGCTTTCTGGCTCTGTTGTCTCTACCGTATAGGGTTTGGAAAGCCCTCACAGGCTTTGCTCCCCAGACTTTTATGCTATGTGAACAAGTGCATTGCAGGAACTTAAGACAGACATTTTTATCGCTGAACTTGAAGGCATTTTTTAAATGAGAAAGTATATGTCTATAGCTAAACAGAGCTTATTTCCTACACTGTAAAAGCCTAACTTTCTGCAGGTGGCAAAATGAGAATGTGTTTTGCATTTGTTCTCTCCTGCTAAGAAAAATAAATTTGAAAGTTTTTTGTGCTCTGCAGCTGCCTTTGTACAAATCACAAACCTAAAACATTACACTGAAAAAAACCATCTGGCACTGAAACATGGTGATGAGCTACAATGGGCCCAATGGCCTGCTTGTTGTCCCCAATGTCCATTTTCATTACTATCAACTACAGACTCCAGAAAACAGAATTGGTTTTGGATTATGTCATTCCCTTCTGTGTCACAGCTACATCATTTGTGCCTGAAACTTTATCCGCACTAAGTCTGGAGACTGGAATATGCCGGCATTACCTTGCACACACAGATCGACTGCACACTAGCTCTGAAGATTTTTTGAAGTCTGAGAGTTACTGAAACAATCTGGTCTGTACTTGCATGGCAGTATGTCTGATATTGCTAAAATTAAGACTATTTCTTCAGAGCCTTTGAGCAACAACTCAAAATGAGCTGATCAGGCAGAGCACAAAGTCTGAATTTTTGGCCAGATAATTAAGAATGGAGCATTGCCTGGGGAAACACTGACATCTGCAGATAACTTACTTACAAGAAAAGAAGCAAATAAGAGTTCTCCTCTGAGAGGATCTCCAATGTACAATGGACACCACAATAGGATGGATCTAAAAAAGTGAACCTTGATTTCAGAGAAGAATGGTAACGTGCACAAAGGAGACAGATGTGAGGTAAAAGACAGAGGCTGGAGCTTTCTGGTTAGTCAAAGCCTTCCTTGTTTGCATGTGGCAACATTCAGAAAAAAATACATTAAAAATAACATTAAAAAGGATACAGTGGGTGAAATAAAATAAAATAAAACCCAGAAAAAAAATCTCCGAATTGAAGGAGCTACCTACATTACTCCTGGAGAAGACGTTGTTCATCCAGTTGGTGAAGGTTTTCTTTTGCATGGACATACGCTGCTCCTGCAGCTTTTTGATATGATCTTTTTCATATTCAGTGCCCATGGTCACCTAGGAAGCCAGGAACCTCTGTAGGCTGCTGAGTGCTGAAAAGATCTGCCAGGCCACCTACAAAAAACAATCACATGTCCATTGTGTATAGGAAACCCAGCACCAACAGGCACAAGATTCAATACCACACCTGGTGTGCTACCTTAATTTCCTTTTGCTTGCACTTTGCATTTTAATTTCATCAACTTTATTTTTAACTTACTTGAGATGACCCTTTTAAAATACATCTCTAGCTTCAGGATGAAAACGTGACATGTATCTATGCAGCTTTACTTTCTTGTTCTCAGTCTCCATCCAGTCTCCTTGATCTCATGAGGACCACCACTACCTGAAAGCCATCAATAACTTCCTTGTGTGTGCTGAAAGCACATCACAGTGAACTGATCTTAGACACTGCCAGAAGGAGGAATCTGGAAATTGCTTCCAAAAAGAAAGTGTGTTATGTTCCCTGAGGACTGGTTAAGATGCTGTTGTTGGTTTTCAGACCACTGTATTCCCAACAAAAATCAAAGGGCTGATTAGAAAGGAAACAGAACCAAATTGTTTCTTTCCTCTTATGGGTTCAGTTTTTGCACATCTATCACAGTAAGGATGTTGACACAGGTCCATAATCACACGAACAAGGTCGTAGCCTGGGTGTCAGGAAGCATTATTCCTCTTCCCTACTCTTGTCTACCTCATCCATACCAGTGAAAAGTCAGGCTTGTAATTTCTCGCAGCACCCAAGCTGAATATTCAGAAAGAATAGAAGGGAGGAGTCTTCCCTTTAGAGTCTGTGACACACTAAACTGGATTTTACATCAATTGACTAGCTCTTTTGAAGACACTTGGCTTATATCATAAATCTGTAACATCAGTGACCTTGCTGTTATGAAGGCAAGAGGATCACTTAAAAAAAAAAAGAAAAATCAGTGTAAGATCCATGACTACAGACACCTTTAGTGACCAAACATCATCTGCTTGAACTACTGCCATAATTATAAGTATTACGTGGGTATCAGCCTGGCTGGGAAACCAAGAAACGTGTTGTAGTGATGGGAGAGGAGAGAGGTGTCTATTGCTGTCAACCCACTGAAAAGAGAGAAGAGAATGAAAAATTGAAGCATCTGAGAAACTGTGAGAGCATGGAGCAGTGTGACCTACTTCCCAAAATTCCATGTTTGTTTTGCAAAGAAAAAGTTCTGAACAGTTACGGGCTTTGTATCCATTTAATTCATAAAACATAAAATACTGGGAAAGAAGACTTTATCTGTCCTAGCATGAGAAGACAGCAATAGGGAACCAGCAACAGCAGCCAGTGCAGATGGGAAATCCCTTGCCTGATAGTTTTCCATGCTTTGATTAGTATAAAAACAGTTGCCATTTTACAGTATTGAAAGGTGTGGAAAGTGCAGAAGCAATGATTTTTTTACTGCATTTTATAATTTCTTTTTGGGGCAGATGTTGCTTAACCCTCAGTGGTTGAATTCCTCAGAACAGAGAGAGCATTGAAGCCTGAGGGTTCAGCAACAGCACAGGGAAGGGTCATGACTGTAGATGAAAGCCTAATGGAAGGAAGAACTTAGCAAAGTTTGAAATAGAGTTATGGAGAACGTCTTTACAATATTTTCTTATCTTGTGGGCTAGTTCAGCACTGCCTACTTTCTCCATTTGAAGAGCAGATATTCAAAGAATTGCCTTTCCCTGCTGGAGAGGTGATATTAACTCACTCCCATGTAATAACCCATATAGGTAACCCATATCATAATGCCATTTCTGAGTTTGCCAAATACTTCTCAGAACACCTGCAGGCTTCTTATTTTTTTTAAGGATTGCCATCCAAACACTGCAGTCACCCTGAATAATGACGGAACGGGTTTCATTTAGGTACAAAGGAAGCTTATTTGTTGGGCTACTGCCTCACGCAACAGCTCACCTGTTTCATCAAGTTAGAAATGCTCCCTGTATGGGTAGATGATTAAAGACAGGCAGATGTCTAAAGACAGATCTATAATAGATTGTCTGCATTTACAGGATGCATAAACAGTGCTAAGAGCCAATACTAGTCATAACGGTACATCACAAGAAAAGAAAAGATCAAAGAACACGAAAAAAAGGGACTTACCCGGTTTTGGAGGAAGTCCTTTCTGAGATTCAGCAGCTGGTTTTTCTGAAGAATGACTTCCACTAGATCCACTCCTACATTCACCTCACTGCTTTAATGCAAAGTGACCTTTGATTTCAGGAATAGAGACCAAGTATTTATGATCTACCTATGAACCTTTCGTCTGATCTGAAAGAAACTAACACATCAGAACACAATGAGTAAAGGTCATCACAGGCCTTGTTCAATTCTTACACTCAAAAATAATATATGAACATCACCAAAATTGCTATAAACCAGTTTAAAAGTCATGTGTAGCTCTGATGCTTTGGTAAAGAGCATCTTGCACAATTGCACTGAAGGTTCTGCTCTTCTAAAGGAATTCTTACCTGGGAAGTTGAACCTGATGATGGAGTCTGAAAATGAAAGCACAGCAGAGAGTACAAAGATCAGAGCGATAGCCAAGTGGTTCAACTGGGATACAGCAAATGAGAAGGTGAAACTGTGAAGTGCTATGAATTTGCTCAGCACTGCTGTGAGGAAGCCTTTGTGCACAGACACCTGCTGCTGGCAGGGCAAACTGAGGTCAAGCTGGCAGTGCCAGATGATTCCAAAGTTTACTATTCGTGCGCTTTTCGTTAATAACAAAAGGGAAAATAATTCTGGTGACTTACATAGATAGCAGCGAGTCCTTTCCGGCCTTTACAAGGCCACACATGCACAGGACACATTTACCTGGCATCATTGCCAGGAATCAGAGAGTTGCTGCTGGGACTCAACACTGGAAATGGGCAGGCATCTGAAATCAGAGGCTGTAAGTAAAGATGTCAAGCTCAGAGATGAGGTAAGGGAATAGTAGTCTTTTCCCTTTTTAGCAAGTGTAGTTTAGCTAGCACCCAAAAGCGACAGGAGGAAACATAAGAAGAAATTAAGAACCCCTGCAAACTCAGGATAGATAAAACTTGATCAGTAGAATCTGTGTCTTCATACACACCCTAGAGAAATGTCATCTATAATATCACATAAAACTGCTAAATATAAAAAAATGAATATTTATATTATAGGCATTTCTCAAAATATTCTCTCCAAATTCCTGGACTTGTGTCCTGGACTAGCCAACTAATACAATGCAATGTATTGTATCACAATGTCTGTAATGTATTGTAATACAATGTAACTAATGCAATGTAATTCTTAAACATCATTAAATGCAAATAGGATGGCAGGAAAATAGAGTTACAAATTCAGCAACTGTCTCTTCTGTAAACTCATTGCCTGCTTGTAATTCTACTCTTTCCTGTCTTGTTTTTCACAGAATCTGTCAGGTCAGAAGGGACCACAGTGGATCATCTGGTCCAATGGTCCAACCTCTCTGCTCCAGCAGGCTCATCCCAGAGCACAGAGCAGAGGATTGCACCCAGATGATCTCCAGTGAGGGAGACTCCACAACCTCTCTGGGGAACTGTTTCAGTGCACACTCACCCACATTAAAGAAATGTCTCCTCATATTCAGGTGGAACTTCCTGTGCATCAGTTTCTGCCCACTGCCTCTTGCCCTATTGCTTGGCACCACTGAGCAGAGCCTGGCTCCATCCTCTGACCCCCTCCCTTCAGATACTGATAGACATTGATGAGGTCCCCTCTCAGTTGTCTCTTTTCAAGGCTGAACAGGCCCAGCTTTCTCAGCCTTTCCTCATAAGAGATGTTCATTGCATTCCACTGGACCGGGTCTCCATGTGTATCTTGTCCTGAGGAGCCCAGAACTGGACACAGCACTCCAGATGTGGCCTCACCAGGGCTGAGAGGAGGGGCAGGATCACCTCTCTGGACCTGCTGCCAGTGCTCTTCCTAATGCACCCCAGGACACCATTGGCCTTCTTGGCCACACGGGCACTGCTGGCTCAGGGACAGTTTGTTGTCCACCAGGATCCCCAGGTCCCTCCCAGCAGAGCTGCTCTCCAGCAGGTCGGCCCCCAGCCTGTGCTGGTGCCTGGGGTTGTTCCTCTCCAGGTGCAGGACCCTGCATTTGCCTTTGTTGGATTTCAGACCGTTCTTCCCTGCCCATCTCTCCAACCTGTCAAGGTACTTCTGAAGGGCTGCACAGCGCTCTGGGGTATCAGCCACTGCTCCCAGCTTTGTGTCATCAGTGAACTTGCTGAGGAGGCCTCTGCTCCTTCATCCAAGTCACTGATGAGCAATACTGGGTGCAGTATTGAACCCTGGGAGACACCAGTAATGACAAGCCTCCAACTAAACCCTGTGTCACTGATCACAACAGTCTGGAATCCTCCACTCAGTCAGTTTTCAATCCATCTCAGTGTCCACTCATCCAACCCACACTTCTTGAGTTTGCCTATGAAGATTTTGTGAGAGACATTGTCAAAAACCTTGCTGAAGTCAAGTGCGAAAATATCCACTATTAACTTTTAGTTTTACCCACATTCTTGAAAAGGTAGGATAGTAAGCTGTTGGTTTAAATCCGGCACAGGCTGTCTAGGTTATGTGTGTTGAGAAAATGTCCTTGCTCCTTTCAAATAGAAGGCAGAGGACCAATGTGTAAATTGGTCCTGGATACAGGCATTTTCCCCTATTGCAAGTTAATTATTATCTATATGGTTAAGTGTCCAAATCACTGTCTTTGCTTTTTATGATGATATAAGGCAATCAGAGATATGGTATAAAATTTCACTAACTCCTGAATATCTATCTAAAGTTCAAAGTTAAATGGTGGACACTTATGTGACAGTGACAAATAAAGCCATTTCCTCAGTTATTTATATCCTAACAAAGTAAGAGGAAGGGCACAACAATATTTGTGTGCAGTTTCCTGGAAGGATCAGGAAAAAATCACCCCTCTAGGCTAATTATGGGCCCTCTCTTGCTCCTTTGCAGAGAAGGGAAGCCTTGCCACAGACCTCAGGAAGGAGAAGGGCCCAAGGAGCACCCTTCCCTTGTCTTGTTTTCAGCCTGAAGTGGTTTTCCATGATGGATGATGTATTTCTTTGTTTCTTAACAGGAAGGATCCTGATGCAGGATTCCCCTCTGCAAAATAGCTGTCAGTAGGATGTGTTAGGATTTTTAACACCCTTTCTTATCTGCCCACTGCAGATAAGAATCTTGTTCTGCTTAAGAGGAAAACGGAGACTGTGGAGACCAAACAGACCTCATGAACAAGCAGCCTGTCTTGCATCCCCAAAACTCCACAGTTCCCAGCCCTTTCCCCACTGCTCCTCCACTCCTGGCAACACCATGTAAATCAAAGATGGACATGACACTTATTTCTATCTATTTGAATTATTTTTTTAAGATATCATCATTGTCCTCCTCTCATAACATGCGCCTGAATTCCCAGCTCCTCTCCAAGATGGGAAGAAATGTTTAATTCCCCTGCCATAAAAAGCATAAAAGTGACAGTCACGGGGTTGCAGATGCTGGGTTTGCTGTTCCCACTCCCACCCTTGACCTCAAGTGAGGGCTGATTACCACGAGCTTTCCCAGGGCAGCACTGGCTGTGCTCTCCAGGCAGCAGCACTGACCTCCCCTCGTCACGAAGGGATGCAGGAGTCTGCCACAGAGGAATACACAGACACAGCTGGGTGCCGACGCCTTCCTGGGCCAAAGCAGCCCCACGAAGGCCATTTGTAGCTGACAGTCCTGTAACTCAGTGAGCCCTTCATTGTACCAAGCTGCTACAGCCGTGCTCTGCGCTGCCACTGAGCAAAGCCAGCTCCGATTGCAAAGCCATGGGACCGCACTCACGCCTGCTCCTGCAGGGAGCCGAGTCTATTCACATGGCTCAGGTGAAAGGCTTGGCACAGCCCATCACCCTCCATTATGTACTTTGCATAAACGCCTTTCTGAAGGTACATGAAAATCCTGTCTGATCCCCGCTAGGGAGAGGGTTCCCCACATCTCAAAGAAAATAGGCATGTTAAGTGTAAACACGTGCATGACAGCTCAGCCCTTTAACCCCCTCTGTGTCTCCAGCCATGTTACTTCCACATGTAAGAGTCTCAAAACATCTGGACATTGACTCTATGGGGTATAAAGGCAGCCCCCTCCCGGGGCTACAGTCTTGTAGCTCACAATGTGCCGAGTAAGCACAGAAATTAGCCTGCTGCCTGGGGCCAGCAATCTGGGTCCCACAGGTGGCCCTTCCCTCTGCCACCTTCCCCAGCTCCAGCAAACAGCTGAAGCTCAGTCTCATCAACGTAGTGTGGACACAGGTGAGCTGAACCATGATCCCAGAATGTTTCCTAAACACATCTAACCACATTCCTAACCACACATTACACATAATCTTAGACCTCATTGTGGCACAGAGGAAGTATTCTTTGGATGTCAAGAACACTGGAGAGGACCAGACAGTAAGTTATTGCAAGATGCTCATTTGGGAATGGAATACTAGAGCTGAAAAAAAGTTGGGAGGAGTTAGTCAAAAGCAGCTGAGAAGAGGCATGGCAACCTCCAGCTCAGTCTGCGCAGATTCCCTGCTTTCACAGGCCTCTCAGCTGAACTTTGTCCCAAAATAGCCACATTCTTCTCTCAGCTTTCCCCCAAAGGATTCAGCACACCACTCCCAGGCACCCCCGTTTCCCTGCCCCCTACATACCTGCTGTGCCAGCACCACTGTCACCAGCCACCCCAGGGTGCCACCCACCTGCAGGCAGGGGGGTCCACGGTGGATGGAGCCCCAGCTCCTCTTAAAGCTGAGCTCTGCCTGGGACGATCTAACCCGGCATCCTGGGATGCTGGGTTGTTATAAACCTCAGCCTCCTCATGCTCTAGTCTAAACTAGAAGTTGCGTTTCTCTTTGAATAGTTGGCTAGCAGCGACATGACCTCAACGGGGAGCAGAACTCAAGCAGAACAGTCGAATTACATCATCCAAAGGAACTGGAGCCCCTCGCTGCATTTGAAAGAGAGGACAGCTTAAAGCAAAATCAGATGGATTTATTTTTCCTGGCATGAAGAAGTTCAGTCATCTTTTTGAAACAGAAAATATATGTTTGCTTGTTTAGTCATGAGTTAAAGACATTTTCTCCTTGGAGCTGTTTATATTATCTTGAAATTTCCCTTCGTTTCTGAACCTCAAATAGTTAACATAAGAGCTTCAAAGGCTTCTTGAGATGAACACATGGGACAAAGGACTTTCAGTCTCTTTCCATTTCATACAAACATAGATAAAAGATTTCAAGTGACAGAGTAGCCTTAATATTTTGAACTTCAAACTGAAAATGGGCCTTAGAAATCACTGTGTTGGCAATGCCAGATCTAACCAGTGTATTTTTATAATTTAATTCAGATATTTCCATTTTTTTTCATTGCTGCTAAGGAAGACTCTTGCACGAGAGAGAAACTTGTTCTTCACAGCTGTATTTTAGGTGGTTGTTTGTATGTTGGACTGATAAAGCATTTAGCTCCATGTACTGATGAAACAAAACTCTGGGATTCATGTATGGAAGTGGCTCCCAGCACCCCTAGTGCCAGAGCACTGCACCTACCCTCAGGGGCAGTGCACACCATGGTCCCCCACTGCCCTGACCAGCAGATTACTGACTGCAAACCAGCGCAGCCATCCCAGTTTCCTTGTGAACGTCATATGGAATGGTTGAAGGTCATTGGCAAAAACATTGCATAAACGTTTAACAAAAATGTATTAACGGTTAACATTAAAGGTGCAAATTTTAGAAGATGAGAGCTAAGGCATGGTAATACAGAATGAAGAAAAATGGCAATTACTCTCCTAATTGTAGGAAAAAAAATGCCAGGCCCTGAGCTTACCAGTTATACTTACATTGTTTGTTAATTTCTTACTTTCAGAGTAGACACAAAATGCATGCATTTTGAGAAAAGCCCACAGAATCATCTGAAAAGAAAATCACTAAGCATGAGCAGCATGTTTCAGCAGTTCCTTGTTTACAAAATTTAAAACTGGTGAACATAGGAATCTTACAGTATATCTGAAATACAGCACCTGGTGAGAGATACATACCATTCACGAGCTACTTTCACTACAGTGGAATCTTCAGAGCTCCAGACTGAAGTGGAATATGAGTTGCTGAGCTAGCAAGACTTTGGAAAGAACATGGACAAACTCCATCTCAGAGAAAAGAATAGGTGGGAGAACAAGTTAGACCTTGCATTAGTGAGCTTCCAATATTCACTGGACCAGAAACGGAGTCCACAGTCTATCACCAGGTACAAATCTGTGCTAGCATGAAGTCCTCCAACAGGAAAAGGGAGAGGAATCTGCCTCAAACCCATGGTTTCCATCCATATTTTTCCCTCAGGCTGGAAAAGCTACATAGGTTCAGGACTTCTGAACATAGTGGAGAAAAACAATCTCATCCTCCTGACTGTGTTTTGGTCACAGCAGGTGTTTATTTGGTATGGATATTTATCTCCAGCCCATTGCTGTGATCCCTGAGCAAAGGAAGGCACTTTCAGCAGATGCATTTGTTCACCTGTCTGAGCAGGGCAAGGCAGCCAACTCGTTCTCCTGTGTTTTGCTCCCCAAATCAGGCAGGCAAGCCCAAGGGCCAAGCTTTCAAAAGGTCCTCTGCACTCACAGTGAGTACTCGCAGCATGGCAAGATCAGAGAAATCCAGAGCAGTGTCTGCTCCAAAGGCCTTACAAATGCACCAGACATGGGAGCAAATAAGGTTTGGAGAAACTAAGTGGCATACCAGTACTCTTATTTCTCAAGGTGAGTACTGCTACTGGACTTAAAACAGAAATGTTCCACAGTTTAGGAGTGCCAAATATTAGAAGCAACAATTACTGCAACATTACTGACAGCAGGGACACTTGTCTGTTTTTCCTGTTATCCAAATACAAATTGTGGATTAGAGAGAATAACTGCTGAAGTGTGCTGTAAATTTTTCAAAGTCTGAAATGTCTTATATGTAGAGCATGTAAAACAACATTCTATTAAAAAAAAACAAACCCAAAGAGCAACCCCTCCCACCTCCAAACCCCACTAAAACCTCACCTTCAGATTATTTTTTACTTTCATAAGGAGCATTTCCAGCAAGTCGCTGCAGTTCAAGAGCTACATAGCCTCCAGGAACCCACATGTTGTTTACATGTGAAACGCTTGCTTTCATGTGACATATGGCACCAGGAGCCAAACAGCCCAGTTTGCCAGCACTGCTGCATATGAACCCCACAGCAGCTGAAATCCGACCACAGTAGGAGCAATAGCCAAACTGCAGCATCCTGATGGCACAGACCTGTCTTTGGAAATGCCTCAAGTAAGACGTGTGCATAGCGGAGAAAGAGAGGGGCAGGAGGAATCAATTTAAACACAATGTTACAATGAATGTTCTATTGATATAATCAGTTATTCTCAAGTAGTAGGCTGCATGGTGTGGAAGATGTCTTAGGATTTTTTGGGACAAACACATCAAAGTGCTTTCTGCTAAGCTGCTATTTAATCTACTCTTACTTTTCAAGGTTAGTACCCCTGAAGTTAAAAGTACCACCTCTCAGTTCAAGTTTCAAACTTTCAATCCACACAGGGAGTTTTTGATTTATGCTCCACACTTGGACTTCACAAAACTTCCACATTTAGACATTAGGAAGCTCCAAAATTACATTCTGCTATAACATGCTAATTACAGAGAGGTGCTGGAGGTTTGTGCAAGTTTTTTAAATTCTTTACAGATAAATTTAATTCTGGACTCAAGCCTTAGCACAAGCAGTAATTTCAGCAACAAGTTCAAGGGCACAGAAAAGAAACAGCCAGAACCTACTATGGATACATAAACTGAGGAGGGAAAATCAGCAGCTTGCCAAATAGCTACTCTGCCTATGAACCTTAAGTAGCAGGATTACAAAAATTCGAGTCACTAAAAGATTATCTTCCAGAAAGAAGCATACAACCCAAAATCTCAGGTAGTTCAATATTAGTTTATTAAATCAGCATTTTTTATCACTGCTTTCTAAAAATGATTACAAAGCATATTAAAATATATTACAGTATCTGCAAAGAACTTACTGTATCATAAAAGTGCAACAATAATGAACTGACAACTTTGTTTGCCTAGTTGGACAAACTGAAGCACACTGCACAGATCAAGCCTTTCCTCAAAAATCAGAGTGCCTTCGAAGTGAAAAGAGTATTTAACAAAAATATTAGAAAAGGTGAGCATGTGAAAGAGAAAATGAAGCTCATGTTCATTCTCTCAGAGCTAGGTTACACATATCCATCAGACCATACACTTCTAACTCTGCTGGAGATACAACAATTTAAAGAGCCACCAAAATGAGTGCACATCGTGAAGGGAAGGAAGTGACAAAAAGAAAAAGAGGGTGCATTTCAAGTGCTGGCAATAAACAATGTTGAAAGTCAGGGACCAGATACCTGCTGCTTTGAGACCAGGTTCCACACAAATCCACACCACACCCAACTAACAACTGGGACCCTGACTTAAAAATCTTCATGAACTCTCCAATTTCAAGCTGTCACAGCTTTAAGTCTCTTGGTGTCCCATATCGTGGTGATGAGCAGTAGCCCCACATTTTCTGTTCCAATCTACAGAAAAACCTCTTAATTTCTGAAGGAAC
Organism: Falcunculus frontatus; assembly: GCA_013398115.1. Lineage (NCBI taxonomy): Eukaryota > Metazoa > Chordata > Aves > Passeriformes > Falcunculus > Falcunculus frontatus. The sequence continues at coordinate 2,349,132 of VZRV01010981.1, read as the reverse complement.
AGAACTAGAGTTGCAAATTAAAACTGCGTTGTGGAATAGTTGGAGAAAAGGTAAAAGCAGCAGTTTCTACTTTAGTTTAAGACAGTAGGCTACATCAGTGGGCACAGATTACACAGGATAAATTACAGACAGCTTTGAATGTTCTTGCAGAAAATATTATTAACATCCTAGGCACAAAACATCCAAAAAATCCAACATCTTCACCTCTCTTCAGCTGATATTAGCAACAAACTGAACATCAAAGATTACCTCATACTGCTGTTACCAATAATTACTTAGAGCATACGATCATGAGAGAAGGCAGCCCTGCTCACTTCTCATGCTTTTAACATGCAGATTCACTGACTCCACAGAACATCATCCAAACAGTTGTGTGTGGCTGGTGTAACTAACTGAATGGGCTTGCAGACAGGCAGCAAGGCAAATGGGGGAGGCCTATGCACCTGCGATGATGCAGAGAGAAGAGATCCCCTCCCCTGAGCAACAGCAACCTTCTCCATCAGTTTAGTTGTGCAAGAAGCTGCTGTTTAAAGTTCACATGAAATGTACTTTATTCCTATCATCTAAGCGTGATGCTAGTTCACTGTACCACATACCTAGAAATACATTTATTTAGCTGTGGATGCCGACCATGAAACACTTCTATTCCTCCAGCCAGCCAGAGAAAATCTACCTCTACTCCTATACATGCTTCATGCGTTCATCTTCCAAATTCTACAGGAACACCAAGCAAAATACTACAACCCCATCTAGGCAAAATATTTTAACTTATCAAAATGATGCATTTCAATTTGTCTGCCTTAAGACCAAGTTAGCCTACTGTCACAGAGACTGAGGAAAAGGATGTATTCTGCATTTTACTACCAATAAAACTAGAAAAATAAGCCCATCGAAACTATCCCACTCTTCTCACCGAAGGAGGATATTTCTAATGGCATGGGATCACATGGCTCCAGTATGTCTGGAGCATCACCCCTGGAAGCTACATTTGGTGGGAACTCAAACATGGGTCCACCCCTGCAGCCCTGTGCTGCTGCAAAGCAAGGTAAGGCAGAGTCGGAAGATCAGCAGCTTCCCAGATCCTCTCAGCTTTGCCTACACTACAGTAGTCACAACACATAAGCTTGCATTCTTTCTCCTGGTGCCTTTCCTGATTAAGCTAGTCACTAGTACTAAGCTGGTCAGTAGTGTATAAAGTGGTACTGACTGCAGACACTACCCACAAACAAACACACATTACTACCTCTGCAGCCTTTTTTTTCCCTTAACACTCACAATGTCTATAGACTACTTTTTGTTCAAAAATAAATTACATAGAAAATAGTTACTCTGCAGATGTACAGTCACACAGGTAGACTCAGGGTCAAGTTTCACAGCTCTACTAAAGTGCACAGAGGTGCACTAAGGTTAATTTGGCTCCTAATTTAGGTCTAACAGAAATAAAGCTGGTATGCTTGAATGAGAGAAAAAATACTTAAGAATTTAAAAAAAAAAA